>VDFB02105785.1:404102486-404202450 GCA_007258455.2 Sequoia sempervirens
TAGTATCCATGTGCAAAGCAACAACATCCTGCAGATTAACAGACACATCAGGAATAAGGCCCTCCTGAACTGAACCCACAACCCCCTGATCCAAACTCATCAAACCCAGATTCACTTCTTGTTGGCTAAGATCATCCAAAACCTCAAACCGGTTAAAGGTATCCTCCTCCTATCTTTCCTTGAAGGTCCTCTTTTGACCCCGGTTCCTATTACGATTCTTGACCTGAACGAAACCATCAGCACCAACCACCTCACCAGGAGCAAGGCCCTTCCCCTTATCAGCCCTAGGGGGATATCGAGAGGGTTGTGAAGGCTGAGACTCCATTGGCTTCAATCTTGGATATCTTCATTGTAAATGACTGTATTCATAACAAAGGCGACATCTGAAGGGGAGGGTCTCATAATCTAATTGTTGTAACCAAGAGTAGGATCCCGCACACATTTCCATAGCATCAGGCAAAGGCTTACTTAGATCAATTTCAACACAAATGCGGGCAAAGGTCATTACCTTTTTACCCAAAGTTTGTGACGAGGACCCAACTGGTTTTCCTAGCATCGAGGCTAGCAAGTGCAAAACATCCTCTTGACAGCATTCAATCGGGAACCAAGGAAGACAAACCCACACCGGAACCCGATTCGACAACTCCTCAGAGGGGTTAAGCCCTGCATGCCAAGGTTTGATAAACAGTCTCACCTGGTTATGAAAGTAAGGGCCCCCCTCAAAGACCCTAATGCGATCCGCCACACAATTGAAAGTAACCATGAAGTAATTGTTGGCCAATAACATGATCTCCATTTTTCCCTCTGGTGCCCATGTCTTCTGGGCTCAAGTCTCCAAAAACTGCAAAGAGACCCTCATCCCCAAAAACTTGCAATATAAAGAGTGATTTGAATAGTATTCTATATCCTCAGCAATCATCTCTGGTGGAATAACCAATTTTGTTCACTCCTTGCACTGCTCAAGACACCCATTAATCTTTATGATCCACGAGCCACCATGCAAACTAGCACTGCCAACCCCTGAATCCTAAGAGAATAAATTATTATCAAAGGACTTCATACCATGGTTCAGAGATTTTGAACCAATCGTAGCCTGGAAGTCCATATCAGGAGACTCCCTGGATGTCTCACCCTGAGGCAAAGACATCGGAATGCCCAAGACGGGCTTGCAGAGCAAGAAAACCAACCAGCACAACGTGGGGAGCCACACACCCAACCCACACCACCACCCGCTACACTAAAACCACTCCACCCCCGCACTACCGCCAACCACCCCCTTGCCAAAACGCAGGAACCTCACTCCCATGCAGCAAAAAGAAGAGAGTGGCGGACAAAGGACCACCCTTGCGCAAAAGACCCTCAACACCCAGCTTCCACGCCATCGCGGGCTCAAGCACCAGTCACCGCGACTCAACAAACGTCGCTCCACACAGACAAAAAAGATTAACAAAACACAAAAGTCTGAACCCTAGCATTTGTCATGTAATTATCATTTATATAAATAATATAATATCTTCATTATATTTTCATATTATCGTTAATACATTCAATATAGAAAAAATCTTAATCTATTAATAATAAAATATAATAATAATTATATGATTTTAATATATAATTTAATGTAACATTTTAATAATATAAAAAAATAATATAATACAATTATATAATAATAAATATATAGTTTAAATTTTGAAATTTTATATCATATATTTGTTGCAGAAAGAGAATGGAAGGAAGTGAGCAAATTTTAGCAGGTAGTGAGGATGGCGAGAAGACCAAACAATGGTAGATATTCAAGTGCGAGGATGACAACCACAATGAATATTTGATGATTGACCTCTCAAAGGAGGCTCTTATGGACATCAAGATGTTGAGAGATCTAGCCATAATCTATTGGGTAATCGACCCTCAATGTAGTTGCGAGGCTATTCGCTCCTAGTTGGCAGAGAATTGGAAAACCATGGCAATAGTGAAATTTCTCCCAAAAGGCTTTTTCACAGTGATCTTCACTTTTTTCGTAGATCAAGAGAAAATTTTGCAAGGACTTTGGACGATGGGGACAAACCCTATTTACATGCAAAAGTGAGTCAAAAATTTTGATCTAGCGAAACTGGGGCCATATGATAAGCCTCTGTGGATTCACATTTATAATCTTCCACTCGAATATTGGGTTGAGGAATGTATTGAGAAGATTGGGTGAACATTGGGGACCTTAATAAGTGTCGATACGACAATCACAAAAGGAGACTCTTACATTTACCTTCAAATTCAGATAGCTGTGATAAATAAGCTACTAGAAAAAATCCAATTGTGCATTGATGGTAATCATAGAATTGTTGTTGTTGAGATTGAAGAGGAGAAATTATACTATAACAAGTGTGGCAACATATCAAAAAATGTGGAAAAGTGTAGAAAGAAACCTAAAATGAAGATGTTTTGGCAACCAAAAGCCTCAAGTAGTGTCTGGAATCCGATGGTGGTGAACACAATCCCGGGGTTGATTGCTCCCCCAAGTGACAAAAGGAAAAGTTCAAAAATCATGCCTACTAGAAAGGTGGCCACTACGGATGCATCATACCTTCTGCCTTCGAGGAAATTGGAGGACAAGCCTTCCGAAGAACAATGTGCAAATCATTTGGAAGAACTATAGGTTTGGTGGGCAGAAGGTCCACTTGATCTTTAGAATTCAGGTGAACCCTTGGTCGTCTTCCCTTTTGACTTAGATGAAGGTGGGGATGTTTTTGAGGTTGATGACCTTGACATAGTGGAGCCAAGATGCATTAGCCAATCGACTATCAGATTGATAGGGAATGTAAAGAAGGGAAGGGGGAGAAATCATGGAAGCAATTGAGAGAGGAGAATGCAGAGGAACTAGGGTTGCCTTCCATCAAGGACTTTATGAAAACCAAGGGAGTTGGTGTCTCCCTTAGGAATCAATAAAGATAACAATGTGGAATGTCAGGGGCCTAACAACCCCTAACAAGCGACGTAATCAAGTGTCAGTTAGATCATTTAGTAGTAGATATTGTAATCTTCCAAGAAAAAAAAGCTCTGAAGAAGGCAAAAAGTTTGTGAATATTGTAAAAAGTGGTTTAGTTTCTTTGCTGATGTGAATAGTGCATTTGAGGGACTAAGCGTGATGTGGTCTACTCCCTTAGGAAAAGGTATGTTGATTAAATTGGATGTAAAGCCTATGATAGAGTAGATTAGAGATTTCTTTTGGCAGTCATGGAAAAAATTAGTTTCTCTAAAGATTGGTTGTAAATGATCAAAACTTGCATTTCTATGCCTCGTTACTCAATATTGGTGAATGGGTCTTTGTGTGGCTTTTTTGGAGCCACAAACGGTCTTAAGCAAGGGGACCAAATTTCACATTTTTGTTTGTAATAATGGCTGAGGTGATGGGGAGACACGTAATGAACCTAAGAAATTATGGGGACTAGAAAGGCATTCAGATAGAAAATAATTTGGATCTGGTGACACATTCTCAATTCACTGATGATACAATGCTGCTTGGTGAAGCTACTATGCATGAAGTGAAAGTTATAAAAGAAGCATTGGAGCTTTATGTGGGTGCCTCGGGTTAGTTAATAAACAAGGAAAAGTCAAATATATACTTTTTCAACTTAAAAGGTTCTCAACGCCATAATATTGCAAAGTTTCTATGCTTCTCCATTGCGAATCTCCCCTCGAAACACCTGGGGGCACCATTATTCTAGGGGATTTGCAGATTGTCTCATTGGCAGGATGTTGTTAACAGGTGTAGGAAAAAGGGAAAATCTTGGAAGAATAGATGGCTCACCTTGGCTGACAGATTACTCATGATAAAATTAGTGTTGGTCGTGGTTCCAATTTATGTTATGTCCTATTTCAGACTGACATGTACAAAGCTTCAAAGGATCTGTAAGGTTTCATGTGGGAGGGTGCTAAAGGTGGTAAGAGAATCCCTCTTTTGAGTTGGGAAACTATTTGCATGGGCAAGAAATATGGGGGAGCAAATATTTGGAAAATGGATCTTCAAAACAAAGCGTTTGGAGCAAAGTTGTGCTGGAAGCTATACAAGAATCCTGATTGATAGTGGTGTAGGATAATGCAGTGGAATTACATGGATGATCTAGATCCCAAACAGATACTAACCATGGAAAATTCTTTTGGTGGATCCTCTATATGGAAATTCTTGTGGGAGAGCATACCTCTAATTACTGAACACCTAACATGGCAAATAGGTGATGACAATTCAACGAACTTTTGGATTGACTCTTAGGATGGACACTTGTCCATTGTAGAGACATTGGGTGAGGGAGATTGGCTGGTGGAAGTGATACGTAAGCATGGATGCAGGGTGTCTAATTATGTGTTGAAGGAGGAAGGTTACTGTGGTGTGATGTTTCGTTGGCTGCCCCTCGAAACACTTGAACTACTCGACAATGTCAAAACTTCTCTTGGAGAATTGCTGGCTAATCATAGGATAATTCTATCTATATTCCCTGATGAATTCATCTAGTGTGGAGCCAAATCAGGTGAATACTCGATTAAAATGGGTTACCAAATACAAAGAATCAGGATTCATGGAACCTCCTGGCCAATTGAACTCTGCTGGAAGCAAGGCATGCTCCTGAAGGCTAGTGCCTTCCTCTGGACTACTCTTCATCAAAGAATTTTGACTAGAGATCATCTGTCCACCTACAATTTCATCAGGCCGAGTGTGTGTGTATTATGCTAGAAAGTGGGTGAAACTGCCAATCATCTTCTTCTCAACTGCTCCTTTGCATCAGAGTGTTGGGATTGGATCTTTCAATCTTTGGATTAGGCAATTGCTAGATAGGAGAACTTGCTAGAATTTTTATACAGTTGGCCAACCGAGAAGAGAAGGAATGTTTGGGCAAGTGCTTGCCCAGTTTCGCCATCATTACTAGTTTGGAATGTCTGGAAAGAACAAAATTGACGCATTTTCAATAATAAAAGCCTTTCGGTTACTAAGGTAATAAGAAAAATAGAGTACAACATTTGTGGAATTTCTCAATACGAATGTGTGGTCAACAAAGGCTACTTACTTTTTTGAATGGAATAACCATTTACATAAGAGGTGGTGTTCACTAAAGCCCCTGGGATGATGGCGCTAGATAAAACTAATGTTAGGAGATTGGTAAGATGGGAGCCGTCGAGGGTAGAACAATTTAAATTAAACTTTGATGGCTCCTCAAAGAGGAACCCAGGTCCCTCGGGATCTAGCTGTGTCATTAGGGATAGCCTGGGCAGGTGCATATACGCACTATCGAAGAAAATTGGCTTTGCTTCCAACAATGAAATGAAACTCAAAGCCATGGCCAATGAATTGCAGTTATGCATTGGTAAAGGAATTTACTCAATCGAAGTGGAAGGTGATTCTTTGGTGGGCATCAATGTTGTGCTTAAGAAAAAGGCAATAAATTGGAAATTGAAGCCCTGGCTAACAAAAATATGGGAGTTGCTAAATAAGTTGGATAGATTTTCAATAAAGCACGTATATAGAGAGTCAAATGTCATGGAAGATAGATTGGAAAACATCGGTGTGACTTTGGAAGAGGTGGAAACAATTTTTGAGGGAGACTCTCTCCCTCTTGATCTCACAAAATTACTAAACAAAGATATGGTGTCTCCCGTGGAATGACAATCTTTGGTGGGCTCTTGGTCGGACAAGCTTTTGATCAACTAGTGGTACACCGGTTAATCTTTGGGTGATGGTGGTCAAAGATCATTCTCAGCAAGTTTCAGGATTGGTGTTACTGGGTGGTGAGGTAGATGCAACTTCACTTGCCCTTGTTCCAAAGCAACCCATGAAGAGATTTGAGTATCTCATGACCGAATCAAAGATATTTTAAGGTGATTGCTTCAGGCCTTTATTTCCTTTCGGGATTGGCATAACTTGCTTCAAAGATACATTTCAGTATTATTAGGGAGATGGCGTTGGTACAATTGAGGAATCTTGTGCTAAAAAAATTGCCTATCTCTTTAGTATGGCCTATGACAAAGAACTGGTAGTGGCCCTAATAGTAGTGGGTGAAGAGTTTTGGTTCGATGGGCACACACATAATGGAATTGTAATGTCTCTCCCAAACCGAGCAGGGCCTCATGTTGGGGATCTTGTACATGATTGAAGACAAGAAAAAAAGCAAGCTCATCAAGACTTGGAAACTGTACATGTTCAGTGTTGAAAAGTAGTATAATATTCAAGTTTAGCGAATTGCATGGTTTTCATCCCCAGTCTAATTGACCAGAATGTATGAGATAGGCAAGTAGATATTACTGAGGGAGTGGACTACTTGTACCACTGACTATGTCCCTCATTTTTTCCATGTAATTTGTTTTCTTTTATGAATATAGGGAGCTACCCCCATAAGGTAGTGCTTACACAAAATAAAATAAAATTATATAATAATAAATATGTAATAATATAATAAAATAATATAGTATAATTATATAATAACATAAATATATAATAATATATTATAATAAAAATATAATAATAAATGGGTTCATCCCGTAGTGGCAGTGTTGTTGTTGTGGCCACTAGAGTTCAAGTCTCCATTGGGCTATTAGGATCGTAGACACTATGCCTTCCTTGATCCAATGTGCTCACAGGCTTGACCTGTAGTGTTGAGGCTATTAATGACGTTCATGCCATGTGCTAGGTGTTCATGCCTGAGGCTCATTCCCTTGTTGGGCTAATGTGCTTGTAGACTTTGTGCCCCTGCTAGACTACTGTGCTTGCAGGAATGGGTGGAAGGAGGTCCCCCATTGATGACCTCCAAAAAGTGTGGCACTTCACATCCACTTTCATAGAATACAAAATATAATAAATATAACAACAATAAAATAATTTAATAATTATAGTACATTCTAAAATCAAAATATAATATATTGCTGGGGATCTTGTTTTTTGCTGTCGGGTGGGGAAACATCTGGGGTTAGCCCCAAATTGGATTTCCGTTCAGCATTTGGTTCGAAGCCTTCAGCGCAGGGAGTGAATGTTTTTGATAATACGCTATTTTCTTCAGAGATGGAGATGAATGATCTAGGATCGGTTAATGGTTCCCGAATTACGAAGATTAATGGGTGTTTGGAAAGATGCAAAGAGCGACCGAAGCTGATTATCCCGATGGAAATGCTTGCAGATGATATTGAATACTATTCAAGGCACTCTTTTTATTGCAAGTTCATGGGTTTGAGAGTCTCGCTACATTTTTTGGAATCCTGGGCTCAACGGACTTGGATGCCGGAGGGGGAGATGGAGATTAGGCTCCTTGCGAACAACTTTTTTATGGTCTCTTTTGATTGCATGACAGATCGGAATAAGGTCTTCGAGGGTGGCCCCTATTTTTATAACCAGGTGGGTTTGTTTATCAAGCCATGGCATGCTGGCTTCAACCCGACTGAGGCAATACCGAGTCGGATTCCAGTTTGGGTTCGGTTGCCGTGGTTTCCAGTTGAGTGTTGGCGGGATGATGTGTTGCATTTGGTGGCTTCAATGCTCGGTAAACCTATTGGGTCTTCACAACAGACGCAGTATAAAAAGGTAATGAATTTTGCTCGTATCTGTGTAGAATTTGATTTAAGCAAGCCACTGCCAGATTCTGTTGAAGTGAGTGTTGGATCATATACTTGGGTTCAACAGCTAGATTACGAAACCCTACCTTTTCGGTGTCGTCTTTGTCATGAATATGGTCACTTGCATTGTAGGTGCCCTAGGGCTAAGCCTGTGGTTCCCCAACCTTCTCAGCCTTCTCGTAATCCTCCTAGGACTGATAATGGTAAGGAGCCTATTCCGGGTGATGGTAATGGAGATGATGGTTATGTCCCTGTTAAGGCTCGCAATAGGAATCGGGGCCAGAAGCGGACCTTGAGGGAGAGGCAGGATGATGAAACTTTTAATAGGTTTGAGGTGCTGGATGATCTCAGCCAGGAGGAAGTGAATCCGGGGTTGCTGAACTTGGATCAGGGAACTTTGGGTACAGGACAGGATGGGCCACCATTGGAGGCCATGCAGGATGTGCAGGAGATTGGGGTTGGGCAGATGGATACAGATCAACAATTGATTGTCCAGACTGAACAAGAATCTTCTATTGGAGCTTCGAAGAGTGGTGGAGGTGGCTCCCCATTGCCCCTGAAAGGTGGCAAGGATGTGGGGAAGAGCTCTTTGGCCTCCTCTCGTTTAGGTATTCAGCAAAATGAACTGAAGAAAGGGGTTGGTGACAGGACTTCCAAGCTGGGAAGGAAAAAGGATATGGAGAAGATTAAATTAACTGGGGAAACTTTGGTGGAGTCAGGGTCAGTCAAGACTCTTGATTCACATTTTTCATGCCCCCAGAAATGATTGTTCTCTCATGGAATGTAAGGGGCTTGAACAGTGGCCCTCGACAAAAAGTTGTTCGTGATTTGGTTAGGAATCATTCTCCGGATGTTCTTTTTCTTCAGGAGACTAAATTATCTGTAGATAATATGTTGGCCATGGCTCCTAAGCTGTGGAAATATGGTGAATGCCAGTGTGTGGGGGCTCTTGGTGCTTCTGGAGGGGTGGCTTGCTTTTGGAACCCTCGGAAGATTTTCCCCCTATGGTGGATGTCCTCTAGATCCTCTATATCCCTTGTCGCCTCTTGGTATGAGACTGGTGAGTGTATTCTCCTCTCTAATGTGTATGCTCCTGTTGAGTTTCTGGGTAAACAACTTCTATGGTCCCATCTTCGTTTTGTTCGTAGCTTAGCTCCTTACCATCCGTGGGTTATGGCTGGCGATTTTAATGCTATTGTGGAATTGTCTGAGAAAAGAGGTGGAATTCCTAGGTTGGAGCCTTCTGCTCTGTTATTCAGAGATAGCATTTCTGAATTAAATCTTATTGATGTTCTACCTAGTAATGGTCGCTTCACTTGGAATAATAGGAGAATTGGTGAGAGTTGTGTTGCTGAGAGGCTAGATCATTTCTTGGTTTCCTGTTATTGGGTTGGAAACTTATGGTCCACTCGATCTGAAATTCTTGATTGGAGAGGTTCTGATCATTGGCCTATTAAGCTTAGTATTATCTCTGCACGGGGGCCTCGTCTCCCTCATTCAAGTTCCAGCTTATGTGGTTACGGGATCCCACTCTTCATGATTATGTGGCTGAGTGGTGGCGGATTGGTAGACCAACTTTTGGTACGGCAATGTACACATTCTCCAAGCTTCTTCAGTTTGTCAAATATCAACTTAAAAGGTGGAATCGGCGATGTTTTGGTAATATCTTTCATGCTAAGGTTGCCGCACAGGAGGAGTTGAATAATATTACGCGGTTGATTCGTGAGAATGGGGCCTCTGAGGATCTTCTAAGGGAGGAGGCTAAGACTTTGAAAGTGGTTGAGGAATTTGAATTGCGGGAAGAAATCTATTGGAAGCAAAAGGCCCGGGTTGAATGGTTACAGGAAGGTGATAAAAACACCGCCTTCTTCTTCAATTCTGTGAAGGATAGGAGGCATGGTAATTCCATTCCTTTTCTGGTGAATGATAGGGGTGAACGTCTTGCCTCGTTTCAAGAAATCTCTGCTGAGGCATCTCAGTATTTTGCTACTTTATTTAGGGAGGATTCACAAGGGGGCTCTGTTGAGGAAGCACAGGTTCTTTCTTGTATTCCTCAGTTGGTCTCCAGGGAGGCGAATGAGTATTTGATGAAAGATATCTCTCTTGATGAGTTGGAGGGGATTGTGTTTCAGATGAAGAAGGGTAAAGCTCCTGGTCCCGATGGTTTCCCGATTGAATTTTTTCAGGAATTCTGGGATATCATAAAGTTGGATCTTCTGGCTGTTGTCCTTGAGTCCCAAAGGAATAAACAGATGCTTCGTGCTCTGAACTCCACCTTCCTTGCTCTCATACCCAAGTGTGAAGGGGCTGATAGGTTATCTCAGTTCCGGCCTATCTCTCTTTGCAATGTGGCTTATAAAATCATCTCAAAGTTATTGGCTGAGAGACTGAAGAAGTGGCTTAAAGTGTTGATTTCGGAGGAACAGAGTGGATTTGTGGCAGGTCGGCAGATTCTTGATGGGGTTGTCATTGCTACGGAGACCATCCACTCCATGGACAACTCCCATGAGAAGGCTATGTTCATTAAGCTGGATATGGCTAAGGCTTATGACAGGGTTAGATGGTCTTTTTTGCAGAAGATCCTTGTTGCTTTTGGTTTTGGTGAGGAGTGGATCCAATGGGTCATGAGCTGTGTCACGTCTGTTTCCTTCTCAGTTTTGATAAATGGAGATCATTCTGAACTTTTTGGTGCCTCTAGGGGTTTGCGCCAAGGGGATCCTCTTTCTCCGTATCTTTTTCTGCTTCTTGTGGAAGGCCTTGGTCGTTTGTTGAAAAGAAGGGTGGAGCTTGGCATCATTCAAGGTTGGCGATGGGGTGGAGACTTGCCTCCGCAATCTCATTTGCAGTTTGTTGATGATACTGCCCTGATGGGGATGGCTACTGTTAGGGAAGCTACTAACTTGAGGCAGGTGTTGGACATATATCTTGTTGCTTCAGGACAATTGATTAATGAGGAGAAGTCTTCCATATTCTTCTTCAACACGCCGAGCCCCATACAGAGAAGAATTGCTAATATCTTAAGGTTTCAGATAGGGGTTCTCCCTTTGACTTATCTGGGTTTCCCAATTTCTGTTCGCCATCTTCCCAAGGGTTCTTGGCAGAATATTATTGATAAGCTCCGTGCAAAAGTTAATCATTGGACCCACAGATGGTTGTCTTTTGCGGGGCGGGTTCAGCTTCTCAAGTCGGTGGTGCAGGCTCTCCCTACCTACAGATGTATGCTTCAGGTGGCTCCGATGGGTTTTCTGAGGGAGTTGGATTCTCTTGAAAGGCAGTTCTTATGGGCGGGAAGTTTGGCTTCTTCCAAGTGGAGCCTGGTTAGGTGGGATGTTGTGTGCAACCCAAAGCAATTTGGTGGTCTTGGTCTTCGACAGTCTGCGTTATCTGGAGTGGCTGTGGTTGCTAAGCTATTTTGGAGATGGTGTGTGGAACAGGATCAGCCGTGGGCCAGGATATTATCTCATAAGTATTTCCCAGGGATTCCACAGAAGGATCTCCCTCGTTACCCTCTTGAGGGGAAAGGTTCAGTGATTTGGAATACTCTTCAGAAGGGTGCAAAGCTTATTAAGGAAGGTTTATTTTGGATCTGTAGACGAGGAACTGAAGCTCTCTTTTGGTCGGATTCTTGGGATGGATTCCCTCCACTTACTTCTCAGTTCCCCAATCTACTTCCTTTGTGCCAAAGATTTCTCGAGGCTGGCTGGGCTAGGGTGAGTGACTTCAAGTCTGTTGCTTCTTTTGGTCAGTTGGAGGTAGCTCATTGGAAGGATCCCGCAGAGTGGCCAGATTTGGGACTTGCGGAAGAAAGTGCTGAGCTTCACAAGATTCTTCATAGTAGGAGTTGTAGTTCTCTTCTGGAAGAAGATATTCTTGCTTGGACCCATAATCCTAAGGGGGTTTACTCTGTTGCTTCTGGTTATCAGGTGTTATTGGCTCAGAAGCTAACTGGGGCAGAGGTTCATTGGTGGAAAAGGGTGTGGAATAAACTCTCGTGGCCTAAATGCAACTGCTTTGTTTGGACTTTGGCTTGGAATAGGTGCTTGACCTGGGATAACATTCGTAAACGGGGATTTCAAGGACCTTCAATTTGTGTTTTGTGTGGGGGAGCGGAAGAGGATTCTTCACATTTGTTCTTTCGGTGCCCCTTTGTTGTGCAACTTTGGCATTGGTGGTGGGAGGTGTGGAAGCTTCCCTGTATTCATGCGTGCTCTTTGGTTGAATTCTGGGATAGTATGGGAAGACCTCCTTCTATGGCTTCCTTTTTGCAGGAAGTTTGGTTCGTGGGCCCTACCTTTCTGCTTTGGCAGATTTGGTTGGAGCGGAACCGCAGAATTTTTCGTGATCAGAAGTTGGTGGGTCGGCAAGTTTGGATGCGTATGCTTGGAATGGTGCAGGAGTCTGTTTTAGCTAAATGTGATGTGGTTTTCCCCTTGGAGAGAGGTGATGCTGAGTTGGTGGCCAGACTAGGTCTTCAAGAAATTCATTCATCTTTTGTCAGTTCTAGGAACTGTAGGCATGGGAAAAAGAGGGTCCAACGGGTTGGAAGGTGGTTACCTCCTCCCAATGGATTTTTAAAGATCAATACTGATGGTTCTTCTAGGGGAAATCCTGGGCCTGCTGGAATTGGTGGGGTTGGCAGGGACTCAGCTGGTTCGGTGATTTTTCTATTCTCTATACATGAGGGGGTGAAGACTGTTAACTTCATGGAGGGTCTAGCAATTCTTCATGCTATTGAGAGGGCCCTTGCTTTGGGATGGAGAAAGGTTATATGTGAAGCTGATTCACAGATTTTGATTAATCTCTTGAATGAGCGAAAGATATCTGATATAAATTGGCAGTTGGCTTCGGTGGTTCAACGGATTCTTCAAGTTAGTTCTCGGATGGAGGAGGCATCCTTTGTTCACATCCCAAGGGAGTGGAATCGTGCTGCTGACTGCTTGGCCAAATGGGCCTCTGAGCAAGATAGTGGTTGGAAGGTTGAGGATTGGGATCAAGTTAACCCTGAGCTGCATCTGGATTTAGACCGGTTCTTGGAAGAGGATAGGAGGATACATGGGGATAGTTGATTTTGTTTTATGTTGTGGGGTTTTCGCCTTGTTTTTTGGGACTGGGTCCCGTGGTTATTATTGTAATGCTCTTTTCTGATTTCTAATAAAGTTTTTACCCCTTTGTTTTAAAAAAAAAATAAAAAAATAAAAATATCATTTATAACTTAATTTAATATTAGTTATAAAATAATAATATAAATTTTTGAACATAATAAGAAATATACAATAATATAATACAATATAATAAAATTTAATATAATTATATAATAATCTAATACAATAACAATAAAATAATTTAATAATAATTGTAATATTCTAAAATTAATATATAATTTATAATTTAATATAATATTAATTATAAAATCATAATATAAATTTATTTACATAATAACACCATATAATATAATATATTATAACATAATATAAGATAAGATAATATAATTTAATGCAATAATTATAAAATAATAATAAATATATAATAACATATAATTAAAATAATAATAATAATAAAATAATAATATAAATTTAATTACATTATAATTTTTTTTTTTTTTAATAATAATAAGTATAATAAATATATCATATAATAATAAATTATTTTATTTATTAATTTATTTTTATTTTAATTTAAAATACATACCGGCCGCGTACCTCGTTCAGTTAGCGCGTAGCCGCGTCTATTTTCAAGGTAGAGAATAAAAGAAATATTTCGAAACGAAAGGGCGCCCTTTCCCAGACCCCCCGGGTGACTTCCTCGACAAGCTAAATTGCAACATCGTAAAGGCGAGGTATTAAAACGTGACTGGACAGCTCTTGTATGACATTTCAGGAGAGCTGTTACGTATTTGACATGGAGTAAATGCCTCAGCGAGCGGGGTATTTATGTTCCAGGACTGCAAAGCCCAGGGTTCCGTTACATATGAAAATGATCTGCTAAGATTTTGGTTCTGGTAGTCGAGAAAGGAAGAACTCTCTGAAGTTTTTTGAGAGTATGGGTATGGGATGAAAGATTGGAAGGTCTCTCGGTGTGCACTCGTGGACGCTTTTGCTCTTGAAGGAGGTTAGGTGTTTTTTGTGGAGCTCCGGGTAAGTTTCTAACTCAGTTGTTTCAAGAAATGAGAACTGGAAAATCTGAATATCGTAGTTAGGGAATTGATAGAGTTTTTGGTGTTAAATATTTTCCCATAGTTTCCCTAACAATGGATAGAGTTGAGTTTGTTTGTTCTCTTTGTGTCCGAGTGCGTGCTTAAGCCTATTTTTTACTCTCATTCAACCATTCCGGTACGTTGTGATAGTCGTGGTTGGCTATTTGTCTTCACAATTGAATTGATATGGGTTCATAACATTGTTATGGCACTTGGCAGTGATTTTCGACCTAGAAGGGTAGTCGGTTGCGTGCTTATGACTTCACAGTGATTGAGATTAAACATTCGATATTGTTATGAATGCTCGATGTTTTAGGGTTTCTCTGTCAACTGGTATCTCTGATATACCTGGCTCCCAGTCATTTTATATGACTGTTATTCCTGTTCCTCAATTAAACTCGCATCTCTGTAATGCATAATTCACTATCGTACTTGTTCTCTCTCATGTTTGTTTCCATGACATCTTATTCTTTGCTAGACTAGATTCTCTTCGTCAACTTCTTTAATGCCAATCTTGTCAGGACAAGAACCTAAGAATGAGGATAGAGCTATGTTTGTAGAATGCTAGGGTTACAGCGATAATATTGGGTGAAGTCTTTATCAATTCACGATCTTTATCTCTGTCTATACGGGTGTATGTATAAACCTAGGTTTGACACTTTGATGTTCTTGGGTTAGCAATAGAACTGGGTAATGAATAAAGGCTTCTTGTTCTCTCTTGGCTATGACAGGTGTTTGTCTCTAAGAAATTGAGAAATTTTAGTTGCAGCTTTTATTGTATTAGGATTTCCTGTCGCTGCAATAGCTTCTGAGAAGCATAAGTAAATGGGAAGTTGGCTCTTGACTATTGACAATTGTTCGTCTTGATTATTGACTGGTTGTTGATCTATGTCTCGTTCTCTGTGAGTGGACTGTGGGGATGCTTGGGGTGCATGTTTTAATTGTTTGATAAGAATGTGGTTGATTTTTCTTGTAGAGACTGAGACTTTGTAATGTGAAAGTTGGGTTTGAACCATCATTTGTTTGTGTCTTAGCTGCTCATTTGCTGAGCTTAGACCTATCTGAAAGTCATGGTTATGGCTACTGAGAAGCACCCAGTGGCATGTCTCACTAGCTGAGTCACAGGCTCCTGTGGTTCAATCCATCATCGTGTTAAATGTTGTGACTTATGAGTACTAGTGAGAGTCTGGTGTCAGTTCATGATAAAGATGGTACAGTCCATCGGCCCTCAGTTGGGGATTAGGTTGTTGGTCCTAGGTTGGGACCCACTTGTCCACTATCTCCCCCATCTGTGCTAAGGACCCTTGACCATTGGCAAAGAAGCATGGAAAACTGTTGTAAGTTGGTTATAGAGGAATTCTTAACTTATTATTGTGTTGTACGTAAGAAGGGTGGTTGGTTGTAATTTAAAGTTTTGACCTTTGTTATCTTGTAAACCAAATTCTTGCTCAAAAGAAGGTTATATGTGCAGTTTTATTTGGATTGAATAAAGAGTACTGTGATTTCAAATATATGTTTAGTTGTGACAATGCATTTTGAAAGGAACTGATTGATGCTCAATTTACTTTATGCATGATAGCTGCAAAGTTTAATTATTTAAATGTTACTCCCTGTATTGCATGCAATGGCCTAGGTAAACTTGAGTACAACTAGACATTAATAATCTGGATCCAAGTGGAAATGCTTCTTGGTAATGAACCTTAGCCTTGTGAAAACCTAAAGGGGGATGATGATATGAGACAAAGTTTCTTTAAGAATTAGATTGAAATTTATGCATGACATGAACAAAGTTTTTGATTTTTTTTGGGAGCAATTGAACGAAATGAGTCAACTGAATTGGATCAAGGACATTAACCTTACTGGTTAAAATGATGAATCAAACCAAGATAACCTTAGTATGACGGGAACTGATCCTAACTTGTAATATGTTATGAAGGCTAAACTAATCTTTTGTGCATCATAGATTCCGTCACGTACAAGAGAACATTTTCTTCCATTAAGTGGCAGCCGGCTATCCCATGGGATAATGCACATGGTCATTTTGTTAGTATGGCTCATGATGTCTTGCATATCTGCTATAGGACGCCTATTCATTCCATCAATGGTGAAAGAATTGTGGGGACCGATTGCATGGTAGATTGGTATTGAGAGCATAGGCTGAATGTCGGAGAAAAGATCTCTAGCATTCATTTTGTTGGAAATAAGCCACATCTAAATCAAAGATGGGATAGTCTTATAAGGGTCAATAGCTCAGTGGTAGAGCATTCCAATAGTAAATGGAAGGTCCTAGACTCAAATTCTAGCTGGTTAATGAAAAGATCAACATGGTATCAAAGCCATGCCAGGCTAGGAGCCCCAAGCATTCTAAAGAGTGGCTTGAAGGGGGTGTTGGTGTTAGTTTTATGATCAGATTTAATGCATAGAAAATTAATTCAAATCAGACACAATAACAAAGTAGGTACCTTGGGAAAACCCTCCTCTTGAGGGAGAAAAACCCAACAACAATATATCACTTATAAATTGAATCTCAACAAAGAAAGTCTTTTTTTACAATAGGCCAATATGAAAGGCCAAATGTAAGCACCAATGAATGATGCAACACGGCCAACTCAAGATAACAATTCGCCGATACAAGATTCAGTCTCAATAGATATCTAATTGCCTTGAAGAACTCACACTTGATGAAGGATAAACAATAAGCAATCTGAATGAATCACAGATGAAGCTTTCATCGATTATATATACAATATAGAGGGAGAGGTTGTGTCTCTCTAAAGCATCATGTCGGCCTCCTTGAATCATCACATCTTTAATAAAGAAGTCGGCTGTCTTGAAAATTGCGTCTCCTAATTCACATCAAAGTTGGCCTTGATAATAATCGTACCTCTTCATTAAAGTTTGTTTGTCTTAACAAATAGATATGTCTCTTAATAATTGCGCCTCTTGGAGTCTTGATAAATTAAATAGCCTGGGGCTATATTTAATTTGTTGCAAATAGGAGATCGCTGGAAGCAGCCCGACGTTGCTTATAATATCAACACTCCCTCTCAGCTAGGGATGATACTTCCAGCTACACAAAACATATCACCTCAACGTGATGTCTACCACAATGGCTACAACCAAATGTGGAAAGGAAGAATATCACCTCATCGTGATATCAGTTATCACCTCAACATGTTATCAACCATAATGGCTACAACCATATATGGTATGTACAAGTGTTCATCACTTGTGTGATGTTGTCACCTCAACATGACTTTTCACCATGGGTCTCCCAGAGGGTGAAACACAAGTACAAAAAATCATCACGGATTCTCTCATGTGATGCTGTCATGGAGTCACACACATGACATCCACCATGACTCTCTCAGAAGGTGGAAACAAGGGATTTCACCTCAAACTTATCTTATCGAGAAGAACTCATTAATCAAGGGATTTCATCTCGAACTTCTCTCACAGAGAAGAACTCATTAATCAAGGGATTTCACCTCGAACTTCTCTTCATAGAGAAGAACTCATTACAAGCTATCACTAATACTGAGTCTTTCTCAGTTAAGGCTGGATTCTCCACCATACCAAGCTTATCTCAAAAGTACACAAACTTAATTCTGGAGAGAGGCTTGGTGAGAATGTCCGCTGTTTGCTCATCAGTGCTAATATACCTCAACTGTATAGCCTTCCTCAATACCATATCTCTACTATAGTGGTATTTTATCTCAACATGCTTGGTTCTGTCATGAAATGCAAGATTGACAGAAAGCTTCACACAACTCTGGTTATCACAATGAATGATAGTAGGCTCCATTGATTGTCCAAACAATCCTGCAAGGAGCTTACAAAGCCACACTGCTTCCCGAGCTGCCATACAAGCTGCAATATATTCTGCCTCTGTTGTACTCAATGCTACAGATGACTGCTTCCTATTGCACCAGGATATCATAGTTGATCCCAAACTGAAGCAACATCTAGAAGTGCTCTTTCGATTTGTGACACATCCTGCCCAATTAGAATCAGTATAACCATGCAACTCCAAGTCAACATCTGAAGAATATCTCAACCCATATCTAACTATGCCACGCAAGTATCTCAGGATATGTTTAGCTGCAACAAGATGTATCTGCCTCGGTTCACACATGAACTGACTAAGAGCACTCACAGCATAACAGATATTTGGTCTAGTGTTAACTAGATAAATCAAGGACCCAATCAATCGTTTATACATTGTAGGATCTACTAAGTCTGAACTAGCCGCAGCTTCCTTCAATTTATGTAGGTTGGTCTCCATAGGTGTAGACATGGATTTGCAATCCATCATACCAAACCTCTTAAGTACATCAATGGTGTACTTCCCTTGACTTAGAATCATTTCATCTAGTTTCTGCCAAACTTCTAAGCCAAGGAAGTAGTGCATAAGTCCAAGGTCTTTCATCTCAAACTTAGAGGCTAACTCTTTCTTACATTTGATGATTAAGTGCTCTTCTCCAATAAGAATCAAATCATCAACATATAAAACCAAAATCAATGCTTCACCATCAATTACCTTAAAGTACAAGTTAGAGTCAGCATCATTCTTCAAGAAGCGCAAACTTGACAGATAACAATCAATTCTTTCGTACCATGCATGAGGAGCCTACGTAAGACCATATAGGGCCTTCTTCAGCTTGCAAACATGAGACTCCTTCCCATGTACCTTGAACCCATCAGGTTGCTCGATATAAACTTTTTCCTGGATCACACCATTTAGAATAGCCGTCTTCACATCCATTTGACGAATCTTCCATCCTCTAGTTGCAACAATGGCAATGATGGTCCTGACAGAAGTATAGTGAGCAACAAGAGCAAAATTTCTTCATAATCAACTCCCTCTTTCTGAGAGAACCCTCGAGCCACGAATCTTGCCTTGTACTTCTCTATGCTCCCATTAGCTGCATGCTTGATCTTGAAGAGCCATTTTGAAGATACCACAGATTTTCCTTCGGGTCTAGGAACAATGTCCCAAACATCATTCTTGAGAATTGATTGGTACTCCTTTGACATAGCATCTTTTTAAACTTGTTGACTGGAAGCTTCCTCCACCCTAGAAGGCTTAGACTCAATAATCTAACTCATCAAGGCAACATAACTGGAGAACTTATGTGGCCTTTTACTTTCTCTGAATGTACCTCTTGGAGCTGCAAACCTTTCAGCCTCTTGCATAGTTTGCCTAGCCCAAAGAGGTCTCTTTCTTCTAATCACAATATCGGTAGGCCCATCAGTAGGTTCCAAGGGCTCAACTAGATCAACATCTTTCTTCGGTTCTGAAGTCTCTCTTTGAATCTCAGGAGTATGGTCAACTTCCATATCTTGAGGAGACTCATCATAGTCAATCTCCACATGAGTTCCCTTGGATCTTCTAAATGCAACATCTTCCTCGAATGTGACATTTCTATTGATTTCAATCAATTTCTAACTTGGAACATATATCCTGTAGGCTTTTGATGTCTCACTGTAGCCCACAAATATTTCCCTTCTTGCCAGAAGGCTCCAACTTAGTTCTCTTTTCTTTTGGAACATGAAGATAGACAGGACATCCAAAGATCCTCAAATGACTAACCTCGGGCTTCTTCCCTGTAAAGGCTTCTTCCGATGTCATATTCTCCAAGACCTTGTGAGGACTTCTATTTTGAACATATATTGTAGTCTTAGAAGCTTCTCCCCATAAGAAGGTTTGCAGATCTTGGTCATGAATCATGGCTTTCGCTGCTTCCACGATTGTCTTGTTCTTTCTCTTTGCAACACCATTCTGTTGAGGATTATAGGGAACACAAAACTCCCTCTTAATCCCAACATCAATATAGAAATTTCGAAAGCTACCAGAGGTATATTCTCCTCCATTATCAGATTTGAGGATCTTGATTCTTTTACTGGAAAGATTCTCTACTAGAGCTTTGAACTCTTTGAACCTTTCTAACACTTCCTTAGACTCTTTAGTTTTCAAAAAATAAATCCAAGTCTTTCTAGAGTGATCATCAATAAAAAGAACATAATACAAGAAACCACTCGAAGAAGGAACATACATAGGTCCACATAAATCGGAATGAATAAGGTCTAAAATACACTTAGATCTACTTTCTCTACTATGGAAAGGAGCTTTGAATTCTTACCCATAGCACATCCTTTGCAAGTTCCTTCATGCTCCTGATTGAACTTAGGAAGTCCCGTGACCATCTTCTCCATGATAGGTAAGGCTCGAAAGTGAAGGTGAGCCAATCTTCGATGCCACAAATCACATAGGCTTGAAGAATCATGAACTAATGCTTGTAGAGGACGCGTGCATAGCCTATAGAGGCTTTCATGTCTAACACCAATTACTTGAGCATCCTTGAAACTGGAATTCTCCATCCACACAAGAACTTTGCCTTTGGAGAAGGCAACTTGATATCCTTTATCTTCTAGAGCTGAAATGGAGATGAGATTGCGCTTGATTCTTGGAACATAAAGAACATTTCTCAACTGAAGTGTAATGCCATAATCCAAATGAAGAGTAGAGGTCCCAATCCCTTTCACGGAGTAGCCAGCATCATCTCCAATAATAACTTGTTCGGAAGAATCTTTCTCCACCAAACTTGATAAGTGCTCCTTAAATCTGGTAATGTGTTGAGAAGCACCATTGTCGATCAACCAAGTGTTGGTATCTGTAGGAACATTGCTTGACAATGCTGAATAGAACAAGTATTCACATGAATCCTTTTGTGGAGAAACATCATCAACATCTGCAACGGTGGCTTGTTGCTTAGGTCTAGTTGGACAATGCTTAGCAAAGTGGCCAAACTTATCACATGTCTCTCTTCTTCTTGGAGGTAGGTGTATCATCATTTCCCTTATTTTGATTCCTCGTGAAGAATCCTTTCTTTCCATCTTTTCCTTTCTTCTTCGAAGTATGGGAGGCGAGAACATGAATATCTTCATTCTTTGAACTTTGACCAACGCCTCTAGCCACCAACCTTGATTCTTTTTGAATGCAATCTGCCCTTAGACGATCAAACTTAGGATCAAACTTAGGCAATTTTTATCTTGCACTGATTCCTTGAATGAAGGATTCCCAAGACAAAGGATGGCTATTGAGAGCAAGCATAGTTAAGTCTTTGTCGTCATCCATATGGCCAATTGTCGAGAGCTGATCTCTCAAATCTGAATCCTCATGAAGTATGCAATCATTGATTCTCCTTTCGCCATCTTCACATGGTGTAGTTGTTGCTTCAGTGCAAGTGCTCGACTGGTATTGTTGATTTCGTACATTTCTTCCAATGTTTTAAACATATCTCTTGCCGTCTTCAACTTAGAGACAATAGGAACGATATGATCCTTAACAGAATCAACCAATATTTTCATTGCCTTGATATCTTTCTTCATCCACTGCAACTTCTCTTCTTCCTCCTCAGGTTTAGGTACACTGGACTCCACAAACTCACCCAAGTCATTTTCACGCAAGGTAAGCATGATCCTGAATCTCCATGATGTGAAGTTGGATGCTCCCTTGAGTCTATTCTCAATCTTCAAACTGTTCACCATCTTGACAAAGGTAGAGGTAGACAAAGAAATATAAAGAAGAGAATAGGATATTGCTGTATAAACAAATCTGATCACGATCTCCTCAAACCTGCTCTGATACCATGTTAGTTTTATGATCAGATTTAATGCACAGAAAATTAATTCAAATCAGACACAATAACACAGCAGGTACCCTGGGAAAACCCTCCTCTAGAGGGAGAAAAACCCAGCAACAATATATCACTTATATATTGAATCTCAACAAAGAAAGTCTCCTTTTACAATAGGCCAATATGAAAGGCCAAATATAAGCACCAATGAATGATTCAACACAGCCAATTCAAGAGAACAATTCGCTGATACAAGATTCAGTCTCAATAGATATCGAACTGCCTTGAAGAACTCGCACTTGATGAAGGATAAACAATAAGCAATCTGAATGAATCACAAATGAAGCTTCCATTGATTATATATACAATATAGAGGGAGAGGTCGTGTCTCTCCCAAGCATCATGTCGGCCTCCTTGAATCATCACGTCTTTAATAAAGAAGTCGGCTGTCTTGAAAATCGTGCCTCCTCCTAATCCACATCAAAGTCAGCCTTGATAATAATCGTGCCTCTTCATTAAAGTTTGTTTGTCTTAACAAATAGATATGTATCTTAATAATTGTGCCTCTTGGAGTCTTGATAAATTAAATAGCCTGGGGCTATATTTAATTTATTGCAAATAGGAGATCGCTGGAAGCAGCCTGATGCTGCTTATAATATCAACAGTTGGAAATAAGCCACATCTAAAACAAAGATGGGCTGGTCCTAAAGGGCCAATAACTCAGTGGTAGAGCACTCCAACAGTAAATGGAAGGTCCTAGGTTCATGTCACACTCCCTACAACCTGCACAGAAATTAGGGAAATCACAGTCTTTATAAATTAATAAAATCGGGTGATTAATAAGAAACAACTGACCTACATTAAATAGCAGCAAGGGCCGACTAGAATTAAATAAACAGTTTATTGTAATAATGCCAACTAAGGATTATTAGTGGCAGTATTAATAAATAATGCAGCGCTTACCTTGAAGAGGGTGACTCTTGTAAAGCAATGTTAATAAAGGGAGTGATCCCAAGGGCAGCAATCCCTTGGAAATAAAAGGTATTCAATTAAAATTAAAGGTTTTAGATCAGAGATTAAGGAATAGTTGTGACTCTTCTAAAAGAGCATTAATAATGAAGTGGTGTCAATCCCCAGAAATGAAAGATATATAAGGGAGAATAATTCATTTGGTGAAGGCATCAATTGGGTATCAATATGGAATGAATAAAGCAGAGTGGAAAATCATAAAGAATTATAGTAGGCTTATTACAACAGACATAAGAATATATTATTAAGCAGATGTGAGAGGTAGAATATGCAGATTTTAAAGAGGAGAACATACAGATCAAAAGGAGATCAGAAAATAGATAAACATCTGCATTCAGAAAGGCAGTAGCCATTGAATATAACAAGTGATTGGTATGCATCACGTTGGAGTATAATGTTTATATAGATATAATCTATTTAACCTAGTCACTAATGGTAATTGCTATTCTATTTAAGGCTCTTACAATAACTGATTTAATTTATTAGTTTCCCAATAAGCATCAGAACTTATGTTTCATTCTAACAGTCAAAAGCAGCATACAATAACAGCATCAGAACTGTGTCACAGAGTTCAATTTACAACTTCACACATATAGGCGCTCATCCAACGTGAAGGATTACGACATTTCAGATTTGTCTTGGATTACTGCCTGGGCAGCTTACACAGACCATCATCAAATGAATTTTATGATGTAAATGCACAGAAAATTAAATTCAAATCAGACAAAATGACACAGTATGTACCCTGGGAAAACCCTCCTCTTGAGGGAGAAAAAAACCCAGCAACAAAGATCTCTCTTATTATTTGATGCAACAGTAGAAGATTTACAACTTACAATGAAGTCTTAACACAAGACCAATTAACAGATGTCAAGCTCTAGATCACACCTGAGAAAAATGAAAAACTGATAATGTTTGCGTAGCACTGAAGACTTCAATTCTCAAGTTTTGATAACACTCTACAGATCAGATCTGGTAAATTCTCAATTAAGTCTGAACCTGTTCGCACTTTTCTGAGATCACTGAACCAGAAAAGATGTACTCAGATCTCTGGGGAAATTCGCACTGATCTGATGATTAGTTCCGCACCTTGATAAGGATGGTAAGTAGCATAAAGAGCCTGTTCGCCATTGATCGAATTGGAGTCGAGCTTCTTTATGGAGTTCGCCTTTTATTTATAGACTTGTTCACATCTGTTAAGATCTCAATGTGAATTCGCCTTTTATAAAGACGAACTCCTCTAGATCACAGTAGTATTGCACTTGACTATATCGGACTGGCAGAGAGCAATTGAAGAAAATGTGACTGTGTGATGAACAACTTGAAATCGAATATATATCAATACATTGTATGTCGGCCTCAATACAAAAAAGTCCTTTTACAAATGTCGGCCTTTAATAGATAAATAACAAAAAAAACTTTTATGTCGGCCAGAATATAAGACACGAAATAATGAGTATTAAATGAATAGTCGAAGACTACATTCAGTTTAATACTCTCTCATGAGCTGGAAGGATCAACCGACGCTGTTAAACATTAACACTCCCTCTCAGCTAGGGAGAGATCTTCCAGCTGAAAATTAATTCTACATGAAGTTCATCTGCTATTGTTGCCTGCAATCAAATGTAAAGAGAGAGATATCACCTCAATGTGATATCAACCATCACATGGTTAAGTACTAGTGTCCATCACTTGCATGATGGTGTCACCTCAAGGCGATTTTCACCATGGCTCTCCCAGAGGGTGAAACACAAGTACAAAAAGATCATCACGGATTCTCTCACGTGATGTTGTCATGGAGTCACACACATGACATCCACCATGACTCAGCTCAGAGGGTGGAAACGAGGGCTTTCACCTCAAATTCTTCTGTCACAGAAGAATGTGCAATAGTAAGTACAAGTGTTCATCACTTGCGTGATGTTGTCACCTCAATGTGACTTTCACCATGGCTCTCCCAGAGGGAGAAACACAAGTACAACATATGTCATGGAGTCGCACACATGACATCCACCATGACTCTCTCAGAGGGTGGAAACAAGGGCTTTCACCTCAAATTCTTCCGTCACAGAAGAAAGTGCACTAACAAGGGATTTCACCTCGAACTTCTCTCACAGAGAAGAACTCATTAAGCAAGGCTCACTGATACTGAGACTCATACTCAGTCAAGGCTGGATTTTCCACCATACCAAGCTTGTCTCGAAAGTACATGAACTTTACTCTGGCGAGAGGCTTGGTGAGAATATCTGCGTCTGCTCATCAGTGCTAATGTACCTTAACTGTACAGCCTTTCGCAGTACCATATCTCTGATATAGTGGTACTTGATCTCAACATGTTTGGTTCTGTCATGAAACACAGGATTGACAGAGAGCTTCACACAACTCTAATTATCACAATGAATAATGGTGGGCTCCATTGATTGTCCAAACAATCCTGCAAGGAGCTTGCGAAGCCACACTGCTTCTCGAGTTGCCATGCAAGCTGCAATATACTCGGCCTCTGCTGTACTCAATGCTACAGAAGACTGCTTCCTGCTGCACCAGGAGATCATGGCAGAACCCAAACTGAAGCAACAACCAGAGGTGCTCTTCCGATCTGTAACACAACCTGCCCAATCAGAATTAGTGAAACCAAGTAACTCCAAGTCTGCATCTGAAGTATACTTCAACCCATATCCAACTGTGCCACGCAAGTATCTCAGGATATGTTTGGCTGCAACAAGATGTATCTGTCTCGCATCACACATAAACTGGCTAAGTGCACTTACTGCATAGCAAATATCAGGTCTAGTGTTAACTAGATACATCAAGGATCCAATCAGCTGTCTATGCAATGTAGGATCCGCCAAATCTGAACTAGCTGCAGCCTCCATGGATGTAGACATGGATTTGCAATCCATCATGCCAAAATCTCCTCAATATGACAATGGTGTACTTCCCTTGACTTAGAATCATACCATCTGGTTTCTGCCAGACTTCTAAGCCAAGGAAGTAATGCATGAGCCCAAGGTCCTTCATCTCAAGTTCAGAAGTCAATTTCTCGAAGTAGAGATTTGGGTCAGCATCATTCTTCAAGAACCCAACCTTGATAGGTACTGATCAATCCTTTCGTACCATGCACGAGGAGCCTGCTTAAGACCATACAAGGCCTTCTTCAGCTTGAAAACATGTGACTCTTCCCATGTACCTCGAAACAGTGAGCACAGGAGCAATGTAATCAACTCCCTCTTTCTGTGAAAATCCACGAGCTATGAAACTTGCCTTGTACTTCTTCACTGCTTTCATCTGCATCTTTAAGTACGGGCTGTCCTCTCAGAACACTCTATTTTCACAACATTGCAATCTTCACATCAGCAAGTCACTGAACTCCCTCTGAAGGTTAAATCTTCCTTTTCAAAGAGATGTCTTCAACCATCCACTCAGTCCCATGACTGCATGATGTGTCTTCATGCTTCAACCTACAGAATGCAGAAAGCAATCCCTTACACTTCTTGGTATGTCATGAAAGCATTAATAAGAGATTACTAATAGTTCATGGAACTCAACTATCTTGAAGAGAAGTACTATTGCTGGAAGCATACATGATTGACTATCTCAAGGTTTATAGCATGAACACATAAGGATTTATAAAAACATGAATAAGTAACTCAATTTATAATAGAAATATATCAAAGAATCAGAATGAAGGAATAAGAAAAACTTATCTTTATTGAATTCTGATATAACTATTTCTTCCATCTTTTACTCCTTTCGAGAATGCTAAACTCAGCATCAACAAAATACAGTCTGCACAACTACAGATTCCTTGCATGTAGCCAGCATGTTCAATATAGGACCAGCCTTCTCAAGGCACCATCGTAGTCTATGAACATGGAGAAAGATATCGATGTGATCATCACAACGAAATTGCATTTCACTTTTCATCTCAGAGTCACACTCTGAGATCTTCAAGAGATTAGCATAAAATAACTCGCAATGAATAAATTTAGATCTTCAAAGGATCTTTACGCTAGAGAGCACAAATACAATCTCCCTATGCTAAACACACAAAATCCAAATAAATGAAATAACTCAGCAACCTGAAATTCAACCTAGAAGGGTGATTTCAAACAGACAAAGAATACTTATCTCTTCATAGAGTAACTTCTTCATAGCAGAAGCAAATATAACCAAGGCAAATCTGGCCTTGAGTCTGTGAGTCTGGAGAGGTATCGAGGGATATGCTTCTCTCGCAAATATGTATAAGTAAACACATACCCGCCATCAGAATTTAGCCTCAGCATTTACTGAGGATGCTGATTCTAATAGTGTCGGCACCATATACCATCCAAGCATGAAAGTGACCATTGCAGCCGGTGACCATTTGGCATGATACCCTTCCTGGCTATGGCACGAAGCTTCAACTCCTGACCGCATCGAAGTTTAACTATGATTATGCCCCTCTGTTCGATGAGGTCGTAGTCACTGGCAGCACGGGTGGCGACATCAATGGGAACGACGAGGGGATCAGAGGAGTCGAGGTCGAAGCTGGTGACATCAAGGGTCCGGTCGCCTTCATATTTGGCGTGGGGTTAAGTTCAACAAAGCAGTTGTGGCACTGTCCGTTACCATAACACTTGTCGTAGTCGCGTGAGAAGCTCATCTCCTTTACGTGCTTAGAGGTGAGCGGGAAGAGGTCCAGCTTGTGCGCGATCAACTCGTTGATGGGCACCGACGAGTTGTTCTCACCAGATATATGGAAAACGTCGGCACCTCCGCAATAATCACCTGTCGCAAGGCATACGCGATACTCACGTTTTAGTGACAGATCGCGGCTTCAACAATGGTGGCGCCAAAAGGATTTAGAAGACAACAATCGCGCCCAATAAACTTGTCGTTCAATCTGCCACATGCCCGAAACTAGCAGTGGAATGAAGGCCAAATGATATGAGCCCGATCTATGAAAGTGGATCGCTGAAGGATTGCAATTCCCTCGTATTACACCGATCCTGACCGCATTGTTCGAGGAAGATGAGGTCCGAAACATTGCAGATAAAGAACACAGGCACAAAATGCTATCTCCAAAATGAGAAGATACCTCCATGATTGCTTTGCTCAGATTCTGAACACAAATTATGCTATGTGCGATCTATTTCCTTCTATAGAAGATTCACTATTTAAATTACATCTGATCAGATCTTACATCAACCTGCTCTGATACCATATTGAATTTTATGATCAGATGTAAATGCACAGAAAATTAAATTCAAATCAGACAAAATGACACAGTATGTACCCTGGGAAAACCCTCCTCTTGAGGGAGAAAAAAACCCAGCAACAAAGATCTCTCTTATTATTTGATGCAACAGTAGAAGATTTACAACTTACAATGAAGTCTTAACACAAGACCAATTAACAGATGTCAAGCTCTAGATCACACCTGAGAAAAATGAAAAACTGATAATGTTTGCGTAGCACTGAAGACTTCAATTCTCAAGTGTTGATAACACTCTACAGATCAGATCTGGTAAATTCTCAATTAAGTCTGAACCTGTTCGCACTTTTCTGAGATCACTGAACCAGAAAAGATGTACTCAGATCTCTGGGGAAATTCGCACTGATCTGATGATTAGTTCCGCACCTTGATAAGGATGGTAAGTAGCATAAAGAGCCTGTTCGCCATTGATCGAATTGGAGTCGAGCTTCTTTATGGAGTTCGCCTTTTATTTATAGACTTGTTCACATCTGTTAAGATCTCAATGTGAATTCGCCTTTTATAAAGACGAACTCCTCTAGATCACAGTAGTATTGCACTTGACTATATCGGACTGGCAGAGAGCAATTGAAGAAAATGTGACCATGTGTGATGAACAACTTGAAATCGAATATATATCAATACATTGTATGTCGGCCTCAATACAAAAAAGTCCTTTTACAAATGTCGGCCTTTAATAGATAAATAACAAAAAAAACTTTTATGTCGGCCAGAATATAAGACACGAAATAATGAGTATTAAATGAATAGTCGAAGACTACATTCAGTTTAATACTCTCTCATGAGCTGGAAGGATCAACCGACGCTGTTAAACATTAACATAAGGGAGAATAATTCATTTGGTGAAGGCATCAATTGGGTATCAATATGGAATGAATAAAGCAGAGTGGAAAATCATAAAGAATTATAGTAGGCTTATTACAACAGACATAAGAATATATTATTAAGCAGATGTGAGAGGTAGAATATGCAGATTTTAAAGAGGAGAACATACAGATCAAAAGGAGATCAGAAAATAGATAAACATCTGCATTCAGAAAGGCAGTAGCCATTGAATATAACAATTGATTGGTATGCATCACGTTGGAGTATAATGTTTATATAGATATAATCTATTTAACCTAGTCACTAATGGTAATTGCTATTCTATTTAAGGCTCTTACAATAACTGATTTAATTTATTAGTTTCCCAATAAGCATCAGAACTTATGTTTCATTCTAACAGTCAAAAGCAGCATACAATAACAGCATCAGAACTGTGTCACAGAGTTCAATTTACAACTTCACACATATAGGCGCTCATCCAACGTGCAGGATTACGACATTTCAGATTTGTCTTGGATTACTGCCTGGGCAGCTTACACAGACCATCATCAAATGAAAAACGTTCCCAGTTACCTCACACAGCCACTACAGTGAATTAAGAAATTTATTTTTATTTTTATTTCGCCTAGTTACTGAGATTACTCACACGACCTCTATCTTGGTTTCTTGTTACCTCTGTTGCCTCCCCACTTCTCACATGCATATCCCTTTTATTTTATAAGGGATTACCTGACCAGAATAGAGCAGCTGCCACCAGTCAGGAAAGGTTCAGACCAGGAATAGGGCGTGTGAAAAGATACTGTTCGACAGCCAGTGTAAATGCTTGGTCAGAGAATTATGGCACGAACTCTCAGAAAAGGATGAACCCCCAGTAGCTGCTGTCAGAAAACTCCAAATAAGGAGACTGCCACATCATCCTGAAAGCGATCAGGAACTGGTAGGAGTTATGGCTGTTAATCCCATGTCTCTTTGTGGTTGTTTAAGTGCATTTTCTGTTTAAGCAGTTAGATTGTTCCCATGCAAATCTAAAATTGTGGGAAAAGGATAATTTAGAATCATTTCCTATTTTAGTAAAGCAGTTACAGTTTAGGAATTGAAAATAAGCTGTGCAGAAAAAGTAGGGAAGAAAAGGAAGCTGAAATTAAGCAGCAACTGCATATTGAAAAGAATGCCACATTACTCCATATATTTTTAATATATTTCCCTCCTTTTCATTTGCCTCTAATTTCTCCTTCCAAATTTTACTTACAAAAATTATTATTAATACTATTCATTCATACTGCTAAAAATAACCAGTGAATTTATTGTTAAATATTCATAAGGTCACCAACTCCACAAATTACTCTTGAAATATTGAAGAGTGGACAGTAACTGCTATCTAAAATAAGCTAAATAACTGCATAGGACTGCTTAAAAGAATTTGGCAGCTGCCATGCCAGACTTGTAACTGTCAAAAGCCAGGTAATT
This sequence comes from Sequoia sempervirens, assembly GCA_007258455.2. Classification (NCBI taxonomy): domain Eukaryota; kingdom Viridiplantae; phylum Streptophyta; class Pinopsida; order Cupressales; family Cupressaceae; genus Sequoia; species Sequoia sempervirens. The sequence continues at coordinate 404,132,482 of VDFB02105785.1, forward strand.
TGTAACTGCCAGCAGCCGCCAATAATTTCCCACAATCACCACAACGAATAGACGCCAGCAAAAGGCAATCGCCAGCAATAAAAAACAAGTGTGGGCCCAGCAGAATGGATGAAGGCTTAGTTGCCCTGATCTTACGTGTAACAGGGATATTTAGGGGGTTCCTGCAGAAATTCAACGTCCAAAAATTCAAACAAATAAAGGTGTAACCCATTCATGCCAAACCAAGCAACCCAAATGAGGCTTGGAATTTTCTGTCTACGTGTGCCTCAACAGCAGTATATGGCTTAAAAGTTAAAACAAAGATTCCACGGCCTGATTGGTGTTGCCAGCAAGTTATATGGGCCCTAGCAGAGTATAAATGAAATGCCCAAATAAAGTTCAATTATTCTTTTGGGTGGCATTGAGGAATGTGGGCCCTAGGAGCTGCTCAACAGAGAATATACAAAGGAAATTTGTAAAATCTCAGGAGATTACTCATACAGATAGGAACAGAACCTGCAACACACAAAATTAGTAAAAGAAAATAAGATTGATACAATGGATGTTTTTGGCGTAGGTTTGCCAAAGCCCCAAATGCTCCTGCGTCAAAAATCCACTAGGATTCCGACCCAGGTTTCTCACAGAAGATTTACAAAATTATTCCCTTTTGAAATGGTGTATTGGTTGCTCCATAACCAACCTTGCAATTATTATTCGTGGGAATGATTCGATCCCATAGAAAATGCCCATATGTTTTGATTAAGAGGGAAAAGCAGGTTTTGAATGGACCCGAAACCAATTACAACAGGTTTTGAATGGATTTGAAACCATAGGTTTTGAATGGATCCAAAACCATTTACAGACAGGTTTTGACAGGGACCTGAAACCAACACAAAGAAGACCAAGCTGCACAAGGAATCAGCCTAGACAACCAGCAGCGAATCAACAACAGATCAAAAGAGAAACAACATGACTACACAGATCTACTCGAGACAGGAGGTTTTGACAGGCACCTCAAACCCAAAGTAACCAGAAATTACACAAAAAACTTGAGACCAAGAACCACTTGAGACGGTCAGGCAACCATCAGCCTGAATCAGCCAGACTGCAGCAAACCCCTTACCAGTACTAACCAGCAGCGAACAACCAGAGACAATCAGGAAACCATCAGCCAAAACCAACCAGACAACATCGCACCATTTGGCAGCACCATCCAACAAACCCAAACTCCCCACCTCAATAGGAGAGTTAGGAATTAGAGAGAAACACTGGAGATTTTCAGCACAAGCACAACCACTACACCAGTCAACCCGCAATACCAACCTAGCCTCCACCTCAATAGGAAGGGGCTCCCCTCTATAGGAGAGGAAGAAGTGAAACTCAAAATCATAGAAAAAAGACCTTCCCAACTAATCCACAACCCACCTCATCACCTCAATAGATGAGGGCTTCACCTCCAAAGAAGACCATAGCTGAAGAAACCGCCAAGAAGCATCAACACCCATAGTAGAGAGCACCACAACCTCCTTTAGTAAAGAGTAAGATTGGAGCAGAGATGGAAAAAGATAGCACTCCTCCACTAGCAGCACAATCCCAACTTGGATCACAGACCAAAGGACCCAAAAAACCAACAGAAAACCAACCAGCCAAACCATAACAGCCCAAGAAAAGATAAACAGGTAACCAAAAAGAAACTTGGCAGCCACCAAGACCAGCAGCCCCATAAGCCAATCAAGAAACAAAACCAGTAAAAGGGGGACCGAAAAGAGAGGGAAAGGGAAAGGAAAGCCTACAAATAGAGAGAGTAGAGAGCTAGCCAGACAGTGAATAGCAACCTCCAACCCTACATGCCAGTCAGGGTCTGAAACAAGCCATAAACTCACTACAAACAGCTCCACCAGAGGCAGACCAACAAACACAATCCCAAATAAAGAGAACACCCCCAAAAACCTGCACCAGAGAAAAGACCAAGGGTCCAAAAAGAGGAGGGGAGAGGCAAGGCAAACCTCCAAATAGAGAAAGCAGAAAGCTGCCAAGACAGTGAAAAACATCTTCCAACCCTACATGCCGATCAGGGTTTGAAACATGCCAAGAACTTTCCACAGACAGCTCCATTAGAGGCAAACCAACAACCAAAACCCCAAACAATAGAACAGTCCTCACAGAGGCCAGAAAACCCCAAAAAATCCAGAAAGAGCAAGGGAAGCTAGTAGATTGTGAAAGAGGAGAGGCACCACCATACAAAACCACTTCCAACCCTACTAGCCAGTCAGGGTCTGAGATATGGCCACCAAACTCCACCATCAAGCCCCCAGCAAGAGCACCCAACACCACCCCGCACACCACACAAGCAAAGACAGGAGGCCCCTACATGAAGAACATTCCTCACCTAGCATGAAGCCTAAACCACTCGGGCGAATGCATGCCAACCCAAGCCAAAGCCATAAGGAAAGAAGGCCTTCACAAAACCCACTCCAAGAGCAATGACGGGAAAAAAAAGCCCATTGACAACCCTTAACACAAATGCATCAATCATAATAGGGGCACGACAACGAACATCGTCCCCTAACCACATACCAAAGAAGAAACCACTGCAGGAACAGACCAAAGAAAAGCCATCACAATAGAGCAACAAAGAGTCCTCTGCAACCATCGCGCCATCATAAAGAACAAAAAATTGCTCCCATAGAGGAACCAACACCCCCAACCGTAGCACGGAAGAATACACCACACGTCTGCATAGGAGAAAGAGCAACAGCACCCAGCGAACCCCTCAACCTCCTCTCCATCCTCATCAGGATCGTCACCACCACCTTTGTCGCCTTCTCCATCCTGCAAAATCAAACTTGCAGACCCGTGCCCTCTTCCGCCTATTGCCATCAATGCACACAATCCGGCCAAAATGCCCATATGTTTCATTGAGAAACATTCTGATTTTCACCATCGATGAAAAAGTATTCTTTCAAAGTAGAAAGGGTTTTTGTCTAGAAGCCCAGTTACATTTTAGTTCTCAAAGGCGCATGCTTGAATGAATTATTTCGGTATTTAATTTGAAACCCCGTAGCTAGATCCAGATTGAATTGTTCTTTGGCCAACATTATGGCCTTCTTCGCATGGAGGCTTGTCACAACCCCATCCGACACCATGAGGCTTTTCTGACCCTATCTTTCATCTCACTTCGTTTTAGCAGACCATTCTTTTCTCACTACATACCTTTCTTCCATCAACAATTTTGGAATCAGTTTTATTTACCTCTCCCAGTGCCACGAGCATTTTTCTTCCCAATAGGAGCACATGGCAAAGCATCACCAGTGTCTCAAGATTTCATAGTTGATGCAACTAATGGTGCTATAGAAATTCTCAAGGAAAAACCAAATATAAGACGGTATTGAGACAAAGAAGCAGCAATAAGAGCTAAAAGAGCAAACTTGTAAGGAAGAAGAACTTGAATTGCTAAGAATAGCAAAGAATCAGGATTGCTATGTTCACCAGCGTACATATAAATGAATTTATTTTATTTCTTTGTTTCCTTTTATTAATTTATTTTGTCTTTATATAGCTTTATTCTTGGTCAAACAACGAACTATAATTAAAGTAAAAAAAGAGTCCAATGAAAACCATTGGTTAACATAACAGTTTCTTGGTAAACACAGCAGCAGCTATTGGTCAACCAATAAAAAGTATGATTAACAAAGGGTCAATTGGTTAATAAATGTACAGGTCAGTGACCTGAAACTCGCTGATGTTGCAGTTAGCTCCATCTATGTCTGCAGTAACTTCAGTTCCTCAATTGCTTTTCTGTTCTTAGAATAATTCACTTATCAAAAGACAATTTAAATTTTGTGATGCAATCAGTGTAGCCCGCTGATTGTTTTAGTAGGTAATTAATGAGGTAATTATGATTGATGTGGCTGTAGCCTATGCAGTCAGCTGTACCATAGTTTCTAACCTCATCTAAGTGTGAGTCTGAGTACCAACTTACTACCTTGCTGCAGGTGGAGTCTACATACAGTTAAACTGTGAATTGGTTTTGTAACGCACAGGTATGGCGAGAGATAAAGCTATTGGCATAGATCTGGGCACCACCTACAGCTGTGTAGGTGTTTGGCATTTTGATAGAGTTGAAATCATAACAAATGACCAAGGCAATAGAACCACTCCCTCCATTGTTGCCTTTAATGAAACAGAGAGACTGGTAGGAGATGGTGCCAAGAATCAAATTGTATCCAATCTGCAGAACACGGTATATGATGTGAAAAGAATGATGGGAAGAAGGTTTTCTGATCCTATACTACAAAGTGACATATCCCATTGGCCTTTCTCTGTTGTTGAGGGAAGTAATGGAAGGCCTGAGATACAGGTAACTTACAGAGGTGAGTCTAAAACTTTTGCACCTCAAGAAGTTTCAGCTATGGTGTTGTCTAAGATGAAAGAGATTGCAAAAACGTTCCTTAAATTCGAAGTGATGAATGCTGTAATCACTGTGCCGGCCTACTTCAACGATTCACAGAGACAGGCTACGATGGATGCTGCCCACTTGGCCGGGATTAATGTGTTGCAACTTCTGAATGAACCAAATGCTGCAGCCATTGCTTATGGTTTGGATACCAAGACGTACTCTTCAGCCACAGGTAAGAATATCCTTGTTTTTGATGTTGGAGGAGGCACGTTTGATGTTTCTGTTATTACCATATGGTTCATTTGAAGTGAGAGCAGTTGGAGGAGACACTCATCTGGGTGGTGAAGATTTTGATACTAGACTGCTTAATCATTTCACTAAGGAATTCGAAAGGAAGAATAAGAAGGAAATTGGCAGGAATTCGAAAGCACTTCGCAGACTTCGCACAGCATGCGAGAAGGCCAAAAGAAGCCTTTCTGCTGCTACAGAAACAACTGTTGAGATTGAGTGCCTTTGTGGAACTACAGATTTCTATTCCAAAATTAGTAGAGCCAAGTTTGAAGATCTTAATAATGATCTCTTCAACAAATGCATTGATGGTGTGAGACTGTGTTTAGCTGATGTGCGAATGGCAGCAAATGAAATTGATGAAGTTGTTCTGGTGGGAGGCTCCACCCGGATTCCAAAGCTACAACAATTGATCGAAGGGTTGTTTGGCCAGAAGAAGTTGTGCAGAAGCATCAATCAAGATGAAGCTGTGGCTTATGGAGCTGCTGTGTTGATTGGCCAATGTTCAGATGTAGTTCTTCAAGATGTTACTCCTTTAAGCTTGGGCATTAAAGTGCATGGAGATGTCATGAGCGTGATAATTCCTAAGAATACCCATGTTCCTGTAAAGAAAGTAGAGACATTCTCCACCTCGGCAGACTACCAAACAGATATTCGAATTTCTGTCTATGAAGGCGAGAGGACCACTGCAACGGACAATAATTTGCTAGGAAGTTTCAATCTGTCTGGTCTACCAGAAGATCTACGAGGAAAAGAAAAAGTGGATGTGAGTTTTGAAATAGATTCCAATGGGATATTGAGGGTCTCGGCTAAAAACAGTGTAGCAGGTGAAAAGAGCATAATTATTAGCAAGAACAATTGTGGACTGAGTAAGGATGAAATTATTAGAATGAAGTTTGATGCAGAAAGATACAGAGGCGAAGATGAACAAGTTGCTCTCAAACACCAAGCGAGAAATGCATTGGAACATTGTGTGTACGAAAGAAGGAATAAAGCAAGAGAGCAGAGCCTGAGAGGAACTGTAAGGGCTGCAGAGGCACACAAGATTGAAGCAATTATGAAATCTACAATCGATTGGATAGAAGAGAATCATGGGGCAGACACTGAAGAATTCAAAAAGAAACTGAGAGAGGTGAATCAGCTATTTAATGCCTTAACAACTTCAACCTCTTAATTGATCATTTTTGCCCTGTCGGCCATAACCATATAGGTGGCATTTTACATTGGGTGGACAAGTAAATAGTTAAGTTCACAACAGTTCCCTATCGTCCTTTTGGTTAAACTAGAGAGATATTTTATAAATACATATTTCAAATAAAGTATCGATCACTTAGCACTATTTAATTAGCACACAATTGTTCATTTTAAGTTTGGCCAAAGGAAATAAAAGGAAGTTAGGATTTCATTTACTGATTTGTATGGAAAGAAACTCAGAAGTTTAAACGTAATATTGTATGATTTATGGCAAAAGATTCATAGCCAAATTTTCATTTAGTTTGCCAAATAATAAATATATTTTAATTTTTAAGGGATTGTTATATGTAATATTATAAATATATATATCATCTAAGTGATATATTGAGGGAAATGTATTTAATATTTGATAGGTTGTGGTTTATTCTATATGGTTATTAGAGGAATATAATTAATTAATTTATTATAAAATATATTCAATATTGTAAAATTTATTTAATGTTTGGGTTATGCTTAGTGAATTAAATTTATACATTAGAATATTTTGGAGGTCATTAGTATGTGTATATGGCAATAAATGGTACAATCTTGTGTAAAATTGAGCCTCCTTATCAAGTCATTAATTTAGTTTATTTGTGCACACTCCTTATAGTCATATTTGGTTTGTAATACGCATGCCACTATACATTTGGCCTTTCTTTTATTATCATGCTTATCCATGTATTGATCACAAAAAAATTGATTCTTCTAAAACTTCACGAGTTTGAATGCAATTAGATTCATAGATAAGAATAATGACATCTAAATTCTATCTTGCACAATGATAAATAAATAAAGTATTTGGTTGTGTTTATGCATATTTTGCCTAAATAATCTACATTCTTTTCTAAGTAACAATACTATGATTCTGTCTTGGAAATATAATAGAAACAAGAAGAGAGGACCTACTATAGAGATTTAAAAGTGGATATAGAAATACAAATACAATGTAGATTGTGTTGAAACTGCACTCTCTAGATGATAGCATGCCTAAGCTAGTTTCTAGAAGCACAAAAACATCCATGGTGCATAGAAAAATAATAGATAGTAAATAATTTGAATATATGCAAAATAGTGAAGTACATGATGAGAAGAAAGAGGATCTTATAGGGAAAATATAGACATTATAAGTGCATGACAAGAACAAAGAGGATTTATAAAAAAAAGACAAGTAACAATACATGATTTGATGAGGTAAATTAATTGCATCTATGTTAAATCAAATTAAATGATTGAAATACAAGAGAAGGGAAGAATTGTTAAACTACTAAATAAGATGTTTTTAATATTGATAAAAGTGGGTTTGTATAGTGAAACAAACTAACCAACCCATCAAAACAAAATATAGAGACAAAATTGCTACCAAGCACAACAACCAACAATAAGAGTTAATAGGGATCCTTGAGAGCCAACCTAGACAATGCCAAACCCAACCATTTTGAATCTCAAACCCTTTGCTCCAATATGGGATTGAGAGATAAATTTGGGAAGACCTTTCTTTCACCTTTGTACAACAATTCAAAAAATGCTAGTGGTCCATATCCTCACAAAAGGGGTGTGGGCAAGGTTGAGGATAAGGGGAGAGGATTCCTCCATAGAGGATCCATTTATGTGCATATTAGGAACAATGGATATTAAGGAAGAGTTTCAAAACCCAAACCTTTTGAATCTCAAACACTTCATTCTAGTATGAGATTGAGTGATAAATTTGGGAAGAACTTTTTTCACCTTTGTACAAAAATTCAAAAAATAATATGGTACATATCCTCATAGTGGGGGTGGGGGAAATATTGATGGTAGGGGGAGAGAACTACTCCATAAAGGGTCCATTTATGTTTACACTCGAAGCAATGGAATGTTAAGGAAAATTTGCCAAATGTTGAATGACCTCAACATGAGTAAACATAAAATATATTAAAAATGATTTGTATGATGAAAACAAATCAATAAAAACATTCATTGTAATGAAATGATGTATCTTGGGAAAGCACATATGGGAAAAAATTATCTTCCCAAAATTTAACCAATGTATTAATCAACAATCTTGATTAAAATACAATCAAGGCATGTAGCCATCATAGGAGACAACAACACTTAGATCTAGAGTAATATTGATAACATAACAACACTTCCAAAGTGCACTATACAAACTTTATTCCAAGCACCCAATAAATAGAAAAACCGATACATGAAACCACCAAATAGGAATCACAAAACTAGGAACTAATACTACCTAGGGACTATTCCCAAATCTAAATCTAGCATATTCTTCACATTTGTGGCCTTGAGTAGACAAAATATACAATCTAAAATTGTTTATAAGATAGAAACAACATAATAAAATCATTGATTGTAATACAATGACGTGTCTTGGAAAAGCACTTATGGGAAAAAAAATATCCTCCAAAAATTTAGCCAATGTATTTATCAACAAAAATCTTTATTACAATACAATGAGGGATGAAACCCTCATAGGAGACAAAAATAACACTCATATCTAGAGTAATACAAATAACATAAAAATACCTCCAAAATACACTATGCAAACTTTATCACAAGCACTTAATAAATAGAGAAACCAATACATGAAACCACCAAATAGGAGTCACAAAACTAGGATCTAATACCACCTAGAGGCCATGCCCAAATCTTGAAAGTACTCATTCTAAATCTAGTATATTGTCTACACTTGTCATAAGAATCTATCATAACATGTCATAACTAGATTTTTAACTTGGGTGTTCTAATTTGTCTTATCTAGACACTTCAAATAAACTTATTATAGTTATAATGATGTCATAGGTTGGTGAATATTCTTTCCCAACATGTCTAACTCCCTATAACTCTCTTACACATCATATATACTCTTGCATTTATGATGTGGTGGGTCTAACTGACATAGGCAATAACTTTTAATCTAGAAAGTCAATTGGGATTTATTTCTTTGAATTGAATATCTTGAAGAGTTGCACATCATTTTAACATATTTTTAGTTGATTTAAACTCATTACAAATCATTTTTGGATCAAGAAAAGACATCTATAGCCTAATAATTTTATTTTAGTGTTCTAAACATCAAAATGCAGGCTAAGAAACCTTTCTTAACATTTCCCCTCTTTCCATACACTTTTTAAGTGCAAAGAGAATACCAATACCTTCAACTTACTGCTAGGGGCTAAGAGACCCATAATCTTGACACCATATGAACTTCTCTTTGTTCATTATATATGTATTTTGGAATTTATCAATATAATGGAGTAATATTTTTGTGTTCATATATTGAGGTGTGTTGAATACAATTTGCAAATCAGTTTTATTAAAATTTTATGTTAGGGATACTACAGTAGTATTAGAGCAAGATTCTGGCAACCTGTAGGGATTTTTGATGATTAATGTTTCCAAGTGGAAGGGAGATCATGGTTCAGAGGAGAGAACTAAAGAAAATAGGTCAATAAGAAACCATGGATTATGATGAAGCCAAAGCGAAATTTGAGGAAATGATACAAGGGAAAAATCGTCTAGTTGACATGTTTGACCAAATGTTTTAGTGGATGTAGACTAATGCAAGGAAGGTGAATGTATTAATGGAGTCGGTGTTACCAGTGAAACCGATGGTGGAAAGGGGAAGGAGAATATGATTGCTACACAAAGTCTTGAAACTGACTTCAACAATAGGCCCCTCAACCCTAAGTTCATTCAAAGAGTGGAAGAAGTTCTAGGGGAAGAAACTACCCTCTAATATGACATCTTAAGAGCTTATGAAGAGTATAGGGATTTGGACCCTCCAATCAAAGAGATATTATCTTTGAGAGATTTCATGGAAATAAAAAAGAACAAGAAATGAACTTACCATTCACCCCTCAAGCCAAAATATTTGGAGCACTCATTGGGGAGGATATCTATTTCCCCTTTTTATGAATATGAGAAGAGAATTTCGAGGGCATGGTTGTAAAAAATTGATACATACTTGGCACTCAAACCTGTGTTTGAGGGTGATGCCATAAAATTTATCACCCTACACTTGAAAGGAATTTCTCATAATTGGTGGTACCATGGTTTGATCACTCAAGGCCACAAATTGATCAAATCTTATGATGAATTTTGTAGCAAACTAGTTGAGAGATTTGATATGAGAGATCCAGAAGAAAATTTTAGAGAATTGGCTTGCCTCAAGCAAAAAGGAAGTGTGGAAGAGTATGTTGCAGAGTTCCCGAGGCTATCAGTCATGGTAACTGACATCTCTAGGAAGAGACTCATAGCAGGGACAAATTTAAGAAACCCCCCCTTAGAGAAGTTGTAAAATCCTGGTGAATCTTTCATACTTACCGAAAAAAATATTAATTTTAGAGGCAAATTTTTTCATTTTTTGTGAAAAAAATCCCCATTGGTGAATCTTTTGTAATCACTAGAAGTCTGTGGAAAATCCTGGCGAATTGCAAATTTTTTAAAACCACTAAAATATTTTCATTGGCGATTAAAATCTATTTTCAAACCAATAAAATATTTCCATTGGCGAATTAAACCTGTTTTCAAACTAGAAAAAATAATTTTGTTGGCAAATTTTTTTTTCAAACAAAAAAAATAAATTCATTGGCGAATTAAACCTATTTTCAAATGATTAAGAAAAAAACATTGGCGAATTAAACATAATATCAAACTAATAAAAAAATTCATTGGACAATTAAATTCAGTGGCGAATCCACTACCGTTCGATGAATTTTCAATGGACGATTGTACTTGCATTCCAAAAGTATATCTCTCAAGCACTAGATTTGAGAATGGAAACCTCCGGAATAACACTACAACTGTTAGATGTGGACACATGGCGATATCAAGGGTCATCATCATGGTAATTAATCTGACAAGTTGGATTTTGGTGATGAGCGATAGAACTTAAGTGGCAGAAATATGCATGTGCATTAAGTTTTTTTTAAAAGAGGGACCACCTAGAAAGAACGTAGGACCAAGGCTTAAAAACTTAAGAATGTTTTACACAAAGGATGTGGCACATCAATCTAACCATGACCGTTTGATGAATTTTTGATGGATGACTTTAGTTGCATTCTCGAAGTATATCTCTCAAGCATTAGATTTGCGAATTGAAACCTTCAGAATAACAATAGAACCGTTAGATGCAGATGCGTGGCGAGATCAAGGGTCATCATCATGGTAATGAACTTGATGGCTTGGATTTTGGCGATGAGCGATAGCATAAAGTTTGTTTTAAAAGAGGGTCTACCTAGGAAGAACGTAGGGCCAAGGCTTAAAAATTTAAGAATGTTTTTTTTTTATCAGTGATACTTTTCTATTTTATTAATTATAAAGCAAAAGATATAGATTCTATAAAGTTCGCAACATCCAAAAACTACCAAAAAAGATGATCGGTTATACTTGTTTATTTTATTAATTATAAAGAAAAAGATACAAATTCTACAAACTTAGCAACATCCAAAAACTACCAAAAAAGCTAAGTAACTAGCTCAAAAACTAGAGTATTAGAACTTCCCTAAACAGCTACGCCTTTGTAGCAGAGGCTAAAAACAAAATAGAAACTACACTTTACATTAACCATTATTACTCATTCTTCTTCGAAGACTCGCCCATCTCTAACGACAGTATCTCCTTTAACGGTTTTGGCTTCTTCTGTGGACGCAGTCCCTTCTTTTTGCGCATCTCCTCTATGGCAAGTTCTTTTAGATTTTCTATTATTTCCTCTAATGCCATTAGCTCAACACAAATTTTAAGTGCTTTCACCCACATTCAGCTCCTTCCCGCCATCGGTCTTTAGTGCGACCCTTTGGCCATCTGATAAAGAGGCGATTTAAATCTGCAAGCTCCGGGCCCCCACCATCCATTCCTTCTATTTTTACCAACCCTACTCTTGGTATTGCCCGTTGCAGAATGCTTTCCATTTCCACTAAAAAATCTTTATGCACCAGAGTTTTCATTACTCCCCTCACCTCGTTCATCGGTTCTCCTAAGTCTAAACCCCAAGCCATGACCAACGAATAGATATCCATATTCGTTCTGAATCTATGTCAAATTTTTGATTCCATCCCCCAACATTATTTGAATTGCTTGCACCACCTGCTCTTCTTTGTAGAGAAATAAACCTCGTAGCCTCTGCACAAACACTTTACCCAAAAAGGGGTCCAGCTTCCTTCGTGATGTCATGGTGAAACTGGCCTCCATTACTTTTCTGTTTCATTGGCTTCCAACCTATCACCCGCTGCCAAAAGGATACAATCCTATTATCCTTACACTCGAACTCCAAGAAGCATCGAGGGTGATAGGTGAATGTTATTATAACACCTCATTTCGCCAGCCTTCTCCATAAATGCACCGTGCTTGTCACCTTTCCTATCTCAATTCACCAAAGTCGAGGTTTTGTTACATTTCCTAACCTTACTACCTTAGTAACTTAGTTGCAAGTCTTTCTTGGTCGTCTTTGTAGTCAGTGGGTCGGAAGTTTCAAAAAATTTGAAACTTCAGACTTTAGTTCTAAGGTTCCAAATTTTAGTGACCACGCAACATTATGGACCAGGTACTTTTCCTAACCTTACTACCTTAGTAACTTAGTTGCAAGTCTTTCTTGGTTGTCTTTGTAGTTGGTGGGTCGAAAGTTTCAAAAAATTTGAAACTTCAGACTTTGGTTCTAAGGTTCAAATTTTAGTGACCACGCGACATTATGGACCAAGACCGTTCGAAAAATTTTTGATGGACGACTGTAGTTGCATTTTGGAAGTATATTTCTCAAGCACTAAATTTGCAAATGGAAACCTCCAGAATAGCACTAGAACCGTTAGATGTGGACACATGGCTAGATCAAAGGTCATCATCGTGGTAATGAATCCGATGGGTTGGATTTTGGTGATGAGCGATAGAAGAACTTAAGTGGCAAAAATATGCACGTGCATTAAGTTTGTTTTAAAAGAGGGACCACCTAGGAAGAATGTAGGACCAATGCTTAAAAAATTAAGAACGTTTTACACAAAGGATGTTGCAAATCAATCTAACCACGACCATTCAATGAATTTTTGATGGACGGTTGTAGGTGCATTCCGCAAGTAAATCTCTGAAGTAGTAGACTTGTGAATTGAAACCTCCAGAATAACACTAGAACCGTTAGATGTGGACACGTGGCGATATCAAGGCTCCTTTCCCTCTTTTCAATGACTCGGCATATTGCATTTCATTTAATTGAAATTCTCAATCTTTTTGAAGAACATGTGGTAGTCGTACTGCTGGCAGTGATTAATGCCATATGAGCATCCGAAGCGATTGATTGGACAACTCACGAGTCATAGCTTTAATGAAACAAGATTTGTAATGATTTCAATTTTTTTATAATTCATATTGTTCGAGTGACACTGGAGTCTGGTGATTTTGACAGCTTGTCACTTGTTAGCATGAGGTACATTTTGCTTGTAGCTAGACGTCAATCAAATTAAACATTTTAATTGTACATGGAAGGCTTAAGTTACTGTTACACAAATCGATTAAGTTGGTTTTTTGGTTTGTGTGAATCGCCATTATGAATCATGAGTATATAGTATACATAACCTCACAGTGCACACATGACAGGTGTGAGGTGTACATAGGAACTAGGCTGGTAGTGGCACTATTGGTAGCACTGTTGGATTAGATATAACTAAATAAGGATAGTGACTAGTGAGCACAACTAAAATCATTCGTTGAAGGCTAAAACCCTTACTATTGAGTGCAATGTTAGATTTATCGTAAGGGTTTTCATTTTGTAGGGTTAATAAGGATTCAAGAAGAAGATTATGTGGCATTATCGGGGATACTCTAAATTCTCCTGCCTGCAGTTATGTAGTCACAAAGTCAGCAACCAATTTCGTTTAGGCTTCAAGTTCAAAATGGGTGGAATTGGAAAGAAGTTGATTTGGTTCACTTGACTTCTCAGACATGTTTTGAACCAGGAGAGGTGCTTTGATGGGCATAACCACTATTCCCAATGCATAGAAGCTGCAAGTAAAAGATGGGAGGAATTTTACAACCCCTCATCTTCTGCACTTTGATTTTCAAAGGGGAGAAGTACATTTTGTATCTTCACGGTTCCCATTTCCCCGGTTTAATTGGCCCCCATTTCTCTATGCATTCATTTTCAAAGCTATTGCCTAATATGTGAAGTCCCATGCATTTATTTTCAGAGCCCATGGTTGACCCAAAAAGTCCCATTATTTTCAGACAAACATGTATTACATTTACATTTTCACCAGTGGTCCAGCAGAAGCTTGGTGCTTGCACTTACATTTGTATTTTTACTATGTAATAATGTGACATTGTCATTCAATTGCAATAAAATAAATGCTTGTGCTATTAAAAAGCAATTGATGAAATCATAGCAATTGTGCTATTAAAAAGCACAAAAAAACAATTGATGAATCTATTCATATCAGTTTTTTTCTCCTTTAAGAAATTATCTATTTATGAAATAATTGCATGCAGATTTAAAACTTAAAAGTAAAACATAAAGCAATACAAATACTAAAGTTAAGTACTCGAATCAATTAAGTTGGTTTTTTGGTTTGTTCAAATCATGATTATCACTATAGTAACCCAACCTCACACGTGACACGTGTGAGGTGTACACAAGGACCAGGCTGGTAGTGGCACTATTGGTGGCATTGTTGGCCCATAAATAAGGATAGTGAGCACAATTGAAATAATTCGTTGAAGGATAAAGGCTATACTATTGACTCTCGAGTGCAATGTTTGAATTGTCATAAGGGTTTTCATTTTGTAGGTTTAATAAGGATTCAGGAAGAAGATGATCTAGTATTATTGGGGATACTCTAAATTCTCCTTTCTACAGTTATGTAGTTACAAAGTAAAAGACCAATTTCCTTCAAGTTTAGAATGGGTGGAATTGGAAAAAAATTGATTTGGTTGACTAGACTTCTCATACAGGTTTTGAGCCAGGATGGGGAGCTCTAATGGAGATAAGTGCTCTCCAAGTGCATGGAAGCAACAAGTAGAATATGGGAGTAGTTTTACAACCCCTCATCCTCTGCATGACTCTAATTTTCAAAGGGGATAAGTACTTTTTGTATCTTTAATAGCTCCAATTTCCCTCGTTTGATTTTCCCCCTTTTCCTATGCATATTTTTCAGAAACCATGATTGGCGGTGGCCCTCCTCCATGCATTTATTTTCAAACGATAGAGAGTCAGGACTCAGAGACCATGGCAAAAGCTTGACACTTGCGCTTACATTTGTATTTGTACTATGTAATAATGTGAAATTGACAATTGTCATTCTGTTGTAATAAAAATAAATGGTTGTGCTATCTATGTGATTATGTGACATTGTAATTCCTTTTATTAAGTTCTTTGCAACGTTAAGTGTTACTATGCTATTAATGTGACATTGTAATTTATTTTATAAAGGTGTTGATGTGAATTCTAGTGCATTAAAGGTTGAATTTTTTTAAAAAAAACATGTTTACTATTTATAATATATATCATAAATTACTCAACTGTTCGATGAACATTTGATGTATGGCTGTAGTTGCATTCCGGAATGAAATGCACGAAGTGCTAGGGTTGCGAACTTAAAAGTTCAAAATCACCCTATAACCATTAGATTTACAAAGACCAACATTTTAGATTCTTTAGGGGTGATCCCACAATAGTGATTTACAATTTTTGGCCAAACTGGACACTGAAATAAATTTTTTTAACTAAATCTTCACTTTCAGACACCTATAGCGGCTAAACCGTGAGGAATTTGAAGATGATGTGAACTAGAGTTTCATGAAATTTTGTCTATAGATTCTAAATATATTTTTTTCAAAATTTTTGGAATCAAATTGTACTTCTTTTTCCATCTCCCTCGAAAACTAGTTTTTTCAAGAAAACAACATTTTTAAAAAGTGACGCTCATCGTATAACACAACTTTTTTTCCATGAAGGATAAAATTTTAATTCTTTCAAATTTAGATTCGTAACTCTAATATCTAGTGCTTCCACTTGGTTAGATAGTTTTTAATTGAATATTTTTTCTTTAATCAAGTTTCAAATTCAAACCAATTATAATTTAGATATAGCGCAACTGTATAACACATAAATGTTTTTGTATGATCAAAATTCATTTTTTTTTCTTTGTTGGATCAAGCACTTCAATATTTGGTGCACCAATATATATATATATTTTAATAATTTTCTATTTTTCCACATGTGTAGAACAAAGAGCTTGATTTTCGGTGAAAAACCTACATTCACAAGAAATGAAAAATAAATATAATAATAAAATTAAATTTATTTAAAATTAACTTTTTGGGAAGATTATAATAAGGACTACATACTTGAAAAAATAAAATTTAAATGAATTCATTTAATCCCCCAAAAGGTAAATCAAAGTGGTTTTTTATCAGCATTTTGATAGGTGTAAAAGAGACTCTGTTATAGATATGGTTTAAAACTAGCGGGGTTCTATCCAAGGGGGTTTGATTTAAGGTAGTTTGATCAAACCCTCTTCAATTGGAATTCTTTAAATGACACCTCTTCAGGCTTAAATAATTATATTTTCTAAAAATATGTGATTTCAGCAAAAATCAGTTCCTCCCAGAAATTGTAAACCAACTTTGTGGGATCACCTTAGAATTTGTTGTCAATATAGGACTAAAAAAAGCACTTTCAGTTTATACCGCTAAGTGATTTTATTTTTAAGTGAGATGATCAACACATGGGGAGATTTTAGTCTTCAGTTTGCTCATTGCAACCCACTGTGGCACCACCCTGTTCTAGGTTCCACAGTTCCACTTCCGACAAAATCATTCCAGAAACCAAATTTCCACGACTGTCGACATTAATCTTTCCAGGAATCAAAAGTCGAGTAAGTGAAAGAATTCCTGTGGCTATGTTTCATCGTTTGACGTTTCTTAAAATCTTATTTTTTCAAGCTTTGAAGTTTGGGTTTAAGGCTAAGAGACTTAAGAATTAAGAAAAATTAAGGAATAATAGGGAATTCAGAGTTTCATATTGTATAAGCATGTCTACCAGCAGTACCACTAGAGCAATGTCAGATAAAAAAATACATTATGCAAAATTGCTTTACACCCCAAGTTTTATTGATGATGTAGACACCTAAAAATGACCTAGGCCTGCAAGCTTCATTTTTACCACTTTCGTCCTAGCATAATTATGACATTTAATTATGTCATTGGTCCACATTCGACTATTAATTAAATAATTTATAATTGTTTAATTAATTCATGTCTTTGTATTCTTCATGATTATTAAATAAATAAATTTTATTTATTTATTAAATACGTCATTAATTGTCTAAGAATTTCTTAATTAAATAAATTCTTAATTTATTTAATTACCCTCTACATTTAATTTTCGTTATTAAATAAATGAATTACATTTATTTATTTAATATGTCACTAACTGTCTTAATTAAATAAATTGATTAATTTATTTAATTAATTAGTCTAATATGCTAAATTAAATAATTAAATTTAATATTTAATTTCCAATTTAATATTCTTCTCATTTTAAATAAATTAAATTATTTAAAATGTCATTTCAATCTTAACTGTCAGTCCTTTTTGATAAATAATCTGAAAAGATTATTTATTATCTCTCAAAATCCATAATTTGAATTAATTTAATTCAAATTAGTAATTAATCTTCCAAAAATCAAGTAATCGGGCAGATTCTTGATTTTCCAAATCTGATCTTCAGTCCAAATCTTATCTTCTTGATTTTTTGAATCTTGCAAATCAGGCAATCTTATCTTCTTGATTTTTCAAAAATCTTGATTTTCTAATTAATTTCCTCATTTATTCTCCACCGTCGATCTAATTATCTGAGATTTTATTTTGACCGTTCAATTAAGGATTTTTTCCTAACCCTAATTAGGGATTCTCAGGCTTAATTCAGACCGCTCATTCTAGGTTCTCATCATCAATTAATCTCGTCCGTCCGCTTGAAATGACATTTTCTATAAAATACCATTTTCCTCACTTTTCGATTACACACACGCACATGCTGACATTTTGCATAGGCATTATAGGCATTTACTTTCACACTTAGTCTTTCATATGTAATTTCAATGTTTATTATAATCATTTGATCAAGTCATGGCATTGTTTTAGGCCTAGGCATTTGTCAATCATAGGCTTTTAGACATAGGCATTTAGACTTTCAATTAAATCCTTCAAGGCTTGTTGTAGGACTTAGGCATTTTTAGATTGCTCGAACGAAGAATCTGAGGGCAACATCATCCAACAAGTAAGAAGGTGCTATGGAGGTAATCATGAGAATTGCAAGTTGTAGGTATAATCATCTTATTGCTTAATTTCCTTTGTGCTCTATAGAACTTTGGGTTTTTGTCATTTTACTTTGATTTAATTGATCTAATCTTAAATTCAAAAATAACCCTCAGTTACATTGGCGAACCCGACATTTTGTAGAAGTATTTGTGTGTTTTTCTTTTTTGCTTTAACTATTTTGCAGGTTACAGCCAAGAAGTCATACAAAATCCCGTCACCTTCTCTTGAGCACAGAAAAATAGGCGAATAGAATTGTTTAAAACTTTTTCTAGGTGGTTTTGTAAATCTTGGTCTCAGCTTTCTAGAACTTCAAACGGTTTCAAATTTTGTTAAGATTTGAGAAAGTTATGGCTATTTTAGTGATCACTGTTTTTTTAGTTTTATTTTTAAAACCTGCATTTTCTTTTGCATATAACATTCTTTTTGTGTAGAATTGTAGAAAATACTTTCTAGATTTTGAAGGTTTGATTTTCAGATTTCCATGGATATCTACCACTTAAAATTTTGTTAAGTTTGGAGGAAGTTATCACTATTTTAAGTTTGTTGTTTTCATTTAAGTTTTTATTTTTTTATTTTTATTTACTAATCTTTGTTGGTAGCATGTGGCATTGGAGTTTTTCGTGGGTCAAAGACATATATTCAAACTACTGACATGTGGTTTTGCAGCTACGTTTGTCGAAGATTTATCTCTCAAACCACTTGTTTGCATTTTTTTAATTTAGGAACATTTCCTTTGGTGCTCTAAAATGAATTTTGTTTGCAAGTGTCTTATTGTGTTTGAACAAATGGTAGGTGATTATGCTCTCACCTTGTGAAAACTCGGTGATCAGAAAACCAACCCATTTTATCTGTTGTACACCCTCACAATTTGGTATATGTATCCTCTCCCCTTGCGTGATCACGGTGTAAAGCGGTTACTAACTCTAGAAGGGCGTTACGGTGGGAAAAAGTACTCACCTGGGGCGACTCGGACTAGTAGCACCGACGACTCGAGGGACTTCCAGCCGGTATATAAAAGTGGGTTCTTGGGGAAAGCCCAAGAATCACGAGTGTGGTTCCGAGAGATGGATCCAAAGGGGACTCTCGCCGCATGGATCATGCCCCATGAACGGAATGCCCGAATTAAAAACCTCTTGTTTTAGTGTCCAACCATTCTTTGGCCGTTGCTTGGTATAGTGCAGGGTACAGTATCATGCCCGAAGACACTCACTACTGATCCCCTTGAGTAGAGATAACAGTTCTTGGGAAGTCACTACCCAAGAATTCGAATTTGGTGTGCTCGAATGACGTTAATGAGCCGTGGAGGGGAGCCAATGCCACCAAAATTCTAAGCTATCCGCTCTCGAGAAGGAAAGGTGTTTATCACCAATCCGGGGTATATCAGTGGGCTATACGAAGTATACAAACCCTTGGCCTATTGGCCTTTTAGGATTGTACTTGTCTTATGTGTGTTTGCTTACACCCAAAACATTGTGCTTGTCAAGTGCTTGTTGGATTACTCAAACATTATACACAACAGTCACAAATCTAGACACAAACAATCAACCTTAGACAACTCAGACTTTTCAACAAAACATCAAAAAACAATCTCAGTCCTCATTTTGAAGTTAGACTTTGCATTGTTCATCTTAGTCATCATTTTGAACCTAGACTTTGCATTTATAACATCAAGTCCTTAGTCAAACATTATCATCTTAGTCCTCATATTGGCTTTCACAACCTCGTCATCAATCATTTCCTTAGGAAAATGTCATCATCATCTTGCATTGTCATCCTTTATTCCAAAAATACAAAAAAATTAGTGACATAACTTGTCATCTTAGTCTTAATTGTCTTTTAGCATTAGTCATTTTCTTTAGACAACATTGTCATATTGCATCCCTTATTGTCAAAAATTCAAAAACATAGTCTTGCATTGTCTCCTTTATCCAAAAACTATGAAAATCATAGGTTGTCATCATCCTCATTTAGTTGTCATTGGCATCATCCTCACTTGAGAAAATCCCTTTTACGGTTGAGACTAGGCTTCAAAGACAACAATGACAAATGGAAAACTTTGGACAAGATTCCAATCCCAACATCGACAATAACACTTATAACACAAACCAACAATGGACTTTTTTCGACCCATTTCACAACATGAACATGCCATCTTCATCACAAAAAATTTATGAACCATTCATACAAAGAGACCAAAATGGATGAGTATATTTCAAAGACATAGAAGCTGCAGCGCAAAATCCTGATATATTCTCCTTTGTAAAAAAATCAGTCTTACGTGACCCTCAAAGGTATCTAGCCATGATTTTGGACGAAAGGGCTAAATTACCACAAGGCTTTGACATAAATACTTTGCCACCATCTGTCTACCCTCACAATCAATAGTCACTTGACACAAATCCTGCCATTAATTCACAACAAACGTCCACTTATCACCCTTATCCTAACCTTGACAAGGGAAGCCAACTGTCTAATAGTCCATTCCAAACCTCCATGTCATATTCTAATCCTTCACCTATTAATTCCATCCAAGTCTACATCCCTTATCAATCATCTACCAACTCATGTCAAGTCCCCACATCATACCATACCGATCCGGTCCAAGTCTCCATGTCCTTTTTCAATCAACCTTACACCAATCTAGTCGAAGTCTCCATGTCATATCCTTGTCCTTCAATAGTTAATCCAGTCCAAGACTCCATGACATATCCAGTCCAAGACTCCATGTCCTATCTTTGTCCCTCACATGCTAGTCCAGTCCAAGTCCCCATGTCCTATCCCAGTACATGTACTAGTCCAGTCCAAGTTCCCACGTCCTATCCTAGTCCTTTGGTCATTAATCATTTTCAAGTCACCCCCTCACAAGCCACATCTAGTCATGAAAATTCTATCATAGTCCAAAGTCAAATCCCATTTAATAAACTTGAGGATACATGTCAAAATGAAAGCCCAAAGCATGACATTATAACGTCACCCTCATGTCAAGAACAAGGTAGTCTATCCCATGACCCTATTTTTGAAAACCCCATCTTCGACCAAGACCCTACCATGGACCAAGAAATCCAAAATGATCCACTCCTTGACCTTTACGCCATTCATGATCAAACACTCACCAACCCTATAAAAGCCTTGACTATTGACACTTCCCACGATGAGACACTTGCCTTCATGGGACACATAGACGATATTCCTCTAGAACAAGAATCTTCCACTAAGGAAATGCTTGCATATGATCAAGTTATAGCTAAAACCATTGGGCTCTATGACATTAAAAATAATGATGGCTTCGACATTGCCTTGGAAGCACTAACAGAATTATTTGAACCTGACATGTCGCATGATCAAACCAAAGATATCAGTTAGGAATATGTCCAACATGACAATGGAGCTAAGACATGTTATCAACTAGGGTCATCTATCTTTGTTAGAGCAGGCTTTCTCACAGATGAAAATATTACAAGTGACAGTGTCCATAGACATCATGATGGGTTAGCATCTTGCTTTCAAAGCAACAAATACCCCATCGCAAACAGAATCTTTCAAAGCATGCAATATCAAGGCAAAGGACTAGGCATACACAAGCAAGGCATTCTAGAACCAATACAACTTCAGGCAAATTACATACATCAAGGTCTTGGCTATTCTTCAGACAACAAATCAAACGATGTCAGTGGTACCTCCTTGATACTGGGGGCAACCTTGTCAGATACAAATGTCAAAATGGAGTCCATGAGAAATCCTTGTCATAAGATTGCTGCCAACACCCCCTCCACCCACATCATGAACCGTCATTCCATCATGAATCAACCTCCCCTTTGGGACCAACAAAAACAAAAGTCTTACAAGTCAAAAGATCAAAATCAAATGTCAAAGGCCATTGAATCAAACAAAAGGACAAGTGGACAAATAAAATTAAAATGGATCCCAAAGAAAGAGGGATCAAACAAAGACATCAAGTCAAATACAAAAGTCAATCACAATGTGGAGCCACAAGACAAGAGGACTCCCACATATAACACATGTCCACCTCCTTCAAAAGGGTCATTAATCAAGGCATATAAAAGTGTTGGTTCCAAATGCCATCCCTCCAAAATCCGTCATACACCATCCCAAGTTTGGAAAATAAAAAGTCATTCATCCAAATGTCCAAACAACCTTTCCACATCTACCATCATCTATCATAATCCTACATCTCGCCTAAAGTCCAAAAATTTCACGTCACAAATCTGTCACATCATGGCATCAACTCTTTACCACAAGGACTCTCATGGCACTCTATTGCGATGTGTGTATTTTGATAAGGCCAATTCTAGTATTAGAAAGGATCACAATGACATCGATCAGTTGTATACAAGTGCTACAATCCTGACAAGACAACTCCTTCAACAAGGTCATTTTTGGCATATCATGGCACCAGTCTCTACATCGGCACCGTCAATGGATTTAGAACAGTCAGTGGTTATCTAAAGCATCCAGGCTATCCACAAGTTAGAAATACAAAAAAAATCAAAAATCAAAAAATCGTCACCCTGATGAAAACCTGGCAAACAGGCATCTTGGTGACACCAAAAAAATCAAAAATTCAAAAAAATAGTAAAGAGAAAAATTTCATCCAATGGTGAAAACCTGGCAAATAGGCGCCCTGGATAAGTACCATGATGAAAACCTGGCAAACAGGCGTCATGTGTAAAATAAATCGTCTATGTGGACTCTTACACTTGGGGGCAAGTCATCTCATCTCCTAGGCCTTCCTCTTGACATTTACATCCGACCATTTCATTCATATCATTTTCATACATTTTCCACTTACCTCAGTCTTGACATAAAACTGGCACACATAAATCATGCTTTGGGAAAACTCTTGACATGTCTATCCTTTAGTCATACACGATTCGCGAAACATCATGTCATTGACCGTCATAGTCTTATTGTCCTTATACGACATAGTCTTTGCAAATCATATGACAATTCCCTTAGTCTCATGTCTCCCATCTTTACCAAGACCACCCCCTATTCTTTCATGTCTATCACCTATCTTGGATTTCCCTTGTCAAACGGTCTAAGGATAATCATCATCCCATCTAGTCCTAACCAAGTCATTCCAAAGGCAATGAGTCTAAGCCATACAAACACATTATTCAAAATTTTACTTGACTGCGTTCCTGGCCCGGCTGTAGACCTCCATACTTTCGTCACATTATCATCATCGTCCTCACGTTGTTTTGGGATGCGTCCTTCCCATGCCAAACAACGTTGTCATCACCTGTCAATTGGTATTCAGCTTGACTAGGGGCACAATCATGTTTGTCCTTGGATTATCATGTGTAGGCATCAATCACATGCATTTGTCACAATTCTTTTAAATGTCAAAAATCCAAAAAAATCATAAAATGACAAAAAGACAAAAACATCATAAAATGTCCTAAAGAAAGACCAAAAACATCATAAAATGTCCTGAAAAAAAGACAAAAACATCATAAAATTTCCTAAAGAAAAACACAAAACCAAATCAATGTCAAAATCCTAAAATGGAGTCAGTTACCGCGTCAGCTAGTCCATGTCATTGTCAATCCACGTTGTCTCTGCGGCATTTGCTACTTAGGCAAGGCTTACTGATGAGTCCCCAAGACATTAGGTTAGACCTTTTAGGTTGGTCAAAATAAAATCATGGCATTTGTCACAATCGTCACATTGGTCAAATAAGTCAAACATAGTCAAACTCAGACACAAGACAGTCATTCAAAACGTCAAATGTCAAAATTGGTCAAAATCACACAGCACAATCCAATCAATCATACAGTCAACATCAGTCAACTTGCCAAAACATATTAATCCAAACAATGTCAATCTTGTCATTCTTTGGTCCTCTTCAAGATGTGTCCTTCTTGGAAAGTTAGGACCTCGCTAAAATGTCCTTTGCCTTTCAAGATGTGTCCCTTCCCATAATTAGGCCCTCAGCTGGAACCGGCCAACACCAAGTGCTCTTAAATTGTCAAAACTGTCAAACTGACAAGAATTCAATCTTTGGCAAACAAACATTGGCAAACAAAATAAAATGGTTGTTAATCTTTCCGGTCTATCTTGTCTTATCTTTTGACTTTATCTTGGCTATTTTGTCTTATATTTTATTGTCTTGTCTTTGGTCATGTTAATAGCTACCTCGAGGATGTCCCATGAAGGATTTAGAGGTGCGATGACGTCTCCTGGCCTATTTTATTTTCTTTGACTGTTGTCTGTGGATTGTCTTGACAAAAAGACTGGGGCAACTTCGCCCTTAGTATGAGTTAGGACATTCCTTGTCTGTGACTATTTGTTTTTCAAGTGGATGACCTTGCACACCTTGGTCTACGTCATAACATGGTGTTTGTTGTCCATTTGTGTCATTTTTACCGCCCAATGATGATTAAGAGCAATGAATATTAGTCCTATGGCAATGTTTTGAAGGATTTGGTCTAGCAACTAACATGCATCTTCTTTAGTCTTGTCATCTTCTCTCCCCCATCTCATATAGGCATTGCATTCATGTCTTTTGCACTAAAATTTCTTCGTCTCTTCATATTCTAGTCTCCTAACCAATTTCGAGAGCACACCCATGTTCTTCGAACTCGTTTGTCCTCTCGAGGGGGCATACCATAACCCTCCTCGTCATTCTTCCTCATCTTATTTTGCACTGGGGCATATTTTTGACTTATTTTCTTTGTCACAATGTGATATGCTACATTATGACAAAGAGGGGCAAAATGTAGACACCTAAAAATGACCTAGGCCTGCAAGCTTCATTTTTACCACTTTCGTCCTAGCATAATTATGACATTTAATTATGTCATTGGTCCACATTCGACTATTAATTAAATAATTTATAATTGTTTAATTAATTCATGTCTTGTATTCTTCTATGATTATTAAATAAATAAATTTTATTTACTTATTAAATAATGCCACACTGTCTGTCTTTCTTTTAATTAAATAAATTTCTTAATTTATTTAATTTCCCTTCAGATTTCATTTTTCCTAATTATTAAATAATAAATGAATTACATTTATTTATTTAATATCGCCACTAATCATCTTAATTAAATGAATTGATTAATTTATTTAATTAATTAGTCTTATCTGCTAAATTAAATAATTAAATTTAATTATTTAATTGCCAATTTAATATTCTTCTCATTTTAAATAAATTAAATTATTTAAAATGTCATTTCAATCTTAACTGTCAGTCCTTTTTGATAAATAATCTGAAAAGATTATTTATTATCTCTCAAAATCCATAATTTGAATTAATTTAATTCAAATTGGTAATTAATCTTCCAAAAATCAAGTAATCGGGCAGATTCTTGATTTTCCAAATCTGATCTTCAGTCCAAATCTTATCTTCTTGATTTTTCAAAAATCTTTATTTTCTAATTAATTTCCTCATTTATTCTCCACCGTCGATCCGATTAGCTGAGATTTTATTTTGACCGTTCAATTAAGAATTTTGCCCTAACCCTAATTAGGGATTCTCAGGCTTAATCTGGACCGCTCATTCTAGGTTCTCATCATCAATTAATCTCGTCCGTCCGCTCGAAATGGCATTTTCTATAAAATGCCATTTTCCTCTCACTTTTCGATTACACACACGCACATGCTGACATTTTGCATAGGCATTATAGGCATTTACTTTCACACTTAGTCTTTCATATGTAATTTCAATGTTTATTATAATCATTTGATCAAGTCATAGCATTGTTTTAGGCCTAGGAATTTGTCAATCATAGGCTTTTAGACATAGGCATTTAGACTTTCAAGTAAATCCTTGAAGGCTTGTTGTAGGACTTAGGCATTTTCAGATTGCTCAAACGAAGAATTTGAGGGCAACATCATCCAACAAGTAAGAAGGTGCTATGGAGGTAATCATGGGAATTGCAAGTTGCAGGTATAATCATCTTATTGCTTAATTTCCTTTGTGCTCTATAGAACTTTGGGTTTTTGTCATTTTACTTTGATTTAATTGATCTAATCTTAAATTCAAAAATAACCCTCAGTTACAGATGAATACCATGATATTTATGATCTTGAAACCTATGGTAGGCATACCTCAGAGCTTAGATTTTCATCTGAGAATAAGGCCTCAAAGCAAATGCAAGTTAATAGTATCAGTGCACCGTGGGTAACTAGATTAGGGCACATGATGTTACATGAGGTTTTCCCTTGCCCTGAATTTATCATGGTCTGTGCTCAAAATTATGATGATAACAAAAGATCAATTGTTAATAAAGATAGCAAAGAAGAATTGTTATGCATTAATGCAGAAGAACTTGGAAAAGTGTTGGGGTTTACATTTACAATCGAAGGTGAAGAATTTGGAAATGTCCACATTGACCTAAAATGGCTTGCTAGTGATTATGAAGCAGTGGATGAAATGGAGAAAAAATATTTCTTAAACATAATAGTTTAGGATAGAAACAAATTGAAAGGTGATCATAAG
Source organism: Sequoia sempervirens (assembly GCA_007258455.2). Classification (NCBI taxonomy): domain Eukaryota; kingdom Viridiplantae; phylum Streptophyta; class Pinopsida; order Cupressales; family Cupressaceae; genus Sequoia; species Sequoia sempervirens. Next base: position 404,159,154 of record VDFB02105785.1, read on the forward strand.
CCTCCTTATCGTTTGGAAATTTTTAAACCATGGGTTCAGGATACTATTTCCATGCTAGCATTTTTCCTCGGACTAGATAGCAATTTGGAACTGGGTGCATTCCTCCTTGAAATGGTGTATAATATCCATTATGGTGTTCAACATGTCAAATATAAATTTATTGACCACATTGTAGAATCCATGCATAAACAATTTGTAATGATTAAAAGAGGTTCCACCAAGACATTTAGGTTCACAACCTACTTGTGCTATCTTTTTCTATTGAAATTCAGAGGAATGTTTCATACCAACAAGCTTCAGATTTGGCCCTATAGTAATCCTGAGGAAAAGAAAATGGCTCCAGTATATGAATGGACCACAGTTATAAGGATGCGTGATTCTCAAAGGAACTACAGTCATTTTGTAGACTACATTTTGGCTCCATTGCATTAAGCAATTGCAAATACTCCAATGCCTAGATTGCCTATGTCATGTAGAAATTGCATTCAACTAGGAAAATAAATACAATTGGATGATTGGTACTTAATGGAAGAATATATTGTGCTAAGATTTTATGGATCGAGAGTACAACCATACAAATTTCCAATACATGTGACAAAAAGGGTTTTTGCTTTGGAATATGTAAGGTAGATGCTGAGTATTGATGAACTGCACTTTACCAGTTAGCAAAAGAAGACCTTATTTCCTTCTTTACCTTTTTCATGTGGAGGGATCACATTCGAAAGAAAAGCATTTAGTGTGGCACATAATCTTTTAAATTTTTTTGATTTTGATGCTATCTGTCACTGGTAGTATGATCCATGTGACACCATTAAATCAATGATTGTTCTCAATAAGAATGCTGCAAGTAGAATTCAACATGAAAGTAAACCCTTGCTCAAAAACTTGAGAAACAAGGATTCTTAGAATGAGGTCAAAATTGCAATGGAGAAAAGTGCTGCTGAGAATGGTATTTCTTTTGAGCAATTGTTAGCAGAAATTATGGCATTGCATCGAAAGACAATTAGGAGGTACAACAATTTTTATCAAAAAAGTGCTAAACCATGTAGTAGAGTAAAAATGCCAGGTTCTCTAGAGAAGGAAGTTATAAAAAAAAAATGGTCACAATAAAAAATTACTGCCTTTTGGTCGATGAGGAAGGAACCAGGTGAACCAAGAACTCTTGCAGAGTATGGAGATAACGAAGAAGACATTGAGTTTAGAAAATTGTGGAATATAGAACATCTAGATGAACAAGAAGATAAAGAAAGTGATCATGAATCTAATGATGACAGGGAAGAAGAAAGCCATGTCAATTTCAAACTTGGTTTAAGTGAGGCCACAAAAGAAGCATATACTACTGGAGTAGCCATAGCTCAAAAAATGGGTTATAAAGGTGGTCCTTTGGGATCCCAAAGAAAAGACCCTTGGATGGTAATAGATGTAGAGCATAGAAAAGCAAGTGATTTTTCTGGCCTTGGGATTGGAGGTGAAAAAGTAGACCTAGGGCATACAAGACACTTTGTTAGAGCTTCAAATCCTCATCCTCATGGTTAGACACAATCACAACTAGGACATGCCCATGGTGGAGAGCTTAGTGCAATTGGCACTGCCTTTGGTGGTGATGGTATGGGTAGTATTACTAGTAGTGATCAACATGTGCTACAACAACAAACTACACACAAGAGGACAACAATACAATGTAGCACAGAAACACCAGGTGATCAAGGCATACAAAAGAGGCAAAGGATTTTGACAAGTCCAAGTCACACTACTAGTGGATCCACCACAAAGGAGTTATTTCCAGGCACCCTCAGTGCCAATTAGTTTGGTTGCGACATCATTAGCAACTGCACGTACTACTACTCCTATTCCTTCTCCATTCAAGCATTCCATTGCTCGTGTGTCCCTAGGTTTTGATTACATTGAAGAGTTTAAAAAGAAATCAGAGATGAATAAAAAAGAAAAGAAGCAATTGATGGAGAGTGCATCTGCTGTAACTTTAGAGCCTACCACAACCATGGTATTACCCACATTTGACACAAATAAAGAAATCATGGAGTACACATTTCTTGTTCCCACAATTCAAGACAAATGAACAAATCAGATGGCTCAATCTGAATTCCAGGTGAACAATATTCAATTGGATTTTTTTGGACTAAGAAATACTGACAAAAATAATGTATCAAAGAAGAACAATGAATTGGTGTACACATCATTGCTCAAACAAGATAGAGAGAAAAAAGGTTGCAAACTCAAATTGAAAAGTTATAGGAAAACCTAGCAAATGAAAAAGAAAAGAGGAAAGTAGCAGATAACAAGAGCAATGAATTAGAAAATAAAATAAAAAATATGCCTCTGCATCAACAAGCAAAGAGGATAAGCAGTATGGGATTGTAGTGAATGAACTGAAGAAAAGGCTAGATGAGAGCAACAAGAAATATGATGAGGAAAAATACACTTCAGAAAAACTAAGAGTAAGCATTGCAATTGGAAATGCATAGTGGGAACAAAAATTGGAGGAGAGAAAAAGAAATGAAAGATTGGTGGTAGAGGTGATGGAAGCAAAAAATGAAATTGAGACTTGTCAAAATAAGTTATTTGCATTTTGTAAAGAGACAATGAGCCATATGAAACAAAAGATCCGGGATGAAATAATGCAGAGGATTGATCATTTGTGTGATACATTTCAATTGATTGATGCTATCAGACAACATCATAAGAAGCTCAAAAAATATTTAGTGGACAACAAAAATGTGTTGGCATTAGAGAAAAATACAAAAGAAATTCAACAAATAGTCTACAAAGCTAGTGACAATGTTTTGAAATCAAAAGGGATTACTAATCAGCTTGCTACATCAACGACATTGTCATCTATCATTGAAAAGTGTTTGAGAATGTGTGAAACAAAGGAATATTTGAATTTGGTTACAAACAAGATGAAGAAGGTGGATGAAAAGTTAAGGAACTTCAGAAAACTTGGTTTGCCAGAGGATTTTGAGACAAATGAGTGATTCATTGGAAAGAATGATTTCAGAAAGAAGATGGAGGGTGCAATGAAGATTGATTTGGGCCAGTTTCCTCAGAACCCAGATGTGGTGAACTACTTAGATTCCATCAAACCATTGCTAACCTTGAATGTAAAATTGATTGAAAAATGCAAGACAGGTTCCAATTTGAATCATGAATTGTTAACAAATTTTCAAGTCAAACAACATCAGTTAGAACAAATGACAATTCCACCACCTGAACAGTGGAAGTTGCTAGAAAAGGTGTTGCAGTGATTTGATTTTTGATAATATGGATTTCCAAGTTCTAACTCAGCTCTGTGCAAAGTTTTCTTTGTTCCAACTCAGACTTTAGTAATGTGTCGATGTTAAATGATTAATTATCTGTATTATTTATTTTTTCATTTGAAGAAAAATTCTGATAGTGGTTTCAACTACTAGATACACTTCAAATGATTGTTGATGTTCATTGTTGTATATGCTACTAAGACTATTGCTAATATGTTATTAAGCATTGAGCTGAGTGATGAATCACTTAGTACATGTTCAAGTTTTACTTTTAGCACAATTAAAATATGAACTATAAGGTGACTTTAATTCCAGACATCCATAATCTTAGTTAAATTGCATTACAATTCATAGATCGATACTCAATCTCCATGACTAGTACTACTTATCAGATCCACTAAAAATTTATATGAATTCATGCTTTAATCAAAGTACTTTAACTGGTTCACTAAACTAGATCCAAAACTAAAAAATACACCAATGCATAATGACAAAGAATATTAATGACATGCTGTGGTTACTATCACTCAAACTCGCGATTTTGTGGCTTTTCCTAACCTTAGTCGCTAGTCCTCAGAGATTTATAATTTATAACCTTATCGGTTGCTAGTCATCACAGTTTTATAATTTATAACCTTGTCACGAAGTTATGAATCTTCATAACTTCCTGATTCCCCGAGTTCGTTCACTTTGTTGAGTTGCAAACTTGCAAGTCTTTCTAGTTTCTTGGTCATCTTTGTAGTCGGTGGGTCGGAGGTTTCAAAAACTTTGAAACTTTAGAATTTGGTTCTAAGGTTCCTATTTTCAGTGACCACGCGACATTATGGACTTATGTACAAACTAAACTAGAGTTTCCTTTTGAGAAATTTCCAAAAGTATGCATGTTTCAAGGCTATCTTTTCGAGGAATGAAATTGAATGCCACATTCAATGCATGTCCTATCAAAAATAATGACATAAGTGCGTGGCGAAGTTCTACTCAAACATCTAGCTTGCATTCTCATTCTTTGGAAAAGCCAGTACTTCTCAAGTGCAAACATTCTTTTTACTCAGAAATTTATCCTGCACTCTCGTTCTTTGCCAAGGCTAGTACTTCTGAGGTGCAAACATTCTTTCTTTGTGAATTTGCATTTTGCACTCATGCACAGTGAATGGACGGTCGGCGTAAGGGATATAGAGCTTGAACCTTTTAAGTTAGAAGAATTTTGGGCACGCCTGGAGAGGGACGACAAGTCTAAGCTGGATATAAAACTCTTAGAAAGCGGGCTAGCTCAGGATGGAGGGTTTTCAAAAGCTATGTTGAGTGTGGACCTAATAAGTGCATGTGTGAGAAGGTACATTCTATAGACACAAGAAATTAAAGCTATGAATGGGACTGTAATTGCAAAACTTTCTCTTGAAGTTGTTTCCTGAGCACTGGGGATTCCAGAAAGGGAACCTCTAGAAGATATGTCTGTCGTAGTGGCAGTTGAATTTTTCGAAGCGAATAAAGACTAGTGTAAGAAATCCATGGCCAAAACCTGGTTGAAGAATGAAAGGAAAGGTAAGTCGCAACTGCCAAATAAACTCAGAAGATTGCATTTTAAAGGAGAAATTATAGATGCTATTGCTTTATTGCACCGCGTTGTTGGGAATGCACAAGTTGAGTTATTTGAGGATTGGATGTACCGGTTTATCTTGATAGTTTGTGATGAGAACATTTTCATTGACTAGGCTAAAGTTATTTGCTTTCGCTTGAATGAGAAATTAATTAATTTCCATAAGACTGCTACTTTCTGTATGTGTTCTTGCCTGAACTACATTGTAGGTAGTTAGAGGTCCTTTTGGCTAGGGTTGGAGCCGCAAGGAACCCTAGCTTCTGATATGCCTGTGTATAAATGCTTTCCTTAGTTCACTAAAAAAATTGGAATGGATGATTTTTGTCGTGTTAATGATGCATTTTTAATGGAGGCCATGAGGAAGTTGGATGGAAATCCAGAAATGCGCCTTTCCTCTGAATCCATTTATCTTGTATCAAAATATGGGAGTTTTTATATCCAATTTGATTGGTTTTCCTATTTGAGAATAGGGGGTTTTGAGAAAGCCCCATTGAAATTACCTTGGTATCCTTAAGATTTAATGATTTTCTGGAAGTTTTTTGAAAAATGGCAATGGTTAATATTAAGTATACAAACATGGGGAAACAAGGGCATGCCTTCCCATTGGAGACCCCTTCTTTTTTGTGCAAAACAAACTAGATGGCTAGGGGAGCTGAAGGACTTCTCAAGGAATATAACCTCCAGAATTTTTCCATGAGAGCTAAATTTGATAGTAAGGGTTTTATGAAGCAAAATCTCTATGGAGGGAGCTCATATAGGTATCACCCATCTATCAAATATTTTTGGGAAGATTGTGTCGATGAGAATGAAGTTTTGAGAAGAGATTATATGAGGCTAATGCTAAAATAGATACATGCTTTCGGTCTTCAGTTTGACATTCTTGAAAATGTAGCTGAGGATTCAACAATCTTAGATCCTGGATATGAAAAATTGCCTGATAAATACCACCCTAGGGTTGATTGGAACCAAAGTGAAATTTTAGATATGAGGGTGTGTGCTGCCCCAGTGCTTAAAAGAACCCAAGACTAGTTGGATGGGAAATGGTGGCAAGTTACTGGTCCTGTTCAGGAGCCGAAGTCATAACAAAAGAATGAACAGGGGTCTACACAAGCATCTAGTGCAAGTGTATCATCGAGGAAACCCTCTATTAGGTCATCTAGTGAAAATTATTAGTCAGGAGGTGATTGTGATAGGCCACAAGAAACAGTCAAGTTGAAGAGCATCTGTGAAAAAGACAGTGTGCTTTCTCCTACCCCTAAGCAGAATACCAATCAAGAAAAACTTCAACTTGTGGCTACAGATTCTGAAGCTATCTTTAAATAGATAGTTGAAGATAATATCTTTCCTCCTATGTTTGAAGACTCTGAAATTCCCTCTTCTCCGCCTGATAATCCACCTTTCACTCCTACCACTCCTAAATAAACTATTACTGGAAAAGAAGATTCTGGTCTGGTAGTAGCCTCCCTAGGATAGTTGAAAAAAGTAGTGGAGAAGAAGAGAAAACATACTCCTACAATGATAGTTGAAGTGGATACAGTTGAAAATTTACTTCAAATCTCTTCAAAACCTAAGAAAGCCAAGAGGATGTCAAGGATGGTGATTGATGCTACTTCTGGAAATCAAATGTTAGAAATTGCTGACCCTGTCAAGGATTTAAATGAAGATGAAATAACAACAGCGGAATACAAAGTCACACATGTTGAATGGGGCCTCCAACACTACAAGGTGATATGTACCATGCCAATTATTTAGTCATTACCTTGATTAAAAGAGTGAAAGAACATAGGAAAGAAAATATAAAACTACAATCTCAATTCCTCACATTGAGTAACTTTATTTCTTCCATGGCCACTCCTACATCTGATGAAGCCTCAAGTTCTCAGCCTCAGGTAGAGGGCATCAATGTGCTCATCATAGATAAAATTAAAAAGAATTTGAGCTATTCCAGAGCTGCTTGTGAGGGGATCAAAACAATATCTCAAGAGGCTATCTTCTTTCTGAATAAATCTTTGTAGTTTTACACTCGAGTTCTTGACAAGAGGAAGGAGTTAGTAGGAGAACTTCAGGATGCCGGAAAAAGATCAAACTAGTCTGTATGTGCTCTCTTAGGAAATGAAAGAATTGAACTCTATGGATACGAAGATATTAATTGGTGAGAAAATTTTGAATAATCCTAAGGAGCTAGACCCTTCTTGGTCTGATTCATTAGAATGGAAATTGAATATATATGATAATCTGGTGAATGAAATTGAGAACACACTTGAAAAATATTATGAAATGCTGGAGGAAATTAAAAAATATTTTCATATTTTGGGAGTAGAAATTACTAATGAGTTTGATTAAAGGATTCTAGATATAAGAGAGATCTCTCTAAAGTTTAGAGAGAAATTCAATAAAGAAATATCTGATCCTACTACAATGACATGGGAGTCCTTCTCAAAACTCAGTGCAATGGAGCTCCACCTTAAGGCTTATAATTCTAGAGAAGAGAGAGGATCTCAAATGTTGTTTGATTCTGAAAAGGCTTTGGGAAAATGGAGAACCAGGTTATAGATTACTACAATGCCAAGGAGCAAAAACATCACCGCAATTGTCACCAAGTACGGGGAATACAAGAAAAGATTAAAGGCATAGGAGGCGTTGTTGAAGGAGGAGGCAGAAAATATTGAAAGCAAAGGAGTCGCTGCTATTTAGTTTTTAGTTTTTATGTTATTTTCTTTAATTTGGCTCTCTTGATACTTCAAAAAGTTTTTATTTTAATTTCTAAAACGGTTGTCTTCAAGGAACCGTTATCAAGACAAAAAAGGAACCGTTATCAAGACAAAAAAAACTCTGCTATTTTTATTGCTTTTCTATTATTTCAATATAGAAAGACAATGGTGAAGTTCATGCATTCACAATCTTTGAGTTATGGTGTGTACTTTGTGGATTTATTGTGCTTTTGCTGAGTAGTTTGCCAGTGGATTGTATATTATTGGAATGTTAAATTTTTGGTTAATTTCATTGCTGTGGAATGTTTATATGTGAATAAAGATTTTATGGTGATGGATGTGTAAGGAGTTCTCTGAATAATTTAGGTAATTTGGTAGTTTAATATTTTATTGTTTAAGTTGTGTGGATGTCCTTATAAGTTATTTATGTTGAATTGTTAGCTTCTGTTAGCTTATAAGTTGTGGATGTTGAATTGTTAACTTCTGTTCAAGCAATGGATTAATATTCTTTGAGTTATTTATCAAAGATTTTGTGAATGGCAATGCAATAGGAATTTATGAGTTGAGTGATAAGTGTTATTTAAAAATGATGCATAAGCACATATCAAATTCAATACCATGGAATACAATATAAAATATAAAATATCACAATTTCATGGAATACAATATAAAATATCATCAACTAAAGTTTGGAATATGATTCATGAAGTGAAAAATAAACTAAAATATCATCAACTAGAGTTTGGAATATGATTCATGAAGTACAATATAAAATAAAATATCATGAAGTGCAATGATTCACAATTTCAATTTTCATTCAATACAATATAAAATATCATCAACTACAGTTTGGAACAATGGAAACTGATTCATGAATTTTGTAGTGCAGATTAAATCCCTAAAAGTTTCTAATTCTCTTCCATTTCCCAAATGGATTTAGGGTCCCAAAACTAATGTTCAACATCAAATAGAGTAAAAGAGTCATCTTGAAGCTCTTGATTCTGAGTTTGCTCTTCACCTTCTTCATCCTGTGTCTCAATTTCAACATTCACTATGCCATTTTTGTCAATGTCATCTTTCCTAGTCTTACTGCCCATGGCAGTGCCACCAGTACCAACCTTTGGAATTGGAGTGTTGCATAAACCGATCCATCTTCTTTCACATGTGGACCTCCAGATTGTGAGTGCCCTATCAAAAGGAATTTTTTTGATATTATACACAATTCCTTTCATCTTCAAGCAATTTTCCAAATTCTTGCCTAGTTTGTTTCTTAACTTTGATTTCAAAAACCCTAATGTACTGAAAACTCTCTCATCCTCCACTGAAATTTGTCCAAACCCTTTTTATTGGTCCCAGTTCAAAGGCCTTGTCCTTTCCCATGGATTTATACTGGTCCTTAATAGCTATTGCAAAATCCTTACATTGCTTTCTTAGCTTATCTTCATTTAAAATTCCTTCTATTTTATGCTCATTGATTGTTACAGTTTTCAAAAATCGTTCGATCAAGATTTTTAATTGAGTGTGAAAAAATCTTGGGTTATCTTGGTTTTCCCAAAATTGAGGATACACAATACTGATGGCTTCAAGTATTTCATCTCGAGGGAATATTTCATGAATCTCTGAGGAAATCAATTTCCTTCAAATTATCACCAACAGATTTAATAATGTCTTTAAAATATTCCTTATTAACAGGTACTTCTCTGCTAGAGCACCTAGTAGTCTTACATCGGTACATTTGTATTTCATATCCACATACACAGATACATAAGTGCCCGCTTCCATTAAATTGTAAATAATTATCAAGATCATTCAAATCAATAATTTTCTACCACAGGTTAGAATCTACGCCATCTTGTGTTAAATCTAGATATAGATGATCGAGGGCCAAGCATGTATGTTTACGCAGATTGGAATATTCATTAATATACATAGCTCTGTCTTGGGATTTCTTCACAAGACTGTTCATTTCATCCAGCATGGGGAGAAGACTAGCTGAAGTCAAGAGTGTCTCTATATCACTTAACCTATGTAAGAGGTCAAGAGTTTTGTCTATTGTGCTACGGTTTTCGTACATCACTCCAATTAAAGATTGATATTCTGAAAGAAATCATTGCACTGGTCCATGTAGGGAGATCCATCTGGTATCAACATCCTTGAGAAGCTTGTTTCTTGGTGTTATTCCCTTAGCAAAATTTTGAAATTTTGTGAAACGTTTGGGACTTCAGCAAAAGTATGTGTGGATCTCGCAGACTAGATTTTCAACTTTTGATACTGTAGGAAACTTTCTTACAATTTTGAATGCCAAATTTATTCTATGGGCCATGTAGTGAATGGCAAGCATGTATGGTGCACAAGTAGTTTGTAACTTTGTGCAAACACTGGTCCTTTGATCTTGCATCACTGCAACTCCATCAACTCCTACACACACTAAATTTTTTGCAATTGTCAAGTCATCCATACCTACAATTTCATTCAAATATTTCTTGGCTAGTTCAAATATATTATGCGATGTTGAACTGTCCATTTTATGAACATAGAGAAGATGAGCTTGGAAAACATGTTGTTGTACAGTATACAAATGCATACAGACCCAAGAAGTATTGTCTACCGCAATAACTTCATCTAAAGATAATGCAATGAAGTTTGACTCTTTTACTTTCTCCTTTAAATCTTCCTTTTCCACTACAGCAAGACACTTTTCCCATTCCCATCCAACGTTTACTGACCAATGTGTGTAGGGATAGTGAGGAACATTCAAAAAAGATAATTAACTAGAATATTCTGGGTAGTCTATCATAGGACGCCCATTAGACAAAATATGAAAAACAACACTCATCTGAACAATTTTTGACATATTTGCTCCTTCCATTGCTTTTCCAAATCGATCCTCAAGTGTACCTTTACATGCAATAAGCTTTGACATGTTTTGCTGATGCTCTTCATAATCTATGGAATACCTAACATGAAGACATTCTTCCTTTGATTTCCATCGTAAGACTAATTGTTCCTTTTTTTCTATGATTTGTTTTTCATAAACTTTACCGATATGCTTTTCTATAGTGTCAATCTTTAGCTGCAACATCTTGGGTTTTCCCAATTTCCAAGTACAAATCATACATTTGGCATGTGTTGCTTTTTCAATATCGTCTGATTCCCCCACTGCTAAAATGAATGGGTACTTTGACAACCAACCAAGTTGAAAATTCCTTGTCATTTCCCACTCACGCCCCCTTTTTGGTTTGTTTTTCCTTTTCTTGCTACCAACATCATCCTTATCCAATTCAATTATCTCATTTTTGCTAACCAGGGTATCCCTTGGAGCATCTTCTGCGGTATTGCCATCTCCATTTGAATTTGATACATTTTGATTTAAATCAATGACAATCTCAACTTGACCTTCCGCTGGCACTGAGGTATTGTGAATGCTACCAATATTTGGTGGAAGAGTTGATGATGTAGCTCCATCTTGACCTGATCGATTAGAAGCTTTGGAAATTCCAAAGTAAGACTGTATGGTACATTTAAGTTTTAGGAGTTTTGATGGCCTCTGAGTCTCTTGATCTTCACCACACTGAGGGGCGGCATGAGTATTTTCAACACCCTAAGGAGTGGCAAGATTATTTTCACCACCCTAACTCTGAGGAGTGGCAGGAGTAGTTTCACCACCTTGAGGAGTAGCAAGAGCCTTACCATTGCTGCTCGAGTCGCTTGACATATTAATCTATGATTCGATCGACATATTCATCTCACTTCAAATAAAAAACTGGAAATAATGTCTTCTTGTTTAAGAAGGACAAAGAATAATAATATAGATCCCATTCCCTACTCAATATCATCTTTAAGACTAAAGCAAGAATGGAAAAGAGATAAAAAAACTTATTATTATAACTAATAACACTATGAAGAAATGATCAGTGATCACTCACCTTTAAGTATACATTTTCAACTTTCGTTGACTTTCGAATCAAGAAGTAGAACCTCAAAACTGAAAAAAATGTGTAAGAATAAATGACACTTTTGATTGTATTTATATCAATCCATGATTCCATATTTGGCGAATTCCACAGGATTTTTAAATGGTATATTAAAAATTTGGCGAATATGTTGTAATTTTCAAGGCAAAATGTGTCCTCAAATTTAATTATTTTTTAATTTTATTGGAAAAATAGGTCCTCATAAGCAACTATTTATAAATTTTAATTGGAAAAATGAGTCTTCACAAAGAAAACTATTTGTAAATTTTAATTAGCGAAATGGGTCCTGATACAATGTCATTTTAATAGTATTGGCAAATATGAAGGTGTTTTTTATTAAATTCTTCTGGGATTAAGGCAAAAATATTAGTTGGTCCATTTGAAACACGTAGTTTGATAATGGAAAATTAGTTGCTTAAATATGCCTCAAAAAAAATATTGGCGAATCGACATGCATTGGACCTATGTTTCGTAAATTCCAGGCGATTTGGATACCCTGTGGGTGTGAGAAATTCGCCAATTTTGAGTTGACCGATTCCTAGAATTCGCCAATTGGTGAAGATTTGCCACTAAAGTTTTCCCTGACTCATAGTCCTCTTCATTGAATGATTGGAAGAAAAAATCAGTGGTTTGGTGAAGGCATTTCACCCCCAACACTTCAAGAAACTATTCAAAAGGATTTTGACTTGGAGAATTATGTTCCTCAGCAAAAATCAAAACCCCTAACATGGAATAAGAAAAAGGGAAACTTCCAAAAGAAACCTTTTATTGCACAAAAACCTACTCCCCCTACCACACCTAAGAAGAGTGATGATGAGACCAAGCATGAGCTCTAAAGGAAGAAAATTTGTTTCTCTTATAGAGATCCATGGGTTCTGAGACATAATGCCTTGGAAAAGGGAAATTCCACTACATAAAAGTAATCTCTGACAAAGAATCATAATCAAATGGGTCTTAAGAGTTTCATGATCCAAAAGACATCCTTCTAGAGGAGGAAGATAAGGAGAAGGATAATGACGTATTCTAACATCTCTTTCCAATGCACATAGATACCATTCTTTCAAGGTCCAAGGAGTCCTTGATGGACAAAGAATGACTATCTCGATTGATGGAGGAGCTACTCACAAATTCATTGATGATGGACTTGTGAAGGGAAGGTTGTATGCAACATATTTTGAAGGTTTCACTATCACTATGGTGGATGGGTAAACTTATCCTGCAAGGAGAAAATATGAAAGTTGGATACAACATTTGGAGAACATAAGGTTTGTGATGATTTCTATGTTATTGATTTGGGTGAAGATGTAATTTTGGGTGTGCAATGGTTACATTCACTAGGTGAGTACACTACAAACTACCAAACGATGCAACTCAAGTTCAAATCCAATGGGAAGGATGTAGTTCTAAAGGGAATGGCTAATAGAGGTCCACAAGTAGTATTGGTCAGGAGAATGGAAAGGATCTTCCAAAAGAACCAAGTTGCTTGGACTGCCAGTTGTTTGGTGATTTCAAAGGACTCTACTGAAGGTAAGAATGGTCAAGTTCATATTGATATACAAAATATTTTGGATAAGCATAATTTGATTTTCAGTGACATGCCTCCCAAACTACCACCAGATAGAGGTTTCCATCATATCATAGAACTTGAACTGGGATCAAAGCCTATTATGACCACTCCTTACTCCCATCATCAAATGTATAAGGAGATAGAGAAACCAATAAAGGAGCTATTAGATATGGGCTACATTAGACCGAGCTCTATCCCTTTTTCATCTTTTGTGGTACTGGTAAAAAAGAAATATGGTACTTTGTGGATGTGTATAAACTACTGAGCATTGAACAAGAAGACCATTAAGAATCGATACCCCATACTGTAGATAGATGAACTACATGATGTAGTATATTTCTCAAATATTGATCTGACATATAGATACCACTAGATCCACATGAGGGAAGAAGATTGCTTTTCGATGTCACTATGGGAATTTTGAGTTCATGGTTATTCCCTTTAGTCTCATTAATGCTTCAAAAAATTTCCAATCATGCATGAATCATGTATTTGGTAAGAACTTGAGGAATTTTATGTTGGTTTTCTTTGATGATAGGTTGATCTATAACAAAACTTGGGAAGAACATTTGATGCATTTGGATATGGTCTTGGGGATTCAAAAACAACAATGTCTCTTTGCAAAGATGCCCATATGTGAGTTTGGATAAACAAAGATATTGTATTTGGGACATTTCATAAGTGCCACAGGAGTTTAGGTTGATCAACAAAATATCCAAGCCATTCTAGACTAGCCACCTCCTACAAAATTGTCTTTGCTAAGAGGTTTTTTTGGACTATGTAGCTATTATCAAAGGTTTGTTAGTGGATTCTCTCATTTTTTAATACCTCTCACCAATTTGACTAAAGTGATAGTCTTTGAATGGACATTAGAAGCATAAAGGACCTTCAAGAAGTTAAAAGAGGTAAGGACCTCTTGTTCGATTCTTTCAATTCCTGAATTTTCACTTCCATTTATTGTATAATTTGATGCTTCTGGTGAAGGAATTGGAGCCATTCTCTCTCAAAGGGGACACCCCATAACATTTGAAAGTAGGAAATTGAGGAACAATGAAAAGAGATATCCTATATATGATAAATAGATTCTAGCTATAATACATGCCTTGGAGAAATTTTGGCAATACTTGGTGTGCGAGAGATTTGTGGTCAAGACAAACCATAACATTCTAAAATTCTTTTTGAGCTAATTTGAAGGAAATGCAATAGAAATGGGTGAGTAAAATATAAGCATATGATTTTGATATTGAATATATCAAGGGAAAGAAGAATATTGTCGCAGATGCATTTTGTAGGAGATTTGCACTATGTCATGTGTCCATCATGTCAACTAATTGGAAGGATTCCATCATGGAGGAGTATGCTAAGGATCATTTTTCTACTATAGTCTTGGAAGGTGTAGAGAGTGATGACTGGTGTGTGAGGGAAGAAGGGCCACTACTATTAAAAAACAAGACATTCCTGGTTTTGGGATCTAAGGTAAAGGAGAAGATATTGGAGCCTTACCATAATGTACCAACAGGAGGGCACCCTAGATTCTACAAAACTTACCAGAAGATTAGGGATATATTCGCTTGGAAGGGACTTAAGGAGGATGTTCTCTCACACATTATGGAATGCATCACATGTTAGAAAAACAAGGGGTAACAAGAGTTTCTGGCCAAGTTACTACATCCTCTTCCCATTCTAGAGCACAAATGGGGAATTATCTCCATAGATTTCATTGTCGGATTACCCAAAGTGCAAGGAAAATACTCCATCTATGTTGTAGTAGCATTCTCATTTCTTTGCAATCTCTAGTGACTATAAATCTCCTCAATTTGCATAACTATTCTTCAAGGAAGTTTTCCGATTGCATGGGCTACCCAAGAACATTGTTAGTGATAGAGACAACAGGTTCCTCAATAATTTTTGGAAATATTTATCCCATTTTATAGGCACCAAACTCACCCCTAGCACAAGCTATCATCCCAGATGGATGGGAAAATTGAAATTGTAAACAATTGGTTAGAAGGATACTTGAGGAATTATGTCAACAATCAACAAACAACTTGGATCAAATAGTTGCATTTGGGAGAATATTACTATAATACAACTCATCACATGTCCATTGGAATGTCTCCATTTATAACACTCTACAATTATGATACTTTGACCTTTGCATAGTTAGTCCTCACAAACAATAGACTTTCAATAATAGGTGATTTGGTGAACCAAAGTCAAGATATTTTGAGAACTTGCAAAAATCATCTGCAAGTTCCCTAGAGTCAGCAAAAGATGTATACAAATAGGAAGCACACAAAAAGGTCATTTGAGGTGAGAGATATGGTCTTTATAAGGTTTCAACCCTATAGAAAATCATCTGTCAAGAAAGGTGGAGTAGAGAAGCTCAAGCCTAAATTCTATGGGACATATAAGATGATTCAAATGATTGGAGAAGTTTCTCATAAGGTGGATCTTTTGGTAGACAAAAAAATCCACGGTGTCTTCCATGTTTCATGTTTGAAGAATTTTTTTGGGACTAAATATATCCCCTACTATTGAGTTACCAACACTTGATGGCGAGGGGAACTCATCCCTATTTTGGAAGCTCTGATTGATACTAGGGTAAAAAATCTAATGAACCAAAATATAATAGAGTATCTTGTCCATTGGAAGGATTTTTCAATTGAAGACACTACTTGATAAGGACCTAGAATTATAGAGCATCAAAATTTGCATTGCTTGAGGACAAGAAACTTTGGGTAGGGAATATTTTTCATGTTCCTTTTTTGAAAAGACAGTTGCAGAGTGGAATCGGGGTATCCTATTTCATTCCTCTATAGGAGCACATATCAAATTGTGGTTTGGGACATAGTATCTGTAATAAAGGCCTCACGAAATATCTAGAGCTCATGGGAAAAAATGATCATATACTAGGAAGATATCACCGTCATAAGATCAACAATTCAAGCTCAGTGTACAAAAGGAGAATCAATTCTTGGAATCCCTCAACATTCCTCCATAGGAGCACGTTCTACCTCACGATTTGGAACATAGAATCTATGATGACACTTGCACATCATATCCAAATATTAAGAGAGTAGGATTGGACATCGAAAATATATTGCTAATAAAAGATGACTCTTCTAGTCAACTACCTCCTACTTCTACAAGCTTAAAGGATAAGACACCTCTAGATCATGCAACAACAATGAGAAATTTTCAGGAAGTAGAAAGGGGTTAGGGAAGCATGTGAATGATTCTGTAAAGTGGTGTGCTAATTCCAAAGGAATCTTCCTTGGCCTTAAGGATGACCTAATGTAGCATGATTTAAATTCAAATTATGGCCTTTGACACCATTTTGGCTCAAGGCTAGCCCATTCCTTAAGGGGAATTGTTAGCATATAAATGTAGGAAGCCAATTCATGTAAGGGTATCAAATTATTATATCATTTTCTTGTATTTTTGAACACTTTGTTCTAAATCCTGGACAAAAACCAATATGAGTTTGTGTTAATTGGATGAAAACCCAGTGTTCACTAGGATCAGAGGATGAAACCCCTTTGGTTCTTAAGGGTATTCTAATTCAGGGATTGCATATGAGCTTCAAGGATTCTATAAGGAATATTAGTAATGCTATTGTTGATTTCTGGTAATCTTGCAACTCATTCTGAATCATTGTTGTGAGTTGTAATTGATATATAATATATGTATTCTGGATTTTATCAATATATTGGAGTGATATCTTTGTCTTCATATATGGAGGTGTGTTGAATGAAATTTGCAAATCAATTTTGTTAAAATTTTATGTTAGGGATATTACAATCAACTTCATCAATTTATCTATAACATTATTTAAAGTGTTATCTTTGTCTAGCATCACTCTTCCATTCTTTACATTTTTCAAAAAAAGGTACTAAACATCAATATGCTTTTTGCATGCATTAAAGGTCAGGTTTCTTGTCAAATAAGTGACACTGAATTAGCCTCACATCTAACCATAGTTTCAAATTCAATTAACCTTACAAGAATGAATAACTACCACGTACTCTACCTTGGTGTGAATAAGGCAACCACAACCTATTGACTACTTGTCCAATTCACTACACTAGCCAAAAAGCTAAACATGTAGTCACTAGTAGACCTTTTGGTTTCAAAATACTCTTACCATTTTTTTTATGAAAAGGTGTCTCAAATTTGCACTCCTAATGTTCACATTTGATTAATTTATTATATTTATTTTATTATTTGTTCTCATATAGGAAGTGAGGTGTCCAATTTTGAAGTGACACTTTTTGTCACATATCAACATCTTGTGTCTTGTGTAAGAATTTATAATAGAATCTATTTCCATTAAAAAATTGTGATATGGATTTTACTTATGAAAAATTATATAAAACACATGCAAGAGCATGATTAGGGGAAATGGGTGAGTAGTCATGTGAGCTAACTCTGTGAGCATGGAGCAATTGCTTGGAATATTGTAGGATCTTTGTTTTTTTTTGAAACGTGGACTAGCCTCTTATTTATATATAACTAAGGTTTTGAGGTATAACTCATCATGCAACTTGCCACATAAGAACATCTACTGAGAAGTGTCCAAAATCTGACTTTTTAAAGATTCAACCGAAACTTAATCATGATAAACCTAGTAGTTGAACAAAAAATATCGTTTGTTGCTTGTAGAATATTATATTTTTATTTAAAATAAAACTTATATGTAACCTAAATGAACCAAATACCTATTGATAACCATAAATATTTGTTATCTCTAGCTTTTATATTCAACACAAATGGAACAATAGTTGAACACTGAAACATTTTGAAAATCCTTCACATTTAATGGGAAAATACATGGTATTTATTGTGCTCACCTTTTACATTTGTGATAGGACAAACTATTGATATAAATGCTCCAATGCTTGTACATTGCTGCCCCAATAGTTGTACACATAAGAACAATATTTTTCACTATGATAACAATACTTGCTTAAATGAGTGTCTTATTTTATTAATTGAGCATTTTATTTTATAAACAACACACTTATAGTGGATAGTTATGATATTTTATTTGAGACCAAAAAATATTTATTTCACTTCTACACGAATGTATTTATGTTTTTTAATATAAAATTCATAGATTCTCATGTGTTCGAACAAGTATGGGTCCCATTTGACCAACATTTGGTTATTTTTCTATTTACATGTGGACTATTTATTTACAATATATATTATAAATGTGGTAAGAATGAGTATTATTAGCACAAGGGCTATAACAAAAATAAGGGATGGAGCTCTCCTCGGGTGGTAGTGATGGTAGTGGTGCAATTTCAAATTTTGAAAAGGTGAGAAACCTTGGTGGTGTTGTAGGTGTTAGTGGTAGACAATTTGTTGATGGGAAGGTGATGTCAGCTGGGTCCTTTGCTACAGGTAAGCGGTGTGGGTCCCTTTTAGTGGAAAATGAATATTTTGGTGGGAAAGGGGCTCCAAAGGTTGCTTGTCCTATGCATTCTCTAACATCCTTCTTTGAAAAGGGGAATCTCGAGGCTGAAAAGTTTGGGCTTGGCCTATCGTCTAATGGTTTGGATGCAACTTCCAAAGGTCTTGGCCTTGGGATTGATAAGACTAGGGATGATTTTTTCTTAGAATCATCTCTTAAATGGTTGAATCTATTTGGTGCGAAGCCCAAAGGTAAAATTTCTTCTCCTCTGGTGGCTTTTGTTGTGAATGCGAAGATTGGAGAATATTCTATCTCTATCCCAAACTGTATTCTTGAAAAAAGTGTTTCAAATATGGACATGTCTTTGCTGGGTAAATTTGTTGGCCTGTGTCCTCACATTGAGTTGGTTCATAAGTTTTCTCTGAATTGCTAGATACCTAAGGGAAGGTAGATGTGATTGCAATGGCCAAAGGTTCCTTTACCTTCACATTCAACTGTGAAGATGATTTATTGGTGGCGTTGATGAGATGCCCTTGGTTTATTGGGAAGTCCTCTTTGATGTTGAAAAGATGGGAACCAGGCTTCAATCCTAACTCGTTCTCCTTCTCGGCAACCCCAGTCTGTGTTTGACTTCTTGGTCTCCCTCTTGAATTCTGGGATGAGGAAATTTTTAAAGGGATAGCGAGTACTTGTGGGTGTTTACCATAGATTGATCAAATGACGGAGTCCAGGAAGTGTCTAGTTTATGCCAATTTTTTTTGTGAATGTGGAAAAATCTACTAACCTTCCCTCTATGGTGAAGATCAACTCTAAGTTTCGGGTTTGGGAACAAGCGGTGGAATTTGAGTCAATTCCTTTCACGTGTTTCCACTACAAGAAAACTGGCCATTAGGAAAAGAAATGTCCTCTTAAAATGTCGAAGTAGGTGAAAAAATAATGGAGGGAAAAGGAGAAGGCTCTTGAAGAGCTTTCTTCAGAGTCTCTGGAGAAAGGAGGGTCTACCCCGAATGGTGAGGTAGTCTCAGTTTCTGAGAAACTAGTGGAGATGGATATGGTTGCTGTTGAGAATATTGGGATTTTTGAGGGTTAGGTTGATTTGGAAATGCATAATAGGGAGCAGGAGAAAGGAGGCTAGCTTAACATTCTTAAAAGGAACATGACAATTGAGAGGGGGGGTGAATCAATTGTCACACAATCTCAAATTTAAAACTTCAACAATTATCAATTCCACAACTACACTATTCTGTTATTAATTATGAACATGAAATACAGATAACAAAAAGAAAAATCAACACAATGAACACCATATTTTTTTACATGGAAAAACCAACACAATGAACACCATATTTTTTACGTGGAAAAACCAATGAGGGGAAAACCATGACGAGGATTAACTCACAATATAAAGAGATTATAAAACCAAATACAGAGGCTCGCTGTCCTAAAGAGGACTCATTTTCCAAATACAAAAGCTCACTGCCTACAAAAAGGACTCACTATCCAACAGGGAGGCTCATTGCCTACAAATACAAAAGAGAACAAAAGATCCAACACAACAATTAACACACATTCATAGCTTTGATCAGAAGATTGCATAAACCATTAGCTCAATGCCTTTAGGAATCTAACACAATAAAGAACTGTTGCCTCAACTCACTTTCACACACTTTTTCTCTTTTGATTTGTGGCTTACTTTGTCACTTTGCATAATACACACAATTCTTCACAATTTGTCTTGCATTTATACCATCTTCAACCTTAGAAAATTTCTCCAAGGTCGGCCACATAAAATTCATTTCATAAATTCAAATTAGGTTGGAAAATCAACATTCCTATGGTGGAAAGGAATGATAGTGGACCAATAAAAATATTTAACTGAGACCAAAAAAATAATGTCTCAGATCAACCACACACTTCCATAATTAAATTTTATTTTTCATATGAAGTGTAAACACCAGGTCATCCAAACCTAATGAAAACAAAAATGAACATTGATGTACATGCTTCACAACAAGAAGATGACACACTAACAACACAACACACTTCATTATGCACGAGAACACATCTCATATTCCTTTAGATACAACCGTACCAAGTGCAACAATCTTTGAAAACTAAAATTCTTCCATCAGTCCATCTGGACTGTGCAAACACATACAACTTAGAAACATGAATGTCAAATCACAAAACCACACACATCTCTGTTAGAACCAAGAGAACACCAATATAAGAAATATTCCAGATCCGTAAGATCTAAAACAAAATAATGGAGGATTGTGGAGCAAAAACATCTCTCCCATTCCATAGAAGACCAACTCTGCTAGAACACTTCACACATCAGTGAACGTAACTTTCACATACCATCACACTAGAAGCTAGAACTTAGGATATATCCCCACAAGATCACCATTAGCAAACCTTTAGATCCACACAAGCATAGGATCAATGTTAGAATCCAAGATCACCTGCATGCAAGATGGATACCTGTCACATGCAAAAGATATGAAGAACTAAAAAAGCAGTTCTCTGTAAAACCTCTCAGTAAAAATGCATTAAGAGAATCAATGATTACAAAAGTGATCAATCCTTATGAAGGAGATCAAGAAACCCTAAATGAAACCCTAGTGTGCACACTTAATAATTAATAATTAATGTGCCTAAGTTTAGCTTAAGTAATAAAGAGGAATAAGTGACTTAATTAATTAATCAATGTGATGTAATTAATTAAGCATAATAACTTATTACTCTAACACCCCCCCTTAAGATGAACTTAGGAAGAAGGTAAAAACAGAATAAGATGCATGAAAGCAAATATGGGTCCCAACTGGGCGATGGTACCCATTTACAAATGCAAAAAGAGTAAGAGAAGGAAAAACCCAGTGGGACAAAACCCCCCTTACAATGAGATAACATGCTGCAAAGAAGCACTGGAAGAACTCTGTAGAGTAACACTGGAACTTGATATAGGCAAGCAAGGAAATATTCTTCTGTATACTACTGAAATCGGATGAGAGTCACTGATTGACTCAAGGAATCATGATAAAAGCAACAGAAAACCCTATGCCACGGAACACTCGAAAAATCCAAACTGGAACAACTCTGGAATCTATGAAGCAGCAAGAAATTATTGAAAGATGTATTACTGAAAACGAAGTGCAAAGATGCAAGATGCACTCTCCCAACTGCCAAAACATCCAAGTAATCGCCAAACAACCCATCGGGCCAAATCTGGACTAACTGATAAACTTGGGACAGATATAGAAAAAGTACATGGACAGCAAGATAGAGCTCCTTAATACCTTTCCGACACTTCAAACGAGGCGAAAAATGGAGATCGTGGAAAAAAGTTATGAGCTTGGAAGTCCAAAAAGTACATCTGACTTCAAACAGTAATAAATGCAGAAAAACAGTAAAATAATGAAAAATAAACTGCACCAAATGAAAGTGCTCGGAACCAGCTTTCCGGCGATATCTCGTTTGCCCAATTTTGATACCGTATGCCCAAGTTATGGCCAAAAGAAAAAAAACTGCTTCTTTAGGGCAAATTAGGGTTAGAGGGGCAAAGAGGGGTGCCGTACGGCTGACGTCATCCTGACGTCATGCTGATGTCATCAAAATGCGAGCATAAATTTGACGGCCTGGGGGCCGTCGGCAGAAAAAATCTCCCCCTGCAAAAAAAAATTCGGCCGCCGGAACCCTGTGAGATGGCTGGAATATGCTCATGCTTCCCGGAATATTCTTCCGCTGGTTCTGTCTGCCGGGGTTGGAGGCTCGGCTCCCGGTCATGCATGTGACTGCCGACTGGCTTTGGAGCCCGCGGGGGCAGATCGGAGGGCCCCCGGTCCTCCATATGACCGGGGGCGGAGCGGAGGGAGCTGCGGATCAGCGGCGGTGGAGGCATGAGGGTGGCGCCGGGGAGGCGGCCCCGGTGGCCCTTCGGTGGCGATGGGCGGTGCTGCCCTTTTACACTGGCAGCGCAGATTTTCTGTGAAAAATCAAATTTTTTTAATTTTTTAATTTTTTTTTTGAAATCCACGCCTCGATCTGCGTCAGGGGAGGCCGTACGGCCCCCCTGACAAATTTTTGCCTCCCACACCAACTGCTGAAATTGACGAAACGACAGGCGTTTCTAGGGTTTTAGACGCTGCGAGCGATGGCGTCCGTTTGAGCCATTGTGTCCCGAAAGATGGCTACCCCCAGATCTTGCAAAAAGATGCCTATGGAAACCCTTGCACCCGAAACTCACGAAGAGGCCATATCTTCAGATCACGAACAGGCAGCTGCAGGTCTGGAGCTCTGATACCATGTTAGAATCCAAGATCACCTGCATGCAAGATGGATACCTGTCACATGCAAAAGATATGAAGAAGAACCAAAATTTGTTCTGTAAACCTCTCAGTAAAAATGCATTAAGAGAATCAATGATTACAAAAGTGATCAATCCTTATGAAGGAGATCAAGAAACCCTAAATAAAAAACCCTAGTGTGCACACTTAATAATTAATAATTAATTATTAATGTGCCTAAGTTTAGCTTAAGTAATAAAGAGGAATAAGTGACTTAATTAATTAATCAATGTGATGTAATTAATTAAGCATAATAACTTATTACTCTAACAATCAACACAGGAGAAACAAGTAGCACATAACAGAGAAAATTCTGAACACATTCATCACTTTGACTTCTCTCTTTATTAATTTTATCAAAAGCACTTGGAAACTCATCAAACCATCACATTTGAAACATCATAAAGATAGCTCCATGTACTCATAACATCTCAGATGCATCTCAACTATACATGTACAATCTACAACATATTGAACTGTGTTGACATTAATGACAACATTAATGACAACATCACTAAACTTGTTCATACATGCAACAATCTCCCCCTTTGTCATTGATGGCAACACATGATTTGAAAAACCATCAAAGACAACATCTTGCACAATATTCCAAGAGAACACCTTCTCTTTATCTGCAACTATTTTTCACATGACTTTCTCTCCCCCTTTGACATCAATGGCAGAGATAAAAGACTCTGATCACTTCCCCTTAGGAGTGCACCCATTCAAGTCATACTACAACAATGAAAACCTTTTCTACTCCCCTTGCGGAGTGGACCCATTCATCAATCAAGATAAATGGAGAATCTATGAATTCACTGGATTGATGCACCTTCATGTGCACCTAGTTCAGAGGGAAAATGACCCCAACCTCTCCCTAAGATGCTCAAAAGTATCCTTGAGAAGAGCCTTAGTAAATATATCTGCAATTTGTTCATTTGTTGACACATCCTCCAATTTGACTTCATTCTCCAACACCTTTTCTCTCAAGAAATGATATTTAATAGATATGTGTTTTGTTCTTGAATGCATAACCAAATTCTTTGAAATGTTTATAGCACTTATGTTTTCACAAAAGATAGGAATAGACTCATCACATACTACTCCAATGTCTTTCAGATTCTGCTTCATCCACAAAACTTGTGTGCAGCAAGATGCTGCAACAATATATTTTTCCTTTGCAGTGGATAAAGAAACAAAGTCTTGTTTCTTACTCAACTAGGAAACTAATCTATCACCAAGAAAGAAAGCACCTCCACTGGTACTCTTCCAGTAATCCACACAATCAACCCAATCTGTGTCAGTATAAGAACTCAAGGTGAAATCAAAACCCTTAGGATACCATAAGCCATAATTTGATGTACCTTTAAGATATTTAAACATCCTCTTTATAGATGTAACATGTGCCTCTTTAGGATCTGCTTGAAATATGGCAACTTGACATACTGCATGCATAATATATGGTTTGGTAGTAGTAAGATACAACAGTCCACCAATCATAGATTTGTATTTGTTTTGATAAGTTTTAGCAGATTCATCATCTTTGCTTAGCTTACATCTAGTTATCATAGGAGTACTAACTGGTTTGGAGTCATCCATACCAAACTTCTTCAACAAATCTTTTACATACTTAGATTGTGAAATGAATATACCTTTATTAGTTTGATTCAATTGAAGACCAAGAAAGAAATTCAACTCACCAATCATGGACATCTCAAATTCCTTTTGCATTTCTTTAGTAAATCTTTTGCACATGCCTTCATTTCCACCAAAGATAATATCAACATATACAACTACTATCAACATTTTGTTACCTTGCATTTGAAGTACAAATTGCTATCAACAGAGCCTTTGTTGAATCCTTGCTTTGTCAAGTATCTATCCAATCTTGCATACCAAGCTCTAGGAGCTTGCTTCAGTCCATACAATGCCCTCTTCAACTTACAAACCATGTTCAATTTTTCAGGCAATTGAAATCCTTTAGGTTTTTCCATGTTCACTTCTTCCTCCAATTCACCATTCATAAATGTTGACTTGACATTCATTTGATACACTTTAAAATCCTCATGGGAAGAAAATGCCAAAAACATTCTAATAGCTTCCATTCTAGCTACAGGGGAAAATGTTTCTTCAAATTCTATGCCTTCAACTTGTGAATATCCATTGCATACAAGTCTTGCCTTATTCCTTACAATTTCTCCATTTTCATTCAAATTATTCTAGAACACCCATTTTGAACCAATTACATTCTTATTCATAGGTCTAGGAACTAGTTCCCATGTCTAATTCTTTTCTATTTTCTGTAACTCTTCTTGTAGCTTTCATCCAACTCTCATCTTCACACGATTCACTCACTGAATTAGGTTCAATTTTAGAGAGTAAACACAAATTTACCACATTTTCCAATTTACTTCTTGTCTTCACACCTTCACTCTTATCTCCAATTATATGTTCCCCAGGATGATTCTTCTGTACATACTTAGGAGTCATAACAACAGGTTTTGGTTCATTCTCTTCTTCTTCTTCTTCAGTCCGCTCTTCTTTCTCTTCTTCTTCCTTCTCCTTATTCTCCTCAAGTACATGTCCATAGATAGGATCATTAGGTTCAACTTCACTTATCTCAATAGGTCTGTGTATGTCTTCATCAACTTTCACATTAGCACTTTCAACAATCTTCCTTAATCTCTTATTGAAGCATCTATATGCTCTACTAGTAGTAGAGTACCCAAGAAAAATTCCTTCATCACATCTAGCTTCAAAATTTCCAAGATTTTCATCATCTCTTTTAATGTAACATCTTCTTCCAAATATCTTGAAGTACTTCATAGTAGGAGTCTTACCAGTCCATAACACAAAAGGTGTCTTTGTGTTGTTGCCTCTAATCTGAACTCTATTAAGAACATAAACAATAGTGTGTATTGCCTCTCTCTAGTACACATCCGGTACATTTGATTTTTTCATCATGGTTCTTGTAGCTTCCTATACTATCCTATTCTTCCTCTCAACTACCCCATTCTGCTGTGGGGTTCTCGGAGCAAAAAAAATCTCTTTATGCCATTCTACTCACAAAATGTATTAAACTCACTAGAAGTGAATTCTCCACCTCTATCAGATCTCAAACATTTGATTTTAAAATTTACTTCATTCTCTATTGTTTCTTTGACCACTTTCAACCTATCCAGAGCCTATGTCTTTTCCCTAAGAAAAGCAACCCATGTTATTCAAGAAAAATCATCAATAAGAAGCATGAAATACTTTTCACCATTCTGATTTCCTATTCTAGTCAGACTATAGAGATCAGTGTGAATTAACTCTAGCATTTCGATAGTAGAGTTCTCTTTTCCCTTAAAGCTGCATCTTGTATGTTTCCTGAATTAACAACTTCTGCAAATGGTATTACCAGGTCTTATGATTCTAGGAAGACCTCACACAATATCTTTTAATTGATTTTGACCAGATTATCAAAGTTTACATGTTCCATTCTCTAGTGCCATAACCAAATTTCACTGACTTGAGATACAAGGCACTGAACATCAACTCCCTTAAGCTGATAGATGTTTCCATGAGTTCTCCTTCCAGCATTAACCATATCCCCATTTTTAGATCCTATTTTGATTTCACAGGTATTATTCTGAAACACAAGTTTAAAACCATTGCTACACATTTTTCCAACACTCAAAAGGTTATGCCTCAAACCCTTCACATAATATACATCACCAATTTTGTGTACTCCATCAAAACTAATTGAACCTTTCCCACAAATCTTAGCTCTTGAATAATCACCAAACATAACTAAACCACCATCATAATTTTCAAGTTGAGTGAACTTACTTTTATCTCTAGTCATGTGATTAGAACATCCACTATCAATCACCCAGTATTATTCATCTTGTCTTGCATGAAAGACAGTGACCAAAGTACCTTCCATCTTATTCTTTGTGTTCTCTGGAGCATTCTTTCTTGCACATTTTCTAGGGTTATCAGAAATAGATTTGTTTTCCAAAGCTAAAAACAAGCATTCACTATCACCAACCTCATTTTCAGATTCATCATCAGAGATCCCGACTTCTTCTTTAACATAATATAGCTTCTTGTATTTCTTATCCTTTCTATCCTTATCTTTATAATCCTTGTTCTTCTTATGTACAACTCTATCCAGGCATCTTGAAGCATAATGAACAATATTATCACAACTGAAACATTTAAAGGGCAACATACCTTTATACTTTCTGGTACCTTTCTTCAACTTCCTGGTCAAGTTTTCTTCCAACTCATCAGAACCATCACTCTCCGGTTCATCTTCAATTTTCATTGCCTTAAATGTTGTCTCTTTATTTTCTTCTTTCTTGTCTTCTTTCTTGAACTTTCTCATCTCAAATGCTTGCAAGGTGTCGAACAATTGTTCTTTAGTATACTTTGTAGGATCATACATTTCTTCAATAACTGAGATCTTATCACTATAGAAATTTGGTAGGGTGATCAAGATATTTTCAATAATGTCTTCATTAATCATCTTTTCCCCTTGATTATTAACTTCATTTGCTGTCATCTCAACCCTCTAGAAATAACTTGTAAACTCTTCACCTTCTTCCATCTTCAAATTCTCAAATTTGTGCTTCGCCACTAGCTTCTTTGTCAACTTTACTCTTTCATTTCCTTCATATAGTTCTTCCAACTTCTTCTAGACATCATGAGCAATATCTAAAGAAAGAACCTTAGTTTTCTCAATTTTAGATAAAGCACTATAAATGGCATACCTTGTTTTCTCATTCTCCTCATAAGCATAAACCTCATTTTTAGTAGTAAGAACATTCCCCAGAGCAATATACTTTTTCTCAACAACCTTCCAGGTCTTGTAACTAAAAGAAACAATATATCCTCTCATCTACACTTTCCAATCACTGTAATCAGATCCATCTAACATAGGGATCACCAACTTATGCACCATCAGATCTTCCTTAAGCGGTTAAACTCTATTCCAAGGAACCAAAGCTCTGATACCAATTGTTAAAAGGCGTAGGACAATTGAGAGGGGGGGTGAATCAGTTGTCACACAATCTCAAATTTAAAACTTCAACACTTATCAATTCCATAACTATACTATTCTATTATTAATTATGAAGATGAAATGCAGATAACATAAAGTAAAATCAACACAATGAACACCAAATTTTTTACATGGAAAACCCAATTAGGGAAAAAACATAGTGAGGATTAACTCACAATATAAAGAGATTATAAAATCGAATACAGAGGCTCATTGCCAAGGGATCACTGCCCTAAAGAGGACTCACAGTCCAAATACAAAGGATCACTACCTACAAAAAAGAATCATTGTCCAATAGGGAGGCTCACTGCCTATAGATGCGAAAGAGATCAAAATATCCACCACAACAATTAACACACATTCACAACTTTGATCAGAAGATTGCAGAAACCATCAAATCATTGCCTTTAGGAATCTAACACAAAAAAGAACTATTTCCTCTACTCACTTTCACCAACTTCTTCTCTTTTTATTTGTGGCTTACTTCATCACTTTGCATCACACACACAATTCTTCACAATTCGTCTTGCATTTATACCATCTTCAACCTTAGAAAATTTCTCAAAGGTCAGCCACATAAACTTCATTTCATGAATTCAAATTAGGTCAAAAACTCAACATTCCTGTGGTGGAAAGGAATAAGAGTGGACCAATTAAAATAATTAGCCAAGACCAAAAAAGTAATATCTCGGATCAACTACACGCTTCCATAATTAAATTTTATTCTTCATATGAAGTGTAAACACTAGGATGGCCAAACCTAATGAAAACAAAAATGAAAATTGATTTACACTTCCCAACAAGAAGATGACACACAAATGACACAAAATGCTTCATTATGCATAAGAAAACATCTTAGATTTCTTCAGATACAACTGCAACAAGTGCAACAATCTTCGAAAACTAAACTTCTTCCATTAGTCCATTCAAACTATACAAACACATAAAACTTAGAAACATGACTTCCGGATCACAAAACCACATACATATTTGTTAGAACCATGATAACACCAATATAAGACATTCTAGATTTGCAAGATCTGAAACAAAACAATAGAGAACTGTGAAGTAGAAACATTTCTCCCATTCCACAGAAGACCAACTCTTCTAGAAAAATTCACACACCAGTCCAGTGAACAAAACTTTCACATACCATCACACCAGAAGCTATAACCCATGATATATCACCATAGGATCACCATTAGAAAACCTTTAGGTCTGCACAAGCATAGGATCAACACAGGAGAAACATAGAGCACATACTAGAGCACATTTTGAACACATTCATCACTCTGACTTGTCTCTTTATTAATTTTCTCAAAAGAACTTGGAAACTCATCAAATAATCACATCTACGACATCATAAAGATAGCTCCATGTAATCAAAACATCTTAGAAGCATCTCAACTATACATGTACAATTTGCAACATATTGAATTGTGTTGACATCAATGACAACATTAATGACAACACCACAAAACTTGCTCATACTTGCAACAAACATTCCCTCCCCTATTCATAATACAATGGATTCTATTGAAGAGATTAGGTCTGAGGCTCTAGTGGAAGATAAGGTGTCTATGGATGAGGATCTGGGCTCCCCTCCTTCTGGGGCCCATGGTTGTGGTTTTGCAAAACCACAATAAGATGATTGTTTGAAGGTTGAAGGTTTGGAGGTTTTATTTGAAGTAAAGGATAATGGGGATTTGGATGACCCTGATAACCCTCCATTCATTCTGGTGTGAGGTCATAATAGAAATAATCACTCCCATTCACCGAGAGTTGTTACTAAAAATAGGCAGAGGTCACATTGTGGGTTAGAGCTGAGAGGTAGAGTTCATCCTCCTTCAAATGTTACCAAGGATAAGGAGAGCCAAATGGATATTGCTAATGGAACTCAAAGAACTTTGTTGGAGATGTGCTCCAAGAGTACCTCCCATAAGCTCTTATGAAGATCATCTCCTGGAATATGAGAGGGTTAAATCACCCTCACAAGCATGGTCTTCTTGCTAATCAGGTAAGAGATCATTGGCCTAATATTATCCTAATTCAAGAAACTAAAATGGGGCTAGACTAATTATCTAAACTTAAGTATAAGATTTTAAAGGATTGTGGTATGCATTGCTTTGATGCAATTGGTGCCTTGGAAGGGATTGTGGATTTTTGGAATTTGAAGTTGGTTCAGGTGGCTGAGGTGTTCCATGACTACAACCATGTGGCCACTTCATTTATTAACTTGCGGGATAAGTTCTCTTGGACCCTTTTGAATATCTATGCCCCTAATAGTAAGAGTGCCAAAAAAAAGTTTTAGGAGAATCTTGGATCCTTCAAATTGGCACATCCTATTGCTAACTAGCTGGTTATGGGGGATTTTAATATGCCTCCACATGAGGCTAATAAGTTGGGAAGTTCGTAGATTGTGGATGATAGTAGATATAATCTCATGAACCTTTTTAATGATAATGCTCTCCTTGACTTGGATCTTAAAGGAGCCTCTTTCACTTGGTCTAATCAGTGTGTGGGGGATGCTCTTATTCAAGTAAAGCTTGACCATGCTCTTATCTCCCTTGATTGGCTTGTTTCTTATTCTTGCTCGCTCTCATCTTTGACTAGACTGGGATCAGATCACTTTCCTTTGTCTTTATTGGTGGATCTGCTGGGTAGGAAGAAAAAAAATTGGTTTAGGTTTTGAGAAGATGTGGACCTGTCATCCTGACCTCAAAAATATTGTTCATGAATGGTGGAACATTCAAGTGGATGGGACGGTCATGTACAAAGTTTCCAAAAAGCTTTCCAATGTGAAGAATAATGTTAGGAAATAGAATCAATCTTCTTTTGGTCACATTTTTTGGAAAATGAGGAGGTTAACAAGAGCTTCTTGTTGTGCAACAATCCATCCAAGTGTCTAGGTATGATCAAGCCTTGGCCTTGAAAGAGAATGTCCTATTTAGATTGCATAACATTGTGGCTAAGGAGGAGGAATTCTAGAAGCAAAGATCTCAGGTTATGTGGTTAAACAATGGGGATAGAAACACAAGGTTTTTTCATCTCTCTACTCTGAAACATAAGGCTTCTAATTGTATTGATTCTATTAAGTTCAATAATCAGGTGTTGGAGAAGGATGTTGATCTACAACATGCAACGTCTTCTTACTTTTCCAACCTACTATTTATGGAAGGGGAGCAAGATTTGGAGTGTTAGGAGAATCTTCTTGGGGATATACCTCATGTCATCTCTAATGATATTAATAGGTAGTTGGTGTGTATTCCTATGGTGAAGGAGATTAGAATTGTTGTGTTCTCTTTTGAAGGTAATAAGGCACCAAGGCCTGATGACTTCCCGATGCTCTTTTTCTAGTCTTTTTGGGATGTTATTGCCAAGGATGTTGTGGATGCTACTAAGGATTTTTTTGGTACTGACAATATTTTGAAGGAATTGAACTCCTCTTTTATTTTTCTTGTGCCTAAGAAATAAAGTGTTGCTTCTTTTGATGAATTTCACCCTATCAATTTGTGTAATTCAATTTACAATATTTTTTCCAAGGTGTTGGCAGTTAGATTGAAAAAGGTTCTTCCTCTAATCATTTCTCCTTAGAAAAATGGTTTTGTGGCTGGTAGGAAAATTTTGGACTCCATTATTTTTGTCCATGAGAATATTCACTCCTTAACTGTTAATAACCATGTTGGTTTTATCCTGAATCTTGATCTACTTAAAGCTTATGATAGAGTTGATTGGGGTTTTCTTTCTAAGATTTTGAAAGCTTTTGGTTTTGGGGAGAAAATGTTGGTTCTTGTCAATAAGCTTATTTCTACTCCTCAATTCTTTGTTCTTGTTAATGGCTCTCCCTCTCCTCTCTTTGATTGTTCAATGAGACTAAGACAAGGAGACCCTATATCTCCTTTTATTTTTATTGTCATGGTCAAATCGCTGGGTTGCATCATCCAAAGATATATTAATTCTGGTTTAATGTATGGGTTGGCTCCTTCTTCAAGTAATCTTATTTGTTCCCATCAACAATTTGTTGATGATTCTCTCATGCTTGGGGAATAATCTATTAAGGAGTCTAAATCTATTAAACTTATTCTGCAGAGATACGAGGCTACTTCTGGGTAGAAGATTAGCTTACCCAAGAGTGTTATTTTCTTCTTTAGCACTCTCGACCACATGAAGATTAAAATTGCTAGAATCCTGCAATGCTAGATTGGTGAGCTTCTTGTGTCCTATCTAGGTCTTCCCCTATGTTCTAATGTCCTTGAGTCCTTTTGGTGGGGGTTGATTGATAAGCTCAATTCCAAACTGCCTGGTTGGAAGGATGTGTTGTTAAGTCAAGCTAGGAAAGTGTAGTTGATCAAGTCTACTTTTCAAAATCTTCCTGTTTATACTCTTAGTTTGTTTTATATGCCAAGGATATTTGTGGATAAGATGTAAGGAATTCAAAAAAATTTCCTATGGTTTGGGGTTGAGGACAAGAGAAGAATCCATTTGGTTGCCTATGATGATGTTTGCAGGCCCAAAAAGATGGGAGGTCCCGGAATTCATAAAACTAGAGAATTTATTGTGGCCCTTCTTGGAAAACAACTATGGAACCTTATTTTGGCTAAGAGTGAATGGGCTAAAATTACTTTGAGAAAATACCTCCATGGGGTTGATCATATACGAGATCTATTGTCTCTCGAATTTTCTCCTCCGTCTAGGTCAACTCTCTAAAATTGTATGGTCAAGGCTCGTAGGCTTGTTTCTAAAGGTCTTTTTTGGTAGTTGGGAAATGGCAATGAAATTCTATTCTGGGAGGATTGTTGGTTTGGTAATAGGCCTCTTAAAGATGAACCATGGTCCCAACCTTTTATGGATATTTTTGTGTGGAGGGTTGGCAGATTTGTTGTTGATTATATCGATGGAGGTTGCTAGAAAAGGTTGCATGAATTGGAACCAGGGTTGGAGGATCTCTATAATGCTTTGTCCTCAGTGCATATTTCTTCTTCTGCCTTTGCTAATAAAATTGTGTGGAGGCCATCTTCCAATGGTAAATTTTTTGTCTCTTTAGCCTTTCATCTTCAAGTATCCTTTGTTGGACTTGCTCCTTTTTTTTTCTTACCTGTGGCTCTCTAAATTGATTCCCAAGGTTAATATTTTCTTCTAGATTTTTTGCTAGAATAAGGTCTTAACTACTAACAATATAGTCAAGAGAGGTTTTGTGATGCCTAACAGATGCTTTCTTTGTGAAGAGGATGCAAAAAATTCCTTCCACATTATGATTGGCTACAAATTTGTTAGAGAGGTTTGGGCCCATGTTCTTTCTCTTTGGAATCTTAGCTGGGTGTTCCCTTCTTCGATTGGGGAAGTGTGGTCTCAATGGGTTGGACCTTCTTCCATTCCTACTCTACTTTTTCTTTGGTCTCTTTCTCTCCCCCATATTGCTTGGGATATTTGGCTTGAACACAATAACATTTTTTTTAGAAGTTCGGCTCTTCTTGCTATCTTTGTGGCTTATAAAATCTGTGTTGCTATCAAAGAGAATTTTGTTTCCAGGATTTCTTTCCAGAATGGTCTGAGGTTAATGCTCAGTCTAGATGACATTTCTATAGCACATAATTGGAAGCTTCCTTGTGATATTTCCCTTCCTCTTACTAAAGGAAAAGCCTCTAGAGATGATTTTGTTTGGAAAGCTCCTCCTATTGGCTGGGTGAACGTTAACTTTGATGGAGTTGCTAAAGGTAACCCAAGACCTATAGGTTGTGGGGGAGTGTTAAGGAATTCTAATGGTAGGTTCATTTTCGTTGTGGAATTCCTGTTGGGAACCTAGACATACCACTATGCGGAAGTGGCTGCAGCCTATCATGGCTTGAGGATGGCCCGATTGAAAGGGTATAAGAAGGTTTGGCTTGAGGGGGATTCTCTCAATATTATTAAGAATTTGAAGAAATGTTCAACCCCTTCTTGGAGTGTTGAAACCATCATCATAAATGATATCAAAATCTTTAAATCCTTTGATGAGTATTACATATCTCACATTTTTAGAGAAGGGAATGGGTTAGCTAATGTTTTTTCTAATCTTGGTGTTAGGGGTGCTAGGGAATGGGACATGAATGACCCCCTCTCGATTGAGGTTATTGATTGTATAAATAATAATTTTCAAAACTACTAACTTGGTTGATGAAATTTTATTGCTTTGGGATTGCATGTCTTTTATCACATGGAAGGTCATTATTTGGAGTGATGGCGAGCTGGATCATGATTGGGTTGTTGGTACCTTTTTTGTTCTTCGTATGGGGAGGCGTTCAAGGGTCTTTATTTTCCTCCTCCATAATATCGTTTCCACATGGATTGTGGGCATTTTTTGGCTCTCCTTCTCGAGGTTTCTCCTTATTTCTTGCAAGGTTCTCAAGCTTCTTAGCTCTACAAATTCTGGGGCCATGGGAGGTGATAGAAATCATATGGAGCCTTTCTCCTATGATACTATCAAGAAAAAGGAGGTATGGTGTATATTGGAGAAAGGTGTTCTCACACCTTATCTAGAAATGTTGCATGGTAATAACCTGTAGGCTACGACTTTGTTTTCTAAAGCTTGGAATAATAGGGTTTTGAAATTGGGTGGTACAAAATTTGATGTAAATGAGGATTTTATTGCTAATGTTACTGGGTTTTCGATGGAAGGTAAAAAGATTTACAAAGATAAGGAGTCAAAGGTAGTTATGGAGATTTTTTTCAAAGGGGCTGAAGCTCAAGACCTCAAGACGACCAAGAGTGGTGGGTACTAGCGCAATTCACTCAAAGCACTTTGGGGGGACGTTGTTGAGGAACTTATAAGATATATTACCCTAGGTATTTTTTTGCAGTAAATGCTTATCACTTTGTCCTCCTCAATCATTTTTTCCATAAAAAGAAAATTTATTTTCCCTTCTATCTTTTGGCATCTTTGGAATATGGTCTGAAGGATCACAAAAAGAACCCTAGGAATCTAGTGTTGCATGTTGGGCTTATTTTGTTAATTTCTTATTATGCTAAAGCTTTTGAGGTTGGTAAAATGCTTGCTACTCCCAAGGGTAAGCAACAAAATTTGATTGTGGAATATGAAACTGTCTCTGAAGAGGATCCGGTCAACAAGAAAGGGAGTAAGAGGAAAATTGTCCTTAAGGAGGAGTCAAATAATGAGGAAGACACAAATTATGTCCTAGATTCCAAAGCCTCCATGGAAGTGGTCTCTCCTGATGTGGGAAAATACGGAAAAGAGGTGTTGGGTCCTGACCAAAAGGGATATGAGATTGGTAGTGAGGAAAAGGCTCCTGATAAGCTGAGTAAAACTAAGCTTGGTACCCCTTCAACTATCCTAAAGGAAAGGATTGAAGATGTGTCCCTTCCATCCCCTATTTTGGGGACCAAGAGAAAGAAGGATTCGAAGGTGGGTAGTAACAAGAAATTGGTTATTAGGTCCGCTAGCCAATTGGTGGAGATGCAAGCTACTTATCCCTTGAAGGTGGATGGTGGGTAGGATGCCATGGATTCCTCAGGTGTGGACTTGGAAATGTTGAATAAAAAGAGGTCTATTGTTGACTTTATCTGCAAGATTCAAATGCCACTTGTTGAGGGTAAAGGTAAGGAGGTCTTTGTTAGCCAGAAAAAGGCAATCTCTTCCCAGGAGGATGATGCTGAGGGTAAGGATGTTTTTAGTTTTGACTGTGAGGATGTTCCTAATATTCTGGGGATGACTAAAGAGGGATATATTTCTTTGTTTAAATTGTTTAAATGTTTGTTTCATGAACTCAACATGACCAATGTTAGGGTTCATGGTGCGATGAGTAAAGTGGGAGAGTCTTCAGTTCATAATAAAATTGATGAACTATTTGACTCATTGAAGATTGTTGCTGAGGAAACACTGAACATGAAGCATATGTTAGAGCAAAGGATCCTGACCCTTGAGGACTAAATGGAAAGGATTTGTGCAAATTTGGAGAAGGCTAGGGAAGGGACTAAATCTACTCTGAAGCATGAATTTGTTGGCATTTCTACTCCTATTGAAATGGCCATGAAACTCAAGGAGATTAATCCTGGTGAGGAAGCTAGTGCTGGTGGTATGCTTGTGGAGGAAGAGGTTTTTGTTGAAAAGGCTAGTGGGGTGCATAATTTTTTGATTAGTTAGGTAAATGTGGGTGGGCCTGGTGCTAGAACATGTAATAAGACCAAGGTGCAGGATTGGGATCTTGCTAAGGATTTTTCTGAAGTCATGGATGATTATTAGAAGACTGTGGCAAGCAACATGGAAGTTGTTGATATCCCACAGAATATGTAGTGCTACTGCTTTTGTCCCTCATTTTTGGCTATTATCGCGTTGATGGTGTGTTGTGTTTTGGTTGATGTTTGCTTTTTGTAGTTATCTTTTGTTTCAGATGATCTTTTTGTAAATGGTTTTGGGGTCCCTTCAAAACCTACTTTACCTCTAATAAAAAATAATTGGACCTTATACAACTACTGGTCCCTCTCCCCTATAGGGAGTTACAAAATGGAATAAAAATATTGACCCTCTTATGATAAATTTTATGACGTGTCATAGAACATCTTTCTAAATAAAGTAAATGACAAATAATGATTCAAATTTAGGTATGAATCATGAGAATTATTACCATGATATCTTTTGGATCTTTTTTAGGCCCATGGTAAAAAAAATGGTGGTATTTTGGGCCTCCATGATTCTATATATGGAGGAATTAAGATGGAGGCATTGTGGAGTTTTCATGTAGGGTTATATGTTGATTTTCCTCCAAAGGAGCAAGATGTAAATCTTCGTGTTAAGGCTTTGATCATGCAAGTGTTATAATATTTTTGTTGCATATTAATGCATTGGTTCAACGCTTTGGAGTGTGGTTTTTGTTTACTTAAAAGGAATTTCCTCGCATATATTAGTGTCTCTTCTCTTCTATCTATTTTATTCTTATTGTTAATTTACATGCTATTATGTTGCAAAAATATATTTAGATATCAATGTTGTATTCTTTTTCTTCAAAGGTTTAATGAATATAAATTAATTTTATTTATTTTTAGTATACGGGAATACAAGTATGTGTTTTTATCTACCTCTATTAAACATTAGACTAAAAAATCATAGGATACTAGAAGGCACTACTTGTTGGGTATTTTTTTCCATATAATAGGTATTAGGTATATAGTAGTTCTATGTTTTTGCATGTATCTCCATGCGATTTTTTTGAGTTGCATGTACTAGTCTATTGTTTGCATTTACTTACATGGAATTGTATGTTACTTGCACATTGTTTAGTGTGATGGTTTTATGGTGTTTATGTTGAACACCCAAAATGTTGAGTGGGGGGGTGAATTAGTATTCTATTAAATCATTTAGTCATTATCCAACCAATAATCAAAATATAACTAACTATAACTATGAATGAAAACATGAAAGAAATCACAATAATGCATAACACATGAACACCAGGATTTTTACGTGGAAAACCCTAAAAGGGGAAAACCATGGTGAGGATTAGCTCACAATATATTATAACCAATTATAAGATATTACAGGGGCTCACTGCCAAGACTCACTGTCCTTATAAGGCTCACAACTAGAAATAGATACAAGACAAAAGTGGCTACACAACCAAAGTGTGAACTAATGTAAGACACATATTCCTTGTGCTAAATTAAGTTCCAATGAAGATCTAAATACAAAATACTGCTCTTCTTAGCAGTCGCTCAACATACACAACAATTCTACCCTTATATTGATCTCACACA
Organism: Sequoia sempervirens; assembly: GCA_007258455.2. NCBI lineage: Eukaryota > Viridiplantae > Streptophyta > Pinopsida > Cupressales > Cupressaceae > Sequoia > Sequoia sempervirens. The sequence continues at coordinate 404,196,834 of VDFB02105785.1, forward strand.
TATAAATTTGCAAGTTCGCACAATGTTAGATTTCATACACATCACATTACATCTTCATCACCCTATCCAACTCAAAAAGTGTTCCACATATGTATACCCTATTACATCAATTAGTTTGGCCTAATTAGATGCAACCATATTTTAATTCAAAAATACTTTGTCGGCTTCATACTTGAATTTTTTTTTTCTCCATGCTCAATAAAAAAAATACAAAGCTTGATTTTAGGTTAGCACAGATCTAAAATAGTTCCCCTTAACATTTGCAATAGATTTTAATCTTCGTAGCACAATTTCAAGTATTAGGTTGGCCAATACTTAGACCTAATCATAAAATAAGCCAATTGATCTTACACCAACCACCCATCTGAACACATAAGCATGCACCAAAATGAATATATGTAGTACTAACACCTATAAACCATCTCCCAAAATTGTAAAGACTGAATCCAAACATAGGAGGAATGCAAACCAGATAACTCATATCATCTTGCATTGTATAAGCCAAAACACTATTTGCCAAACTTCTGTCATTTGTAACTTTCAGTTTGATCAACTAAAATTGCTGAAATCTTGAACATAGATGTATTTAGTAATCCTAAACAACATATTGTAATTGTATAAGCTGATATTACAACATGAGTAATTTTGGACCAAATTACTGGGTCAAGGTGTCACCAAAACTATTTACCAGATTAGACAAAATTGTCAACAAACAATGTTGGCATCAATGACAACACATCAAAGAAATCCTTCATTTTTTCAGCAATATCCCCCTTTGTCATTAATGGAAACATGTGCCAAAAAAAGAATCTCCAAAAATCCAACTTCAAAACTATCTTAAAAAACTTGTATGAACTCCCCCTTTCAAACATACATTAGAAATTCTCTCAATATATTTGTTAACATTGTTTCTTAACATCAACAAAACTTCTAGCACCCAAAATTCTCCAAACTTCTCAAAAATTCTCCCCCTCAAAACTTCTTTACCAAAACTTCTCCCACTTTGACATCAAGGACAAAGGGTGTGCTGGTGAGACACATTTACAAATAGACAACTGAAATTCCTGGCTCCCCCTTAGGGCATTATCCCAAGATTTACATCCGATCATATGCACAAGAAAGAAAGACTGAAAGCAATTGAAATAGAGTAATAATATAAGGTAAAATGTGTTCACTTAGAGGAGGAATCACCTTCAATCTCCTTGAAAATGGATTCCCAAGAAAATTTACCATCATCCCAACTCTTCTTAGATGTAGCAAGTGCCTTATACATTGATTCCAAATTCTACCAAACTCTCCTCTCCCTCTTCTAGAGTGGTCAGATTAGGATTTATCTTTTCAATATCTTTTGCATCCACAAGGGAACTTGACATCAAAATGCACTTTGTCTTCACCAAGTCCTCAAGTTGTCCAAACCACCTTATTGCATCCTCTTTCTGTCTTTGCAAAGTGAAAACATTGTTTTGCAAGTCTGAAATGGCAGTCCAAGAGACATAATTTATATCTTTTGTAATTTCATAAGCTCTAGAGGCATTAGCTAATTGTGAATCTATTGAGTCCATTAAATCATTAATGCCTTTAGTGGTAGCTGGCCACCTCATGCAACATAAGAATAATATCTAAGCTTTCTCTTCATATTCCTTTACTTATTTCAAGCATTTCATTACCTTGTTGTGTGCAGTTGCACATTTATCTTGTAGTTCAAGAAATATTTTCTTTGAAGCCTTGATTCTACCACTTTTGTATTTTTCTCCTTTAGATTAGAGGTGTATTCCCAAAGTGAATCAACTAAAAAATTCAAATTCTCAATAAGAGTTAGAGAATCATCAACAGTGGTACCAGGGGTTGCATCTTGTAAAGCCTTGATGACGTCATTTATTAGCTCAGTCACTTTTTGATGGGTTTCTATATCTCCTTTCTCCCAAAGGAAATACAAGTATCTCCGAGCTCCATCTTATGAATAGGAGAGATTTTATTCATATCTACACAACCTTGTTGTGACAGGAGTTGAACCAACTGTGGAGGAATGAATGGTTCAATCCTTATTTATTTTATTAGAAGACCCTTGAGTGTACTTCTGAAGGATTCTCTAGATGAATTTTATGGCTCTATGGTATTTTGGGGTTCTTCTTCATTTTTTTCTGTAGATGTCTAAATTTGGACACTTAATTTATCCAAGTTTATCCCCTTTAATTAACATCCTTAAGTTCTTCCAAATCCCTAAGGTATTTAATCAATAATACCTTATCTCTTTAATCCTCCTTCCATCAATTGAATTAAATAAATATTCCATTTATTTAATTCCCTTCATGTCACATCCTCCATCATTTTTATCTTATCCTAATCCTTCTTCTAATCCCATCATTAGGATGTGCACATGCCTAATCCTTGATTAGGATGTGCCACATCCTCCACTACCAAGTTGGCCTCTCTCTCTTAGCCACTAACCATCCTCTAATCCTTCACTAACTAGCTAATCAGCCTCTACAAGGAATTTTAATTCCTTTTATCTTCAGAATATTAAATTCATTTTCTCTTCCATGTCCTTTAGGCATGTGTCATAACCAACCTTATTAATGATTTCAATGGAAAAGGCACTCCATTCCCATGTGAATTTTAATTCACATTTAATCCCCAATCACCCCAAGAAATTTAAAATTCCTTCTCTCATCCCCATGAGAATATTTGAGAATTTTAATTCCCCCACATCCCTCACACATGGGACAAGTACCTCCTTTATGAGGAGATCTTGTCAATCCCAAGGTACTTTGTACCCCCCTCCATATCATGTCCTTCTCCTTCCACCTCATGTCCACTTCACCTTTTAGGGCTATATCACATGCCACATGTCAAGATGTGAGGGCTTGTGAGTTCTCAACTCACCTTAGCCCTACATCTTGATATTTGGTGGCTCAATCTTGACCATCCATTTCCCCTAGGAATTCTCAAAAATCCTATAAATACCCCCTCTTTTCTCTCATTTTGGGGAGATCATTTTGCTAGCCAAACTCTTGCAGTTTTGTTTCTCAATCTACACTTAGCCATTTTCATGCTTTCATCCATTTCCATCCATCCTCACATCCTCATCTATTTTGAACATCTTGCCATCCAAGGAGCATACACATCAAAGATCGAAGGGCCAACCAAAGGATTGACTCAACGCAAGGTATAAAGTTCCATTTCGTTGCTTTGTCTTACATTGTTTCCAACTTAGGCTAATCTTGAGGTGTAGGTTGTTTTAAGCTGTTTATTTGCACTCTTTGGCTTGTTGCTTGATTTCTAACACTCACATTTGACCTATCACATTTATGGCACGCCCGGTGGGACCCACAAATGAGTCTATTTCCTTCACGTTTGCTATTTTTTGCATTTTTCAAGGTCTAGGTTACAGAGTGGCGGACCTGTCCTCTACGATGTGGTTGGGCCACGGGTGGCCGGACATGGCGAGGGAGGTGGTGGTCGGCAATGCGGATCATCACGAGTGGCGGACAGTCTGCGATTAGCGGTTGTCAATCCGATGGCGGACACATCCTAATTAAGTAGCGACTATCCTAATTGATTGGCGGACACTCTTGAAGTGGCGGACTGTCCCTATGATGCGGACGTCCTAGCAGTGCGGATCATCCTACGAAAAGCGGACATCCTCGAAGAGTAAAATTTAAGTTTTCTGAATTGTCTTTGGTAAAATAGGAACATAGTTTAATTAAAGGGGTGTCAATAAAGCAGCGGAGGTGTTTGGGAGGCTATTTGACGTATCCAATCCCTTAGCCATTTGGCAATCACGGGTGACGAAATCATAGCTTTCCAAGTCCTTTTCAGTCACCCTTTTTCACTTTCTTAGTGGGACACGCGGGGATTTCATCACCCCAAGGGACGATTCCAACCACACATACCGACGGGGTATATAAAGGGGGGAGAGCAAAAGCTGTACCTCAATCCAACCACGTTGTAATTGGAGAAGCATCAGGATGACGTGAAGAGTTGGTCCGAGCCTTTAGTATCTCGCTAAGGTTCCCGACTCACGCTTGTAACGAGTTGGTGTTCACGGTTTGCGCCTCACGTACCAGGTGTATATCGAGGACTCCTTAGAAACCATGTGCATCCTAGAGTAGAAGACTTTGTTGACCATACCCGTTTCTACTAATCTTAGGGTTGTGCTGTTTGAATTGTCTTTCTTGTGCAAAAACTAGTGATTATCAGTTTGGCCAAGTCTTTTTATGATTGCTACAATTTGGGTCCTTTGCCTTTGCCATCCATCAAAAAATCAAACTTAAACTTATCCTTCAGCGGACCTGTCCCTGTGCTGTGGCGGACCTGTCCTAGTGCAGCGGTGGACCAGTCCCTGTGCTATGGCGGACCTATCCTAGTGCAGTGGCAGACCAGTCCCTATGCCGTGGCGGATTTGTCCTAGTGTAGTGGCGGACCTGTCCTTCTGCTCTTTCTTCCCAGGGCCGCCATTTCCGCACTGTTTATCCGATTGACTCCGTTTAAAGGCAGTTCTTCTCATTTTTTCTTGCTCTTTCCGATGATATATACCACTTCATACTTTTGAGAAGTTGGCCAGGGAACCTTTTTCTTCACCATCTGCCTCCTCAAGGGGGGTATACCCTACCATTCTCATCTGTTTACTCATTCTGAGTAAATTTTCATCCATTTAACATATCCTTTCATCATTCCAAACTCTTGTTCTATCACTCCGATCATCCGTTTACTCGTTCCGAGTAAACATTCATACATTTCACACCTCCTTTCATCATTCTGAACCCTCGTTCTATCATTTTGATCATTCGTTTACTCGTTTCGAGTAATCGTTCATCTATCCCGATCAATTGTTTTCTCATTTTGAGTATTTTTTCATCCATTTCTATCATCCCTTTCTCCAATCAAATCATCGTTTCCCCCATCCAAATCCCCTGAACTTCGTCTCGGGTTATTATCCAAATTGACCAAAGTGTCTGATCTGATCGTCATCATCAACATTTACTCAGGATTGTCATCCGTCCTAAGTTAATCATCATTGGCCCAATCAATTCACCTTCAATCTCAAGGTGGATTCGGTGCAATAATCATCCATTTATCCTTTAATCCGATTAATCAGCATCCTAAGTCATCTAAGATAATCTCTGAACGGGATTTGTAGTCTCTTTCGTCATCCATTAGTCGATCTTATCAATCAATCATCGATCAATCTTATCCAATCCAATCCAATCCAATCTAATCCAATCCAATCGCGTCCTTATCCAATCACCTTCGACCCAATCAATCTACTTCCATCTTGAGGTAGATTCGGTGTCGTAATCATCCTTTGATAATCAAATCTGACCATCAAAATCAATCCCATTGTATCATCCAATCATCCTAATCTGAGCTTTAATCTAATCCCAATCTGAGCTTGTCCTAAATCCCAATTTGGGCTTTAGTCCATTTCCATCCAAAATCTTTATCCATCATCTTTATCCTTTCATCATCATGAATCCTTATCCTCCATCAATAGTGGTCAAGGGAAACCCTAATTACGTCGATGATGATAATGAAAGTCTTGTTGATCAAGAGGTATACAACATAGATCCCCTTGACACTATCATTACTAGTAAGCTTTCTCCACCCACATTCCAAA
>VDFB02105785.1:404202550-404220361 GCA_007258455.2 Sequoia sempervirens
TTTCAACAAATTCTTAATTTTCACCAATCAATCCTTTGCATTCTACGGTGACCTTTTCAAATCCTTTGATACATTGTATTAACATGTCACCTTCCCATTTCAACTATTTCTTCCATTTTTCTGGTGATGGAAGTTCTTGTACTGATATTAAATCACCTTGTATTAACTCTTGGATATTTGATTGCATGAGGATTTCAATGTTTTTCCTTTCTTTGATGACTTGCTCCTAGCGAAATCTGCATTCATCTTCATATCTTTTTTATTTCTCTAAATGGTGGTATGCTTCCTTGTACTTCCTTATTGCATCTGTAATGAATTCTTCTCCCTACTTTACCCAATACTCAATCCATTCGTCAAACATATTCATTTTATGGCAAACTGTTGCAATTGCATCTACTTGTTCTTGTGACATTAGCACCGAATGTTTGGGCAGTTCAGTTTGCTCTTGACCGGATAAAGTTAATGACTTTATAAAATGTTCCAAGGTAGCAACCTGTTCCTTCAATTCTCTTTTCTTCTATTTGTATATCTGTAATCTAGCAATAGTAGCATTCAAATTCCCTTTTATTTCCTCTAACTCTTGCTTCTAGGATGAGTGTCCAAGGTTAATACTTATTATCTTATACTCCTTGGGTGTTATTTCATGTCTATCCTTGTCAGCTATTGGAGTAGCTATCTTGATAGTTTTGTTACCATCTGCATTTCTTTGTATGACATGTTTTATTTTTTCTCTACGCCTAGGTTTAGGAAAGTCTATTTCTTGTATAAAATTATTCAGATTCAGAGGCAATATTTCCACTTCTATTGGGGAAGCCAATTCCCTGATTAACCAATCAATTTTATCATCATCTTGTTGTACCTCTGTAACATTTTTTTTTCCTTGTTTACCACTTGTTTCAGGAACTTCTTCTCTTTGTTCATTCACATTTTCTAAAATGCTCGAGTTTCTTCAATGATTCCTAGAATAGATTCAGGATTAGTAGGGTTTGATACTGTCTCCTCTATTTGAAGACTTATATTTTCCTATCTATCGATATTTTCAACTTCATCTCTCTGATCATTACCTTCTATATTCATTGCTAAATTAGTGTTTTCTAAATTTTCAATTCCATCACCTGAAAACTATGTAGCTTCCTCTTCTTCAATTTCAATTTCAATTCCAGCATGGCCTTTCTCTAGTTCTTCAAAGACCTATGACTATTCATTAACATTTGGAACATTCCCAAGTGAAGGATGGGAATCAAGAGTATCTTCAACAATTCTTTCATTAATAGGATCCTGCTATGCAGTCTCCCCTATTTCCATTTCAAGTACACTAGGGTTTCTTTCCTCTTAGGCGAGTTTTCCTTGTATAAACTCTTCTTCTTCAATATTTATGGGATTAGAACCTATATCCTGAATTTCTTCTGTCACTGGATATGCCATGGGTTTGTCTTTAAAATTCTTTTCTTTCACTTTCTCCCACATAGCACCCCATTTTTCCACCTGTTCTTTAATCCCAGCTTCATCTTCTTCAGAAATTTCCTCTAAAACCATAGGATTCCCTCCCAGTGCTTGTTTCATGCTAGCCATGTTAACAAAAGCAAGAGAGGTAAACAATGTTGCAAACCTTTGAGATGTAGACCTAGTTTGTGCACCAACATTTTTTGTTGCTCATGTTTCTTCATCAATAATCACTCTAGTTCTTGGCTTTGTTGTAGAGGAAGATGCACCTTTAGGTTTTACTTTTGATTTATCTTTACCTTTCTCTGCATCTTTTTGTTTATCAGATGGTTTCATGGGAACTTCTTGTCTTGCAATTTTAGGGGTTCTTTCTTCAATTCTTATACCTGGAGCTGCCTTACTAGTTTTCCTTCTCTTCTTAGTAGTCTCTCCACTCTCAAATGTTGTTTCATCTCTTTGTTTCCTCCCTTTATCTTCTGAGAATGTTGGATCAATTCCTCTTTCTCTTAAAACTTTACAAAAATCATCAATCCAGTGTTGAGTATACACTAAGACTGGTCTAGTGAACTCATCAATTGATGTCATATCTTCATCATTAAAGCTTGGGTCTGGAATGGGTTCATCATATATCATGTCTTCATTATTGAACTTGTTCAACATTTGGCCATCATCCTCTTCCAAATGATCTGGAACTTCATGAATCTTGAGAATCTGGGTAGATTTTAAAGACAATCTTTCATTTTTTCTTCTTCTTACCACATGCTCATCTTCATAGTTAAGCCAATAATCTTCTAAATGTGGCACATGAGCACGAAAACCAGCTATATTCCTAGCAATATTTCCTTCAATATCATAATATATTCTTTGGATTGGAAACTCTTTAAAATGGTATGTTCTCAGTTCTTCTTCATACAAGTCAGTCAATTTAATTGCATTACACTTACAGTTTCCTATTGCAATGGGAAATTTAAAAGAGGCCTTCTTGCGAGAATGGCTATAAAGAGCCTGAGATAGTTTCAGATGTCTCACCAATTCCACTAAAATAATTTTATTTGTAGGGTACCTGGGCAGCATGAATGGATGTCCATCAAATCCCTCCACTTTAATGTAGGATTAAGTAGGTAACTATATGTACTAGCCTCCCATTGGCCAAATGGCACTTTGCGCTTCTAGGGATAATATTTTGGCTTTATCACCTTCCATTGAATTTCATGGAGAACAAAGCATTGAATTTCTTGTAATCATATTTATATCCATGGATGGTGACTTGAGGTAGATGTGCATATATCAAACTATTTCCTACCTTTGTGCCCAAAGTACCAATCTGTTTCAACCATAGTTTGTTGCCCCTCATAACACAGGAGTAAATAACATACAATGACATATAGAAGCATTTGGTTTTGGGAAACATAGTTATTTGTTCATATAGTTTGTCACTTATCAGCTTCCCCAATGCAATTCCACGAGACCTTCCACAAGGCGGGATATTATTACAAACATCCAGGGTTCAAATTTGCTTGCATCTCTTAAACCAACTACTCTGCTCAGCAAAGTTAAAATATCTTGCATTTCTTGTTTGAACATAGACCTATGAATTACCTTGGTCTGTGGGGTAATTGGCTTTTGGCATCATTGGGTACTCATAATTTCTCTATTACACTCTTCAGCATTCTGATATGTTTTGCTTTTAGCCTTTATATCAATATTGTACATTTGTGTGTAAATGGGGAGACCAAATGTGCATATGATTCCTTTCTGTGATAGGTCTGCATAAATTCTCCCTTCTTTCTCAACGAACTTCTTGGATAGGATGTAATAATTTATACATTGCATAGCTAATTCAGGGGCCTCCATTGCTGGCAGAAACCCTCCTACCAAAAGTAACCCATTTGTTGCAACATTCTTGGTACACTGAGAAGCATTTTCTTGTAATATATGTGAATGGATTTCAATATCAGAAGACCATCCCATATGAGTGTCTATAACCACTACATTGATCGGTATAGCTTGTGAATTGTAATATTTGAATTCATCTTCTGGCCTTGTGTTAGAAGTGATCATTTTGTCTAATGTGTTTTTCAATTTTCAAAATGTGTGTCTTATATGTGAGTTAGGGTTAAATTTAACCAAAACTTATAGTTTATAAATTTTCAATTCATTTTTTATTAAATTTAGGAAATCAAAGAATAATCAACATTTCATTTCTAAATGGAAATACCATTATCAAGATCTTTCAACTTGAAAATTACTTAACAGAATATTAGTTATTCAAAACATACCTGGTTCTGGTTGATAATGATGATCTTTCAGAATGCAACTTCAAAACCCTTGGCAGTTGTGTACATTGGTTTCTCAAAATTTACCTCTCCTTGTGCGCCAATGTCGTTTCGTTACTTCAATGTCCTCCGAAAATTTGCAATATGACGCGAAGTGGAGTGTTGCAAAAGCAATTGCATGTTTGAGGTGGTGCCAAGTACATAGGTAGTTTTCCACCTTTATTAATTACTTGTTATTTTGCATTAAATCCTTGAATAAAGGTGCAATCATTATAGATTATGATCCAAATCATGAGCACCTAGATTTCTGCGTGGGCTTGCTACTAGAGAAGAAAGACAGCGTGATGATGTGGCAATCAGATGTCATGTTGATTCCTTGTAAGGTATATGCCATTAAAGATACATGATCAATTGGTGATCACTGAGATTGAGGCTTTTCAGTATTGACATTTGAAAAAGAAACACCAGGATCAGGGAAATACCTTCTAAGCTTCAGAAAGAGAAAACTGGAACAAGAGAAAAGACTAGAAACCGAGTCCAAAAGATAGATTAACAAAATTTCAACACAAACTCTCTATTTTCTGACTTTCGAGTAAGAAAAGGAAAGGAAACAATAAAATATTGGACTTTGGTAAAAAGAAACTACCAGGATTGACGACTCTGGTCAATGAAATACTGGGTGGAGCTAAAATCATATGAAGATACAAATTCCCTTGGTGCAAACGAAGGACTCTGAGATTCTGATTTTCGGTAACATGTTAAACTTTGTAAAAAGATTGAAACACCAAATTCAAGAAACATAAGGATAAAGAAACAAAAAGGCCAAGAGAAATTGAAAGAAAGATCGGCAACCAACCGAGCAGCAAAATGACGCCAAAGCAAACAAAATAAAAAAGGAACAGAGGAAAAGAAGAAAAAAGGGGGTCCACATTTTTCCAAGGGGAAAAATGGGGCTTGTTGTGAGACCACACAACAAAAAGGATACTTGACCAGTCCTAATAAAAAATTAAAAAATCAAACATAAAGAGGAAAGGAAAAAAGGGGACCAAAAATGAACAAAGCTAAGCTGGACATTGTAGCCAATGTAATAGGACAAAGGAAACTCAGAACTGGGAAGGATGTACTCCTTCTCAGGGGCCAATGAAGATCATTACCTAGAATGTTAGGGGCATCAATTCCCCTTACAAATGGTGCATGGTCAAGTGCCAAATTGACCAATCAAAAGTTGACATACTCCTAGTCCACGAAACCAAATGGAGCAAAGAGGAAGAAAAGAAAAGAATGAACATCTTGAGGCAATGGAAAGGATAATTCAGGGAGGTAGAAAGTGCTTTAGGTGGCCTTGGCATTATATGGAACCCACTATTAATAGAAGGTGAAGTAGAAATAGAAGAAAAAAATTGGCAGCTAATAAGATTCAAGGCTTTGATGAGAAATGAGCATTTTTTCATCATCAATGTATATGGTCCAATTTCCACTTCGGAAAAAAGAAAAGTGCGAAGGAGGATCTCAAGTGAACTAGAAAATCACAAGAACTAGAGAGGTATAGTAGCAAGGGACTTCAATGGAACCCTGAACAATGAAGAAAAGCAAGGGGGATTGGGAAAAATCACAACCATACAACGTGATTTCCAAGAGTTTGTAGACAATAATTAGTTAGTGGACCTGCAAGCCAAAAATGCAATATTCACCTAGTCAAATAGGAGGAAGGGCTTCACCAACATAGCTGAAAGGCTTGATAGGTTTCTGGTTTGGGGAGATTGGGGGAATCAACAGGTACTCAAGAAGCTCAAATATTACCCTTCACAGGATCAAATCATTTCCCAATAATGCTATCCTTTGGTCAGTGAGACCCCCCAAAGGGAAATCCATTCAAATTTGAAAACATGTGGTTGAGAGATGAACAACTGTCATAGATAATAGATAGATGGTGGAATGAAATCAAATTTGGGGACAAATCAGAGCTCTTCAAAATCAATAAGAAACTAGGTTACATCAAAGTCAAACTCAAAGAGTGGAACAAGACCCATTTCAAAAATATCTTTCAAAAGGAAAGAGTGGAGCAAGAAATCAAGGCTCTAAATGAACAAAATCAAAAATGGGATGGAGGCAGATGATTTTGAAAATGAGAAAATTCTAAAAGAAGAATTAGCAAAGATATTGAAAAAGAGAAGAATGTTTTTGGTTCCAAAATTCAAGAGAGACTTGGTTGAAAGAGGGAGACAAGAACACCAAATACTTTCACAAATCAGAAATTGCCAATCGGAGCAGGAACAAGATATCATAAATGAAGAAAGAAAATGGGGAAGTTACTCAATCTACAGAGGAAGTGAACAAGGAGGCTATCAGGTTTTTTAAAGCAATTCTGAATAAGGGGAATCAAGAGAATAGAGTAGCAAGAGAGAGGTTGCTGAGGAAAATTCCAAAAATCATAAATGAAGATCAAAACAGGTGGTTGTATTAGAAAAACTCTAAGGAAGAGGTCAAGGGAGAAACGTTCCAGTTAAACCTAGAGACAAGGCTCCAAGTTTAGATGGTTTCCTCGCTGGATTCTTCCAAAAAAATTGGGATACAATAGGTGATGATCTATCAGCAGTGGTAGAGGAATCAAGAAGAAGGATGGTAATGTTAGGGGAAAAAAATCACACTTTCCTAGCCTTAATTCCTAAGGAGAAAGATCCACAAGTGATGAGTGACTTTAGGATAATTGCATTGTGTAACATAGCTTATAGGTGGTCACCAAAATTATAGCAAATAGGCTCAAGAGTGTACTAAATGAGGTCATATCAGAAGAACAAAGTGGCTTTGCACCAGGAAGGTCAATTACAGAAGGAATAATCATCTCATGAGACAAGACACACAGCTAGGAAGAACAATGAAGCATGTATGATATGGAAACTAGACATTCTCAAAGCATATGATATGGTGGACAGGAAATTTCTTCTGGAGGTATTGAGGAAGTTTGGATTTGATGAAAAATGGATGAATTGGATAAAGAGTTGTATCTCAACTGCCAAATTCTTTGTGCTAGTGAATGGATTGGCACATGGGTACTTCCCATCAACAAGGGGAGTAAGGCAAGGAGACCCTCTCTCCTCCTTCCTTTTCATAATTATGGCAGAGGTTCTTGGTAAAGGAATACAAACCCTGAAGAGGGAAGGGAAGTAGGCGAGAGTACATGTAGCAAATGGCTTGGATTCCACTACCCACCAACAGTTTGCAGATGACACCATTTTTTTTGGAGAGGCAAGTAGGAAGGAAGCCAGGGTGATCAAGAATTTCTTAGATGACTATTGTAAAGCATCGAGGTAGATCATCAATTGGGGAAAGTCAGAGGTATTCTTCCTTAATACACAACCAGGTCTACAAAGGGATCTAACCAAAATCCTAAACTTGAAAGTGGCAACTCTTCCTAGGTGTTTTCTAGGTATTCCTTTATTTGCACGGATAAATAAAAAGTCCTACTAGGAAAACTTGATAAACAACTACAAAAGTAAATTGGGAACTTGGAAGGGGAAGTGGCTATCATCGGAAAGCAAATTGTTAATGGTAAAAACAATATTTTCGGCCATCCTAGTATATTTGATGTCACTTCTAAATCTTCCAAAGGCAGTAGAAGAGACTCTGGTAAAAAAAATTATGGAAATTCTTCTAGAGTGGTACAAGCGAGCAGAACAAAGTCCCAGTGATAGCTTGGGACAAAGTGTGCACCCTAACGAAGGCTGGGAGAGCAGGTCTAAAATAGTGAACATTAATGAACTAGGTGATGGGTTCCAAACTAGTTTGGGACCTATATGCAAGGAGTGACCAAAAATGGGTTAGAATTCTGAGAATAAAATACCTAGACTCGGATGACCTGACGTGTATCGTCACCACAATCTCTCCTCCAAAAGGCTCTGCAATTTGGAATTTCATTTTGGACTGTAGGGATATAATATCCAAGAATGTCACCTTGGAAATCAGGGACAGTAGAAGTGATTCCTTTTGGAGTGATTCATGGTGTGGGAAACCACCTATTGATAACACCCCGGGACTAGCAAAACTCAAAGAAGAAACCTCACGAGTATGGGGTCAAAAGGTGTCCAGTTATGGTAAGGTAGTATTCAATAATGGAATCCTCAGATGGATTTGGAATGATATGCAAGACCTCAACGTTCCATAAGCCCACAAAGACACATTGATATAAATACTCAGAGATAGACACTTCAATCCCACCAATGACAAATATGTAATTAGGTGGTGCGATTCATCCACAGGCACATATAAAGTGAAGTTTGGATACAAAATAAAAGAGCTAGCTATGGCAAGACAATATTGGCCATGCAAATTTCTTTGGGGTAAAAAATTCCTCCCAAATTAGGGTTTTTGCATTTATGGCAATTCAAAAATGAGTTCTCATTGAAGACAGATCAGCAACATTTGGAGTTCAAGGCCCAGGAAGATGTGTTATGTGTAAAAAGAGAAAAGAATCAGTGGATCATTTACTTTTGTCATCCCAATATGTGAGTTCCTGTTGGGATATAGTTAGAAGCAAACTAAATATGCAATGCCCCATGCCAGAAGACATTGAAACTTAGTTCAAAATGTGGCCTCTAAGAGGAAAAAAATTGATATTTGTTGGAATATGGCAACTAACCCTATCCACAGTGATACAGGAAATCTAGAAGGAGAGAAACATAAGAATTTTTCAAGGAGATGAGTGAGGTCAATCTCTGGGAAAAAATTGGAAGGGCCATAGTAGAACTAGTCAATGAGGATGCTCATAGCAAAGCAAGCAAACAAAAAATATTCACCAGTTGGGATAACAAACTAATGAAGTTAATTAATGGTCTGAAACCACCACTACTCAGTGGAAGTAATGAGCCTCACACACAAAAGGTCAAAAGATCATAAGTAGTATGGAAAAATTTGGAAGAAGGATGGATTAAAATCAATTTTGGCAAGGCCTCTTGAGTAACCCAGGGCCGAGAGGAGTAGGTTGCATTGTCAGGGATGTGCAAGGAAAAATTCTAGTAGAAAATTCTATTCCCTTGGTATTGTGCATGAATCATGAAGCAGATTTCTGAGCAGCTATGCAATTGGATTGCAAATGGGATTGGAGATGGAGAAAATCATATCCATTTGGAGGGAGACTCTCTCATAACCATAAATGCAATTCAAAGAGGTAGTGCTCTAAATTGGAAGTTAAACCATTTTTTGCAATTCATCAAACAACTGTCAAGTAAATTTGAGGCATTCCAAGTTAGCCATGTATACTGTGAAGGGAACAACAAGGCGAATGAGCTGGAGAAAAAGGCGTCAGTTGGCAACACGTAAGCAAAATTCAGGGTCTTAGGAATTTGTCAGAATGTTGGGTCTCGCTATCCACAAATTAGAGAAAGGACGCTGGGAAAGAATGAATCAACCAACAGCCAAGAAAGCACGTAATTCAGTGAAACCAAAACTGAAATGGACTAAAATGACAAGACTATAGCCATAAATAGAAGGCAAAGAACAAGACTCGATACCAAGTCCCAAGGCAAGGGAAGTGATGGGATAAGAATGATCTCATATAGATATGTCGATTCATATCGCTGGCAAGGATGTTAATTTATAAACAAGCTTCAAATGGAACAAACTCTTAGCTGGTTATCATGAAGAGACAAGGTCATCGTTTATTAAAAGGGAAAAGTTGGAAATTGCTTAAACAAAGTGAATGATCCAATTTAGAGCAGAGAGGAAAGGTGCTTAGGTGATGGCAAGCTTGAGTTTATTTATTGAGCCAAGAATAATGGACGCCCCATTGTTTCTGAATACTGAGAGGGAACATCAATCCTTTATGGGAGAAATAATGGATAAAAGGCTGAGAGGGCTTCTGGCTTCCTCCCATCCACTGGTGCTCTGGGCGACCAAAAAGGTGTTGCCAAGTCTAGAATTCCTAAAGGCATACCAAAGATTCAGGGTGAATGCAGACATCCCTGCCATGTTCCTGGAAATGTTGCTACATATAAGTGTGTCCAAGGTGAGAGGAAAGAAATTGATCTAGATGGTCTTCATTCACACATAGCTGGGTGAAATCGATGAAGCCTTGGACAATATTGAAGGATACCTGATGATTTTGATGCCGCAAAACTACTATATGATATGTCAGAATGGAGGGGAGGTGATAAAATTCCCGCTGATAAGAACCATCGACTTGATAGGGTTTGCTAATTTGTGGGATGAGAAAGAGAAGAGTATCTTCTTCCTACTCAGAGTGGAAAAAATGATGGCAGACCCTCCTCATGGTTGGGAAATGAAGTATGTGGAGGATGAAGGGATAGCGAGTGAGATATTGGCTGGTGATGACGATGATTGGGACCTGGGCACAGCAGAGGATTGGATTTTGAATGATGGAAGAGACCCTAAACAGAAGGCGAAAGGTGTGGCTCACCAAAATTGCAATCAGACTGTCTAGTGGTGGTGAACTATTTGGCTTACAAAAAGTGGGTGGTTTCAGACAACGAGGATGAATGAGCAAGGAGGGCTCGGTAATGGATATCTTTTTGTAGTTTCAATAGTCATTTTCTTGTAAATCAATGTCATGAAATGATAGAAAGATAGTAACTATAAGGGATAGGAGTCAGTCTTGGGTATGATCAATGCCTATACTAGTTGCAGGCCATTTTGTATTAGCAACAAAGTTTGGGTGTTAAATATTTTAGGTAGTGGCCATTTTGCTTAGAGGCCTTTTGAATAGTAAATGGAATGGTAAAGGAATAGCCTACCAGTCATGGTATCTATGTGATCTTTATCTTTTCTAAGCAATACTAGGTGTTGCCCCTTAGCAACGATTTACCTACCAAAAAAATTGAATATAATATAAATATAAATATATAAATAATAGTTTATAGTTTATAATTGTATTTAATTAGGGTCAGGTAAGAATTGTAATCTAATTAGGGTTAGGTAAGCATTATAATTTAATTAAGGTTCAATTGGGGTTATGTTGAACATTTTATTAGTGTTATAGTTGAATTATGGTTATTGTTAGTGTTTACAATCAATTTGGGTTCAATCACCATTATAATCAGGATTGTGGTTATGGTTATAGTTCTATAATAAAGCATTAGGTTATGGTTATGGTTATGGTTATTGTTGGAAATAGGATGCCATTTAATTGCAAATCCTAAACATTATTTATTCATGTATCTCCTAGATTCTTGGAATGTGTTCAACAACACTAAGATTAGGATGAGATTAATTATTTGGATGAACTAAATCATGAAATTGACATTTGTAGTTATTTCTAAATAATAGGAGCATGTGGGTGCACACATGGTAAGGTGAAACTCACCTTGTGTTCAGTTAACTATACAGAGTAACAGTTAACACTTCTGAATGCATGTAAAGATCCCAGAAGTTAGGATTTGATGTTTGCATGCTTAAAGTTCAGTTAAGTTCAGTTAAGTTAAGTTCATATCAGTTCAATTCAATTTAGTTCAGTTCAATTCAGTTCATCAGTTTAGTTTAGTTTAGTTCAGTTCAGTTATCTTCAGTTGCATGCAAGTGCATGTTGCATGCATGTTGGTTATTTTGAGTTGCATGTAGTTAGCTTCAGTTAACTTGTAATGCATGGCTAATAACATTGAGTTGTATGACAGATAACAGGGACTACCTCCAGTTAACAGGGGATGACCATTCTTGCATGAATGGTGTTGAGTAAATGTTTCAGTTACCTAGAAATCACTTAGATCCAACTTGGGCGCCTAAGATACTTTCTTGGAGTTAACTCCAATGCATGATAATATATTTTTGAAGGCTCTGTTAAGTGGGACCCTCTTTTGGGTGCCATCTTTGAGGAAGAGCTTTGTAATTATCACCAAAGTGAAGGATGAGTTGTAGCTTTAGTTTGGGACGCCCAAATGGGTAAAGCACATGTTCTAAGCTTTGGTCTTCACGATAGAACTCAACTTGAAGCAATATGGTGTACCTTTTCAAGGGCTTGAGCTTGTGCATTGTAATTATCACCATTTGGAGATTACAAGGTTGCATATATCTCATTCAAGTTAGATAGAGTTTTTATAATTGTTATTGCAGGTGTGAAGAAGATAGGTAAAGACAAAAGAAGCATTCTCAAGCAAGAATTGGAGCTATTGTAATTCAGAGATTGAATAATAGAATAATTCTTGGTGGAGTTTTTTCCCGAAAGGGTTTCTCCACGGTACATCTTGTGTAATCTTTCTAATATCCTATCTAGTTCTTCTATCAACTTCTCTCTACATTCTACAATAGTAAAATGGATTAATCAAGATAATCATCCACAAAGAATATATGTAACAAAAGAAAAGACTTACTTAGATCAGAAATATTAAAGTTTTACAGTATTATTAAGAAAACACCTCATTTTTCAACATTTGGTATCATGAGGTTGGGTAGAGTATTGGGACACCTTTCTCTTAAAGTTTGAAGGATTTATTGGCTTAGTGGGAGATTTTATTATTTTTGTTATTTGCTGATTTTGGAATTAAGTTTTGTTACAATGAATTCAAGGTTAGAAATTAAAAGGTTCAATGGTTCTAACTATGAAATGTGGAAATTAAAAATGGAAGATCTTCTTGAAGAAAGAGATTAGTGGTTAGCGGTTAATAATGAGACAAAAACACCTACAACTATTTCAGATGAAGATTGGGCTAAGTTAGATAAGAAGGCAAGAGGAACAATAAGGTTATGTCTTGCTGATGCTATTCTTTTGAATGTTTCAATGGAAACCAGTGCATATAAATTATGGAAAAGAATAGGGGATATTTATCAAACTAAGAGTCTCACCAATAAGTTGTATCTAAAAAGGAAATTATATTCATTGAAAATGAAAGATGGTGATTCAGTAGCACAACATTTAAATGCTTTCAATTTAATTCTCAGTCAGTTAGCATCTGTAGATGTAAAGCTTGAGGATGAGGATAAGTGCATTTTATTACTTTGTTCTTTACTAGATTCTTGGGAAAATCTAATTGTTGCAATTAGTGGAAATGGTGCAGATCAAAAGATGGACAACATTATTCCTACTCTCCTATCAGAGGAGATGAGGAGGAAGTCTAAGGAGGAAATCCAAGATGCCTTGTTTGTAAAAGGTAGGCCTAAGAAAAAGGAGCCTAAGAGAAACAAGGAAGGGAAGGGTAAGTTAGAAGGATGAAGTAAGGTAAAGTGTTGGAACTGTGGGAAACCAGGACATGTGAAGAAGGATTGTAAGAACAAGAAAGAGAGTTCTGATTCTTCTACAGAGGAGTCCTTAGATAATAGTAATGATGCATTGGCTATTTCAGCTAATATTGTTTGTGATAACTCTTTGCTTCATGTTTTAGAGTAATCTTTGTAGAGAGGATGGTAGTCATGATGCCATGTGTGAATCGGTATCACGGTTCAGTGGGAGTTGTTGGCAGTGACTTGGATGCATCATTGGTAAGGTTATTTCCATGTGATTAGAGATATGGTTTCTTGGTTTAGAGTTTATTTGTTATGGATGTCATGGTTTGCTCTTGATATGCATTTAGAGTTTGGCATATTACATGGTTCTCTTGAGACTAGGATGTATAAGTATGTTATGATGCATGTGATCTCCTAAGAGGAGATGGTTAGATCATGGATGTCATGTTTATGTTCTTGACTCATGATTGGAGCTTTGACATTGATCTTGTGTGTTTCTCTTAAGTATTGGGTACATTAATCATTTGTTTGATTACTTCATGAAAGTGTTGTGTTGCATTTGGAGTTTGGCATGGATTGGTTGGTTACAGGTCCTCATGGATACTTGGAGAAATAGGTGAGGTTGGAATTCTCTTATGGTAAGAGACATTTGTTGGAATGGTTACTTGTAAGAAATTTTTTTCAACAGAAAAGACCGAGGAGCCTACGCCTTGGTTGAATGTGAATTCAACACGCTCGATAGTTTAGCATGCCTCTAAAGATGCAGTTTTGATATAGAGGCTTGGGAAAGGTATTGGTTTGGTTGATAATGGGAAGGTATTAATTGAGAAAGTTAACACTTTAATTAATGTTACAGATTATCTTATGAAACCATACAGATAAGTTCTCTTGGTTTTAATCATTTGCTTGGAAGCTTCATGATTATGCGGAGTTGCATTTGAAGTTAGCATGGTTTGATTAGTTGATTTTAAGAAGGCCATTGGCCTTGAGTCTTGTACTTGTTTTATTATTCCTTTTTAGAATAATTGCAATGTATAATGTCCAAGTGGGAGAATGTTGTAAATACAGGATGCCATTTAATTGCAAATCTAAACATTAATTATTTCATGCTTATCTCCTAGATTCTTGGAATTTGTTCAACAACTTACTAAGATTAGGATGAGAATTAATTATTTGGATGAAATAAATCATGAAATTGAAATTTGTAGTTATTCCTAAATAATAGGAGCATGTGGGTGCACACATGGTAAGGTGAAACTCACCTTGTGTTCAGTTAACTATACGGAGTAACAGTTAACACTTCTAAATACATGTAAAGATCCTAGGAGTTAGGATTTGATGTTTGGATGCTTAAAGTTCAGTTAAGTTAAGTTCAGATCAGTTCAGTTCAGTTCAATTTAGTTCAGTTCAATTCAGTTCAGAATCAGTTTAGTTTAGTTTAGTTCAGTTCAGTTCAGTTTAGTTCAGTTCAGTTATCTTCAGTTGCATGCATGTTGGTTATTTTGAGTTGCATGTAGTTAGCTTTAGTTAACTTGTAATGCATGGCTAATAACATTGAGTTGTATGACAAATAACAGGGACTACCTCCAGTTAACAGGGGATGACCATTCTTGCATGAATGGTGTTGAGTAAATGTTTCAGTTAACTAGAAATCACTTAGAGCCAACTTGGGTGCCTAAGATGCTTTCTTTGAGTTAACTCCAATGCATGATAAGATATTTTTGAAGGCTCTGCTAAGTGGGACCCTCTTTTGGGTGCCATCTTTGAGGAAGAGATTTGTAATTATCACCAAAGTGAAGGATGAGTTGTAGCTTTAGTTTGGGACACCCAAATGGGTAAAGCACATGTTCTAAGCTTTGGTCTTCATGGTAGAACTCAACTTGAAGCAATATGACGTACCTTTTCAAGGGCTTGAGCTTGTGCATTGTAATGATCACCATTTGGAGATTACAAGGTTGCATATTGTCTCTATATCTCATTCAAGTTGGATAAAGTTTTTATAATTGTTATTGCAGGTGTGAAGAAGATAGGTAAAGACAGAAGAAGCATTCTCAAGCCAGAATTGGAGCTATTGTAATTTAGAGATTGAATAATAGAATAATTTTTGGTGGATTTTTTTCTTGAAAGGGTTTCTCCACAGTACATCTTGTGTAATATTTCTAATATCCTGTCTAGTTCTTCTATCAACTTCTGTCTACATTCTACAACAGTAAAATGGAATAATCAAGATAATCATCCACAAAGAATATATGTAACAAAGAAAAGACTTACTTAGATCAGAAATATTAAATTTTTACAGAGTATTAAGCTAAGAAAACATCTCATTTTTCAATAATTATGGTTAGGGTAAAATTAGGGTTGGTTTAAGGGTAGGGTGGAATTATAGTTAAGGTTAGAGTTACAATAACAATTGTAGGTATGGTTATTATTAGATTTAAGATTATAGATTAGGGTAATTGTTAGGATTAGGGTTAAAATGGAGGTACAAATTATGGTTGAATTAATGTTACAATAAACCTTACTTTTGGTATTAAGGTTACCATCTTGATTAGTAGCAGACTTAAAATTACATGACTTACAATAGAATTCAAGACCTACATCCTTAATATGAGCATGTAACATATATTTTGGAAGGCCTTTCTTCCTTATAACTCAAACATAACTCTAATTCTTTATTTCTAACCCTAACCCTAATCATAATTCTAACCATCACACCCATTGTTAATAATATAATTAATATCAAACATAATCATTAATTAATATTATCATTATAAATTTATATTATTTAAATTAAATTTATGCAAAATCAATTATAAAATTAAGTTTAAAAATAAATGTAATTAAAAATTAAGTTTAATAAGCTTAATTTTATTATATAATTTTAAAATTTTTTATATAACATTATTATTATTATTTATGTATATTTATTTTCATCATATACATCACATTTTAATTAATTTTAAATAAAAACTATTTATGTTATAGTTGTAATGAGAATTCAATTAATTTTTAAGATGTATATGCTAGTATTTATAATATTATATTTATATACTTATATTATATATTATATATTATAATATATATTATAAACTATATTATAGATAAAAATTATAAAATATATGATTATATAAATATAAGATAAAAATAATTTAAATATATAATTGTATTATATATTAATATTATATACTATAAACTGTAATATATATAAGATATATATTATAAACTATAAGTTGTTGTTTATATTATTGATATATTGATATTTATATTATATATTATATATTATAAATATTTATGTTTGTATTATATTATTTTTCTTTTTCTTTTTATATTATATATTATTAGTATAGAATATATATTTTATAAATTATATTCTAAACTATTATATATATATATATATATATTATAAAATATGTATTATAAACTATTATTTTTTATATTTATATTTATATTATAATATTATATATAATTATATAACAAAAATATATAAATATAATATTATAATATAACTAAAAATATATATTACTCTACATAAAAATATGATTTAATTGTTTAAAAATCAATAATAATAAATTAATAGCTGTTATATTACACTAAGCGTGTGTGTTGTTTAAGTCCAGTTGTCAAACTAATTTTAATTTTAAAAAAAATCAAACAAAATATAGTATTTCAGAAAGTTTGGGTTTAAATTAATTAAACAAAGTAAGAAAAAATATACAACTTCTAATCTTTTTCTTTAGATATATCTAATAATATACACACATTTTTTTAAATTTAATTAAAAAAGACTACACATGCCTTCTCATTTTTCAAGGCCAAAAAACTTTTTCGGGCACTTTCAAATCTGTTGTATTTCAATTTATTATGGCCAGCTGATGATATTTTTTCTACTTATCTTCTCTCTTAATGAGAGCTCCTTCCTCTTATTATATAAAGCACTGCGTCCACTGCCAACAGAACAAAAATAACTTAGGTGATGGCAGTGCCAATACCAGTACCGATTCCGGTGCAATTGGTGATGCTAGTTCCGATCTAGGTGATGCTGGTTCCGATGCAATTGGTGATTCTGGTTCCGGTCTATGTGATACTGGTTCCGATGCAATTGGTGATGCTGGTGGCGGTGCCGGTGCAGCTGGTGATGGCGCTTCCGGTCTAGATGATGGTTGTGTCGGTGCAGCTGGTGATGCCAGTTCTAGACTAGATGATGGCTCTTTTGGTGTCGCTGGTGATGCCAGTTGCAGTATAGGTGATGGTGGTGCTGGTGCAGCTTTTGATGTCAGTTCCGGTATAGGTGATGACGGTGCCGATGTAGTTTCTGATGCCAGTTCCGATCTAGGTGATGGCGGTGCTGGTGCGGCTGGTGATGTTTCATCTGCACAACGGTCGGGGGATAGATTAACCATCTGGTTGCTGTGGAGGGTAGGAGGAGGGGAAGGACCAACTAAGCTGTTCAATTCAGTGCCAGTGCTTTTGTACTGTTTTCAAAGTGGATGTGCCTATCTGTAAGTGGAAGCATCTTGCACGTCTCATCTATTTTTCTTGTTATGTTGAAGCTGTTGTGCATCAGAAAGCTCTGAATTCCCTTTACATGAGGCAATCAAATGAAAAGAGTTACAATTTGGTGTAAGGAAACAATATTGAGCGAACAAAGACAAACATAATGCTTTTGTAGAAAAAATCTAACACTAAAATAATGGTTCCTTACAGAACTAATCCTCATATGAGAGAACCAAGAAGACAACTCTAAATTTATATATTAATATTTACCTTTTATATATTTTTCTCTTTTGGGAACAACACAAGATGGCTCCTTGCACTATTAAGTCTATAGAGTCATTGAGTTCAGTATGTAACTCTATTTTTAAATCAGGAAGCTTCTGAAGTTGGAGAATTATTTTGGACAAATCATTCATAAACTTCAGAAGTCTTA
>VDFB02105785.1:404220461-404241048 GCA_007258455.2 Sequoia sempervirens
AATTCCAATCATATCTATAGATATCTAGTTTCATGTTAGATGTCTAAATAGTCTAAGAAAGAAAGAATCTAAATATATAAAAAGTTAGATTGAATCAACATATAAATGTTGAATCCATAGATAAGGGATTGATTTTGTAGGTGCGTAAATGGTTTTTATAAAATAGAAATTACATTTAGAGTAACAAATAATATATTTATCTATCTAATAGAAATCACTTTCAATGGAGATATGAACATGATTAATAATGGAAAATCACATGACACCATTGGTCACAACACCAAACCTAGAGCTAAGTACCAATATCCTCTTCATTAATTACAGTGTTTATATATGAACATGTTTCATGTAGTATGCTTGTCTCAACTCATATTTCCAAAGTGATTTACATATTTTGATTAATTAATCAATTAAGCATAGATTATCTATATAGAAAAAAATATTTTTCTTTACATAGATTGGTGAACACAAATGATCTTACATCCCTAGTGTTCTGGATTTAGGGTTTGATTTCTATCTTAAGTTTTAGAGTTGATTATTTTTCTAATTTTATGTATTAGATCCAAACTTCTTAATACATCCCTATATGTTTTATCATGATGATATCAAAAATAGTAAAATTGCATGATGAACCCTTATATGACATCTTGAACACATTTCCTTCTTATATGTATAATTTTATGCATTACATATAATGATTTAAAATCCAAACTAGGATGAGATTTATTATGTGTTTACTCATCCATATGATTTTATACATATATTTTCCTTTCATGTATATGATGTTATATCACTTGTTATATATGTGATGCCTTATGCTTTACCATGTTATGATATGTTGCTAGATTTTTATTCTTTATTGTATTATTGCATATGGCCAATAGTGATACTTGTAATTCATCACATTATTATTTTTGTGGTCATTCCTTAGGGAGACATCCATTGGTTTGAGTGACATTATTAGTTTTATGCTTCTCCCTCCCTAATGGTCATAATATATTTAGCTTACCTCTCCTATTGGTGTTCCATTCGATGTATAAAATACAAGAGGTATTGTTCCTTCTATGAATTCATATTTTAACCCTCTTCTAGTGTTGCTATGCTTTAGTTTCCTAAACATAACCATTGCACACTCCATGTGGCATATAATTTATTTGATTAACATGAAATTATTAATAATTATCACAGGATGGCTAGGGTAGAAAACATATTAAATAACCTAAACTTTTCAATGGGATCAAATGCATATGTTTTAGTTGTATAGATATATTTTAAAGAATAATTTATAAATATCACAATACCACCCAATCCTAATCCTACAAATGCAACTATAATTTTGGATTCAATTTATAATCATAGGAGTATAGGATTTTATTTGGGCCTCATGAGTTACCTAGACCTAGAATTGTTTAAGAAAACTTTTTATTATACTTTGTTATTAAATTCAGGAAACACACCATTGAAAGAGCTTTGGTAGATAATGGATATGGTTTGAATATTTATAACAATATTTTTTATAAGGTCAATGTTAATTCTATTAAATAATCGAATAACTATAAACACATATGAAACCATAGAAATGAGTAGCAATCCAAAACTTATCATTCCTACAATCATCATACATAAAAATAAAGGTTACAAATAAGGATGCATGACACACATATATAGACAAGGGATCTAGTTATAAATTGTGAAGTGTGACTAGCAACCAACACCTATTAAAAATAATAAGGTAAGTGGTAAATAACTATATAAGAAGAAATATAAAATAGAATATTATTATAATAGAAAATACATGGTAAGCCATGATAAAATATTATAAAAATTTAATAAATTTGTAGAATCAAAGGTCAGTATTAAATAGTTTGGTAATATGTGGGAATTCACTTAGTGTTATTAGTTTTCCTCTTACACTTGGATCAACTACAATTG
This sequence comes from Sequoia sempervirens, assembly GCA_007258455.2. NCBI lineage: Eukaryota > Viridiplantae > Streptophyta > Pinopsida > Cupressales > Cupressaceae > Sequoia > Sequoia sempervirens. Next base: position 404,222,394 of record VDFB02105785.1, read on the forward strand.
ATATATTAAATTCAATGTAATGCATGGGATATTAGTCTCTAGTGTTCTTTTTAGGAATTCTCGTATACATGCAATAGTAATAGTACCTTCTACACTTCATTGATATTTGAAGTTTGTTTGTCAAAATTGAAGATATTGTTGAACACCTAGAATACTGAGAGGGGGTGAATCAGTATTCTTTGAAACCACTCAAAAATTTAAACATTCATTCCACATAGCATTTTTTATTTGCAATAAGAAATGAAAGCATGAAAGCAATGATCAAAACCACATAACACATGAACACCATATTTTTACATGGAAAACCCAAAAAAGGAAAACCACAGTGAGGATTAGCTCACAATATATTTTAACTAGTTATAAGATGTTACAAAAATGCTCACTATAGATGGACTCGTTGTCCTAGTTGACTCATTGCCCATGAAAGAAGAAAAAATAGAAGAGAGGGGTGATATACAGCCAAAATGAAGTATTATAAATACATCTACAACATGTTGGAATATAGTTCCATTGAAGATCAATATACAGAGTCAACAAAGTTCATATCACTCTTCTCTACTATGCACTCACATCACTTTCACACAATTCACATAAAAAATATACAACATTGAAATGAACTTACATATATATCCATCACACCCAAAAAAACCTACAACATCAATTAGGTTGGCCTAATTAGATGTATCGAGCAAAAACATAACTTGTCGGCTCCCATTCAAGTATACACACCTTGTGCCTTAATTCAAAACATGTAACACTTCAAATAGGTTGGGGTGTACCTATAATAGCTCCCTTACAATAGATCAACACTTAAACTATGCAATTTACTCCAAATATATTAGGTCGGCACCACTGGTGACCTAACATCAAAATTCACCAATTGATCAACCACAAACTGACATGCAGACCACAAAACTTCACACAACTTGGAATTTGGATACAAATGACACCTTTCAACACCTCCAAAAATTTTCAAGACCAGATACTATTCCATGGTGAACTGCAGATTCATCAAAACATATGCGTTGTAGTGTAAACACTATCACTGGAAAACTAGATATTCTGTCATTCATAACTTCTACACCAGAAGGTAAAAATAGTATGAAAATTTGGATTTAGACTCCTCTCATATCCAAAAAAATTACATTAGAATTGTAAAGAAAAATTCTTCAAGCTAGACCAATACAAACCAAAAACTGGATGTCTTGTACATGCAAAAAAAAATGTTCTAACACTTATCCAATTCTACAACTTACTATCTATACCGGATCAAAACTTCTTGCATCTATGCATTGGATTAACATATTTATGCATGCTCATGCTACACCAAATGGTATGCACATCAATATTCTTATCAAACCACAATGTTGACATCAACGATAACACTACATACTGTACAACTCATGCTCATACTAATGCTCATGTGTATATCAATGACAAACTCCACAAAATTCAAACAATCTCCCCCTTTGTCATTGATGGGAACATGCATAAACTATTCTCCAAAACTTCTCCAAACTACTCTCCCCCTTTGACATCAAGGGCAAAGGGCGCAAAACATATATTATGTTCCTTGCTCTTCCCTTCATAACTCACATGATTTTGCATCCATCAGATTGCACATATACTCACATACTCCCCCTAACTAATATATACATGTATACACGGGAGTAAAAAAAATCCAAAAAATTAACCAACTTCCCCTTAATAGTGTTGTCTATCAAATAGAAACAAAAATTGCACTAGAAAATGAATCTCTATCATCCGCATATATATAATGAAATCCGACTAGGAAATCTGAAATGCATAACAAGATTCAAATAAATGTATACAATCAACTAGAAGAAGCATTTGACACCTACAACTTCTCAAGGTGTGCTTACCAATCTTTCTTTCCTTCTTCCCATCCTTTCATGGCTAGGCCAAGCATGCATATTTGTGTCTTGAACTTATGAGGAGCTCTTCTCCATCATCCAGAGTGTTGGGTATCAGATTTAGCTTCATTTATTTTTTTGCACTCATCAGGGCATTGGAAATGGGCGTGAGTTTTGCATTTACTAGATCCCTGAGTTATCCAAATTGTTGTATAATCTTCTCTTTTTGTACTTGCAGTTGGAAGAACTACTCGTATAGATTCTCAATGATTGACCTTGTGTTGCCATCAATATCTTGTGTTAGATCATAGACACCAGATGCCTTATCAATAAGGGACTCAATGGATTCCATCTCATCCTTAATGCTCTTAGTGGAGTTGGGCCACTTCATGCAAAATTGAAACAATACCTTAGCTTTTACAACACAATTATATACATCTTTAAGATTATCCTAAAATTTATTATGTGTAGTAGCACATTTCTCTGTTATATCCATTAATCTCTTATCATTCACCTTTTTATCTACTTCTCCATTTTTCGCTTCAAACCACTATAATATTCTTTAAATGAATCAAGTAAAAACTTTGAATTCTCCATACAGAATAAGGAATTAACAATTCTTGCATCAAGTATGCTCTCCTATAGTACCTTCACTACTTCATCAATAAGTTCCACACTCTTTTAGTGAGTTTATAATATTTCTTTCCAAGCAGAGATTTGGAACACACCACCTAACTATAACTTGTGCAATGGAGCTATTTTATCCATATCTACTTGCCCTTGTTGCATTGGAAGCTATCGTAGTTGGGAAGACACAACCAACTAGAATTGGCTTTGCATACTGAAAAAGTTCTTTAATGAATATCTAGAGGTACCAGAAGATTCTCCAACCATCTTCATGTTCTCTTCTTCATCCTTATTTTCCAAATCCTTTTCTTTGTCACCAATGTTACTTTCTACTTTCTCATCATTCTTCTTAGCATTGTCAGGCTCTTCCTCATCCTTCTTTTCTTCAATACTAAATGCATTCATAGTCTTTTTCTCATCATCAATAGATTTATCAGTGCTATCCAGAGGAGGCATATGTTTTGTATTCTATGCTTCACTAGTCTCTGGCTTGTCTTGTGCAAGCTATACATTTTTCTCTAGTTTTGAAGGAGGGGTGTTGTGGCCTATAGGTGCATCCTCCTTTTGTTCTTCTATACCATTTTCTTCTACAGTAGTATTTTCTCCTACCAAAGGAGCATCACCAATAACACAGGTTCTGCAATATTTTCACTATCGGTAACATTTTCTTCTACAACATTTTCTTCCATATCTGAAAGATTTTCATCCTACACATTTTCCTATTTTGTTCCATTCTCATGTTGAGTGTCTTCTTGTTGTGTTTATTCTATTATATTAACTTCCAGAGCAAGCATATCATCATGCATATGCTCTTTAGTGTTTGAAGTTAGTCCTAATCTCTTTTCCAAATCGGAAACCTTCTCCACAGTTTTGTTTTGGAGACTCTCAAGATCATTCTAATCTCTACTCATAAGGGTAGTTACCCTTTGCTTTGTTTGGAACTCCTTAGTGTACAATTGAACCAATGTGGCTTTATTTTCATCCAAGAGAGGTGCACTAACCTTCTCCAAAGAAAAATATCTTAAATTTCCTTCTTCATCGATGGCTTCCTATATTTTAGCATATAATACATTCTTCAATTCCATAGGCAATTGTTTTTCAATATTCTTCATATTCACTTCAAAAGTAATAATGTATTTTACAAATGTTGTTTCTGTAGTTTCCTTATCAACATCATATGTTGTAGTATACAATGTAGTTTTTTCTCTAGCATCTCATGCTCTACAATTCCATTAAGTAAAGCATCTAATCTCATGGGGCTATGTGGCCTTACCGAAGGGGAAGACTTACCCATCTTCTTCTTTGCTTCTAGTGACTTCTTTCCCTTACCGAATTCTAGTTTCTTCTCCCTCATCTATATCTATAGCCTTCCTTCCCATTTTAAACTTCAGCCTCATTGTTAGTGTCCATAATGTCAACCTTTTGTCTCTTCCTATTGGATTCTTCTTCAAATGTAATAAATATTTTCCAAATTAGAGGCTCTATATCATCTTCTTCCTCCTCCTCTTCTTCATCAACATTGACACTGACAAATTTGTCTCTCTTAGCCTTTTCCTTTATTCTTCTCCTCATAGGGCTTGTTTGTTGTTTTTTAGAGTGGCCTTTTATTTCTCAAGCACCTTTTTCTTCTTTGTCAGAGTTGTTTTCTCGTTCACTGGGGCACTTTTAGAATCTTTCCTCTTCTCTCCTATGACAATCTTAGTCCCAGAGGACTTGGGGGAAACCAGAGGGGTGGTAGCTATTCTACCAAATCTCCTGACACTAGAAGATCCTTCCACAACACCGAATAAGAATTTTATCCTTCTCTACTTCTTCTTTCCTAAGGCCCACTAGCTCTGCAACTTGTGCAATAACCCTCTCAACATTCTTCCTAATCTATTTTTATCTTTGATCCATGTGGACCTTCATGGACTTCTCATAAGTACCATACCTCTCCTCAAAGGTGTCTCTTGGTTTTCTTAGCATGAAATCTATTGAAGCGGTGATTTATTCCTCTATGATCTCATATCCCATCTCGAGGATCTAGACAATCCTAGGTTCAATGGCCTATATGATGCATTCATCTTTTGAAACAAGAAAAGTAATGCCATTTTTGTACTTTTCAACCATATTCCTAGGGAACCCTCTCTTTGGCCTACATGTTTTTTTGAAAGACTTCAAAAAATCCTCATAGAGATTCATTATGTGCATTTGTATCACCTAAACTCCTTAGGTAGTTTCTAAATTGATCACAGCTACCGATCTACCTTCAACCAAACTATGTTCTTTGTCCTGAGTAGCTCTCTCAAAAATTAAAACAACAAATAGATAATCAAAGTGTTGAAATTGAAGGGATACTTTGAATCCTTGGTCTTCTACATGTTCTCAATTAATTGTGCCCTTAACAACTCACACAAATCAAAATTTTCACCATTCACCACCATCTCATAATTAATGTTAATTACAACAGCATATACCAAATTCTCCTTGTTAGAAAAGTGCATATTTTGTAGCCAATCAACATGGCGGCATACATGACTGATAGATCTCTAATATTCTTGATTTTCAAAGCTCTCTTATCATACTTTTCTCCTATTAACTCCATCACCACTTCATTCTTCACAGACTTTAGGTTTGAAACTAGTCTAGTTGAGAACAAACCTATAACAACCCTAGGTAATTGCTTCCTTGATAATCATATGAGGCATATCGAACCAAAAAAATTTGTCATGGATTCAGCTTGGGGAATACCTCACCCATGCATCATCATGGAAAAAATTAGGTAAATTTTACCATACGTCAAGCTTCTTCTCCATCAAGCTCTAGAATTTAGGTTTTAGCGTGAAATAATCTCTAGTGAGTTCCTTGACCCACACATCACCCAAATTTGAGTGATCATATACTTCCAGCTTTGCATGAATGTAAATACTTACATCCTCGGTGTGGAGCACACCATATAGAATCCTTGAAAATGCACCATTCAGGGACCGATCTCCATAGACTTGTGAGGATGTCTCTAGAATTTAGGTCAAGGTCATTTTGATACCTCAATAACTCATGGAGTATCCATTTCAAACACTTTTAAAAAACTTTATGAACACTTAGGGAAAGATCAGCTATAAATACCTTTGATTTCCTTTCAATTAGGGCTTCATATGTAAGGACTTCTAGAATGCTTCACTTCACTCTTCATTTCTCTTCTCTCTTCTAATGCTTGTTTTCAAATGACATAGATTGAACATGGAATCACTTATAAAAATTTCACCCTAACTATATTGCACAATCACCTTTAAATTCCCCACAAACTTTCTCATCTAGATATTTTCCACCGGTGTATTCTCCAATAGGTTAACCATGTCAACCCACACCTTATATCCACATGTTGAAGCATTAGCACCATATCTTTGGAAGGGGATAAAACATCTTCTATTAATGCTCCCCTTGAGCCAAAGCTCTTAACTTAGTTTTCAGAGGAAACACTTGCACCAAATGCTACTACAGACTTAGCCTTAACCTCTACCTCTTCCTTCATTTTACAAATCTTGTTCATCTCTTTATTTATCTCTACTATATCAACCTTTTGCAATGGATTATTCTTCTTTACCAGATTATCCTTCTTCAAATTCTTGCTTCTATAAAACTTAGAGATATGTCCTAGTCTATTGCAATTGTAACATATGACATTCTTTTAAAAAAGATTACTTTCATTCATCCTAGATATACATTGATTAGATTTATGCCCAACTCCATTGAATGTATAACAGTAGCCATTGAAATATTGAAACCTCATACCATTTTTATACACATTCATCATTTTATTTTTGCATTCACTAGCTCTATGACTGGACCTTTTGCATGTAAAACATTGACCGGGAAAAGATGGAACATTGTGATTCATTTTGTTTTTACACTCTACAACCTTATGTCTAAATCTATTGTAGAAGTAATAAAAACCACTTAAAGATGGGTACCTTTGTGTATTTAGTTGTCTAATCGGAGGTCTTTTGACTTCATTCTTTTGATTATGGAACTGCATGCCATTGTTCTTCTTATATCCAATTTTCTTTTGTTCATTGTTCTCATTTCCAATATTTGGTGTCTGATCTGCTTTTGAACTTTCTCCTTTTTCAAAAGTCCTAATCCACCTTTATCCTTAGATCCTTTCTAATTTGGAATCATTTTATCAAACATGATAGAGCTCTTCTTGAATTTGTCTTCTTGACACTTCACTTTTTCCAAATCTATTCTCAAGGTCACTACTTGTTCAAACTTTGAACATTCTTCAAATTTTTCTTTTAGCTTCTCATTCAAGCACTCTTCAACTCTTTTTTTGTGTTCAACTTGAACTTTTAGATTGATGATTATTTCATTTGATTGCTTCATCTATTCATTAACCTCCTTATTTCTTTCTCTAAATTTCTTGATTTGCTCTCTCAACTTTCTAATGCATTCATCTTCTTCTTTGACATTTTCTTTTAGATCTTTGTTCTCACTTTCAGTCCTTTCCAAATCTTCAAGGGTTATTCTAAGTTCTTCATTCGTGGACCAACCATGCAATATTTTTCAATGAATCTAATAGTAGGAATTTCTTTCAGAGGGGTAAGATAGATTCTAATAGCCATGTGTTCAACCTCCAAGATCTTCCCCAAGAAGTTAAGCTTCTTCCAAGGAACCAAGCTCTGATACCAATTGTTGAACACCCATAATACTAAAAGGGGGGCGAATCAGTATTCTTTGAAACCATTTAAACATTTAAACATTTATTCCACATAACATATTCAATTTTTAGTAAGAAAGGAAAGAATGAAAGAAACCATCAAAACCACATAACACATAAACACCATATTTTTACGTGGAAACCCCAAATTAGGAAAAACCATGGTGAGGATTAGCTCACAATATATTATAACTGGTTATAAGATATTATAGAAATTCTCACTACAGGTGGACTCATTGTCCTAGTGGACTCACTTCCCATAGAAAGAAGAAAAGATAGTTCAGAGAGGATTGAAGAGATCTTGAAGGAAAAATTCCCTATTGTTGCATTTATTGTCATCAACCTTGCCAAGACACAAAAACTCAATTATAAAATTTATTTATGATATTTCAAAAAAATTGTAACTAGAAAATAGAAGCTTAGATCCATCACCAGAGTACCCCAAAAGTCAAGAAAGATACCATAACAAAGATCTAGTTGTCCAGAGGTGACCCAGTCTTGCTACAATATTCAGAACCTACTTTTGGTGGTAGGTACACATCATTCTGCAACTTCTAGATCCACCTACAAATTTTTGTTTCAGTCTGTTTACTTTTGGTAAATTGTATTTATCATATTTTTTCATATCATTCAATTAGGTTAATTATGTAAATCACTCAAATCATTCCTAAGACTCAAATGGATCAAATCCAAGTTTGATTGACTCACCTTGGAGGTTGAAATTTTATCTATGCACCTTGTTGATTTGCATCCAAATAAAATCCTAGAAATGATGGAATGTACCCTAGGTTATGAGTACTAATATTATGGCTCAAACAAGTCAGTATGGTGCCCTATGCTAGGTGGTAGCCTATGCTTCACTTGTGTTGCCTAGTGTTGGGGTATTGGTTGAACCATGTCCACAGTGACTTGATTGAAGAATTCAATCCACTCTCATGTACCAACTACAACAAAGACAACATAATATAGGTCAAGACATAATAACTAACACATAACTAAATATAGAAGATAAAAAACATATTACATCCCTTGGATCACCTACCTGCTAATTGGGATCTCAGTAGGACACGATGGGTGCCTTATCGAGACTCCTCTGATGGGTAGGTAGTGTGCTAGGAGCTTCATGGCTTCTCTCTCCATGCTCATGAGACTTGATGCTTGCTATAGTCGATGCATGTGCTTGAGTGACAAGAGGATGACATGTGTCAGTCTCTCCTTGGGGGCATATGTCGCCTCTACTAGCTCCTCGGGATCCTCTCTCACCAACTATTGATCCTCATCATTTGTATCCTCTACTATATCCTCATCATCAGTTGTATCTCCATCCACATCCACATCATCTCTTGCATCATCTTGAGCTAGCAAAGGCCCTGTGTCACTTGCAAGATGATCAATAGGGAAGACATGTCGAGGTCGTGATATAATCCACCATCTCTCATAGGCTATAGTGGTGTGCACATCATCCAAGTCAGATGTTAGGGGTGCATCTGGATCCTCATCATTTGAATCACTAAGAATATCGAAGATTGTAGAATGGCTAATGTCTCTTGGCCTTGCACCACTATGAGTGAATCTCAAGAATGTAGGCTGACGGCTCGACAATATCTGTATTTGACCAAACTAATGCATGATATGATCATAATAAAATGGCATGAAAATATAATCATGAAGTTTGATGAGTAGCCTATCCTACTATATCTTGGGTAACTGTTGTGTAAGACATGGCCACTGTTGCATAGTCTTGTATGGTCTCCATACTATGTCATCCTCCTCTAGATAATCAAACCTAACTCTCCAGTGTAACAGATCTTTGCACTGCCAAGTTCGCCTCAGAGTATAATAGAAGCCTCATAGATGACTAAGCATTGTCATAGTAGGAAATCCAGTCGGTCTAGTACATGTGATATGCTCAAAGGCCCACACCTGAAGGAGTGTACAATGTATAATGTTGTGAAGCTCTCAATGGACAAATCAACCAAGATCACAATAAAGATGAGTGAGCATACTCCATCTGCATGCATAGACTGTCTGGTGCTCCTTCATCTCTCGTATGGTATGTGTCATACCCAATTTTATTGCATATTTATTAGAATAAGGTAAGTGAAATTATTTAAGAAATTCAATAAATATTAAATGAAGATTCTGGAATATTTGAAAATTAAATGATAGAAGTTAACTGATGTTGAGTTTGCAAACTTTTGAATTTTATTTAATATGTTACCAAGAATTGAACATTACTAATCAATTTGCAAGTGCAAGTGTGTGCAGTTGTAGGGTGACAGGTTGAAGGACGAGAACATGATTGAAGTAGGATTATTTAGCCAAATCAAACAGTAAGCTAGTTGGAATCTGGGAGTACACACCAAAATCGCATGATGACTTGCATTTGAACTAAATTGTCTATATAAGAGAACATAATTTCCTAACTTGAATTGTTTCAATGTTTGAAAATGAATGGTTTGTAGATTAAATTTTCAATTCAAAAGTTTGTGATTTGAATGAAATAAAAGCGAGCATTTGTAAAGAAAATTATTTTCTTTAGCATAGAAATATATATATACATGCTTGAAATAAAAATTCAACTTCCTTACTTTAAATGATAGTGTATGGAACCTTTGAGCCATTCCAAAACAAGTAACTTGTATATAAATGCATATACAAATATATATATACATTATTTGAATACATGGTAGATGTGAATGAAATCATTTAAATGCATATAGGGATAAAAATATATAAGTATTTATATATATATATATATTACATACATACATACATATATATATATATATATATATTACATACATATATATATGTACATATACATACGTATACATATTCAAATTCATATTGAATTCAAATGGATAACCGATATGTTATGAATCAAACTATGGAAATCAATGAAAAATATTAAGGAAAAACCATGATGGACATGGCCTACTAAATCATAAAAGGAAATACTGAAAAATAGAGGTCGACAGCTATGGAAAATAACACTCAGCTGCATGCAAAGCAAAAGGAATTTTGTTTCCATTTTGAAATGAACAAGGGAAGGGAAAAAAGATAGCAAACTTTGGGGAAAGATTCATTCCACAGCAAGGAAAAAAGCAGAGAAAGTCAAAGAATTATAAAAATCAGAGGCAATCCTCATTCAAAATTCAATTATTAAGGTAATTTGATTCCTTTAAACCAATTTGATTTCAATAACTTTATTTTGGAAGTCATTGTACTTTTAGGAAAATTCAATAGGCATAGTATAATGTGTTCTTGTGACTGTGAGTTCGGCCTTGAGCTGAGTATAATGTTTGATCGACCACCTTTTGGGGTGGCATGACCTACAGCCTGATTGTAAAGAAGTGTTTTCAATAGAGCCTTATTGGTTGGACCGAGGCTTGAGAACATTTCAAGGTGTGACTGATGTGTTAGCTGCACAATTATGTGAGCCATATTATGGCGGTCGAAGTTATATTCTGATCGAACATGTTTTCATTATTAATTGGTATTGAATGGTTCAAATGTCGAACCCATGTAAGGGGTATAAACCCTATGTAAATGTATTTTTCAAATATACCATTTTTGTTTTCATTTATCTGTGTCACCCTTCCATTATCAACTAAGCCGAAATGGTAAGAGGGTTGAGTGTATTTCTTTAAAATAGTGATTGATGTTACATATAGAGGCCACCATCGATTTGGAAAGACGGTGGATGATAAGGTCTAGTTACTTAAACCATGATAGGTACAATCTTTAAGATCGATGATATTATTCTCTTGAAAATAATACTAAAGAGTTTGAATGTCAAAACATGTTTGTGATACAAACCCAGCTAGACTATAGGTAAACTTGAAACATGACCCGTGGTTGGTTTATGAAAAGATGAATCTTTCATGTAGGGTAGTTGGTTGTAGAATGACCAAGAAGGCCTTGAATATGGTCTGGAAAGGGCACGAGTTAAAAAGGAAACCCTGGTAACCTTAGATTTAAGTATGGATTCCATGTTTCAATCAACTAGTATGTCGAACTAGCTCATTATAATATTTGCATGATTTCTCTTGAACTTTAATTAATATTTATATGGTACAATGGACATTCTGATAGTCTAATTTGTCAGAGGAGAATTAAACTGTTCTGTTTGAAATGAAAGACAAGATAGCTATAGACAATACTTCTGCTGAAAAACAACATTGTTATTTCTCTATTCCTTGAAATAAAACTCGTTCTATTAAAAATAGTGAATGTTCTGTTGGAAAATGATGTTTTTTGTCATTAAGTGAAACTGTTTGGTCTAAAACAGTAATGTAATGATGAAGACAATGAACAATCTTTTGTAAACGAAACTATTTAGTTGATTAAGTTATCATTGTAGCTATAAATAGCTTGTTTTATATCTTTTTAGTAGGAAATAGTACTTATTTTGTTCAAACAATGAAAGTACATGTGAGAACAACTTACTTTATAACTGTTTAGTAGGAAACATTACTTATTTTGTTCAAACAATGAATATACAGGTGAGAACAACTTGCTTTATAACTATTTAGTAGGAAACATTACTTGTTTTATGACTGTTTAGTAGGAAACAATATTTATTATGTTCAAACAATGAATGAATGTTCTTAAGTAAACAACAATGTTAGAGAAACATAGTAGTGAGAATGCAATAACAGTATGTGTGAAACTATTAGCATAGACTTATTATGTTTTCTTGACCTTGACAAGAAACATTAATTGAAATACTATTTTAAGATTTCAATCTGAGTTAATGATTATTTCAAAATGTATGCACAAACTATAACATTAGTAGCCTGCACATATATGTGTATGCACATAGACTTCGTCTGTGTACATACACATACTTGTGACATACCTTCTTCTTTTTAGTACATTTTTAAAAGGAAAATGCTTAATATGTTAAGTAGATATAGTCATAAGAATGATATGACTGATTGTTGAATTACTTTGTAAATCATAAATCTGATTTCTTATTATTAGAGTATAAATTAGTATTATGTTTCTTCTTTTGAAGACATTTGGGAAGAATATTTTAAATAATTGAATAGAATAGTGATACCTTAGTTGACTAGAGCACCTATGGGTAGATGCCGCTAGAGGGTAGATAGTTGTTATAAGATGTATAGCAGAAAGTTACCTTCTAGGATGAGTGTCAAAATGGAGTTCAAAGAGTATAGGTTTTCTTTACCAAAACCTATTGTTTGTTGTTGTTGCAACACACTTATTATGCTTGGCCAAGCAATGTAGTTCATTATGTATGTATGAATGAACTCTATGATTTCACTCTCTGCCATTCCTAGCATAGATCTTGCACTTTCTTTTCTAACTTGTAGATAGAAATTGCATGTTGATGTATGGGCACGCACTAGATTCCACCTTGCAGATTGTTCTCTTGCTAAACTTTATGTGCAGGGTCAAGCATTCTTCAAGTCAAAATAATATCGAGGAAGCATAAGCTTCATGGTTGGGTGGTAAAGCGCTTCAACCATGTTCTCCTCCACCAGTGGAGGCAAGCATTGAAGAAGAACCAAAGTTGTTCACTAGACTATTATAGTCTATGATGTAACTTGATGGAATTCATTCATGTACTTGATGGAAAATGTAATATGCAATGACATTGTGACCTTAGGAGCCAAGTAAAACTTGATATTGTAATTTGAATTTTGAAGTGAATATAAGAATCTTTGACTTATTTTAAATGGACATGTGTAGCTATGATTGACTTTAGCCACTTGTTATGTCTTTTTAATTTGGAGTATATTCATCTATCATTTACAATAATATTAATTAAGTAATAATTTGAAATTGGTTATTACATTTGGTAGCATAGCTTAGGGTTCAACTCTAGGCCTTTGAGTGTACTATAGTTGACTAGGGTAGTTGAACCTTGACCCAAAAATTGGAAGTCCTGAGAATTGACCAAGCCTAAATTGAATGCAGGAATGGGAAGGTCAAAGGAAGGACAAAGGAAAGGGAAAACTGTTAGAACCCCACGTAAGAATGATGTAAAGGAAGGAAATGGAAAGGTGGAGGTTCCATAAAAAATTCTCGATGAAGACACTCTAGCTCAAGATCTTACGTGACTCAAGCTAGAGAGGGGCTTGAAGATTGAGGAGACGCGAACACCTAAGATCAAAAAGCTTTCTACAATCTAGGATTAGCCTCTAGGGTGTGGACTCAATGCACCCTTATTGACCAAAGAGGAAAAGGAGAGCTTACGTTCTCAACCATCCTCTTTTGTAAAGTTTGATGTAAACTCAGATGATGATCCAGAGGAATTTCCTCTTTCTAATACCAAGAAATAAAAATGATGTAACTAGAAGTCTATTGTGAATAAGGGTCTATTGATTCTCCTTAAATATAAATGAAATCAAATAATATTTTTTTTGGTGTGTTCAATGAGAGACTCTAAAATGTGTGTATCTTGCATGAATGTGTATGTCTTCTATGTTGAGGGGTGTATGCATATGGAAATTATGTGATTTATCATAAGAACATTAATTCATAGAACCTTGTGTTGAGATGCAATAAATGTGACTGTGTTGGAGGATAAGCGTGGGACAACATGGTGACCACTAGGCAAGACGAGGGTGGTAGTGGTTCTAATAATGAACCAAACAAGAGACTGGAGAAAATTATAGAGCTTTTGAATCGGCAAGAGTCTCACATGGATCACATAGAGCAAGAAGTCCAAGTGGCATGCAAGAATTGGGACCGTAGGAATGCAGAAGGAAATCAAAGAGACGGTGGTCCAAGGGCAGGTCCACGAGGGAGAATTGAGGAAGAGCTTGGGAAAGACCTCAAAAGAGTAGCACTGCCCAAGTTTGATGGTAAGGATATCGAAACAGGAGTCGAGGCTTGGATTATAGAAATGGAAAAATGCTTTGGGCTTCGTAACCTTTCTAAACAAACTAAGGCGACATGGGCTACATATCAATTCTCAGGCGAAGCAGTGACTTTGTGGGATAACAAGAAGTTAGAGTGAAACCTATAGCCTGTTGAGATCACTTTGGGACTCTTCCATCAAGATTTTAGGAAGAGATGGTTACCGCAGATTTTCTTTGAGAAGAAAGTGATAGAATTTCAAAACTTACCCCAAGGAAATATGACTGTAATTCAGTATTTTGAAAATTTCACCAACTTATTGAAGTATGTGCCTCAATATCCTTGGGATGAATGGTTATGTATCCAAAAATTTATAATAGGACTCAAACCCCACATAGGAGTTGAAGTGGATATGCACGTGAACCTCAAACCATGAATGAATTCTTTCAAAAGGCCACCAAACATGAATAGAAGTTGCAACAGCTATCCAATCTTCACGGCGATTCAAGTTCTAAGTCTTGGATATGGTAAAAATAAATTTCATAAGGGAGACAAGAGCCATCAAATCCATAATCTCAAGAGGAGAAGTGAATCATAGGAGAAGGTTGAAGATGCTAATGATGGAAAGAACAAGAAAGAAAACAAAGGCAAGGGGAAACACGACTGTAAGCAAAAAGGCTTTAGAGAGGACAAGCCAAGAGGTCACAAAGGGCCTTGAAATTGATGCTATACTTGTGGAGGTAGTCATTATGCTTTGAATTTTCCTCAGTGTTCAAATTCATGGAAGGAAGGAAGCTATTAGAAAGATCACCAGATCCACACTACAGTGGATAACAGATAGGCAGAATATCAAGCTTCACCAATTCAACTAACGAGTAAGATCTATGGCCAATTTGTCTTTATTTTAATTGATACTAGAGTTGTTGGATGTTTCATATATCCTAGAATAATATCTAAGATACCCATTAGACCTGGATACATGGAAAATTCATGGACATTCCAGTATGGTAATCGAGCAGAGTGGAGGGTAGGTACCTATCTCTTTTGTTGTGAGTTAGAGCTTCCAACCTTTCAAACTCAGGTCAACCTATATGTGGCACCCTTAGGCTCATATGATGTAATTTTGGGAATAAATTGGTTAACTAAGCATAAGGATTTAGTGAATTGTGAGGATAAGGTGGTCAATTGTCTAGATGATTATGGAAACCCAATTGAGGTTTGTGGAATGTAGAGACCCTTAGAGCTTAGACAGATTTTTGTGATGCAGCTCAAGAAGGCTCATCGAAATGGGTGTGCAATTTATGCGGTGAATGTCAGTAATCCTGAGAGAAAGGAGCCATATTTAGATGACTATCCTATTCTCAAGGAGTTCCAAGAGTATTCCTTGATGAACTTATAGAATTGTCTTTGAAGTGGGAATTTTATTTTTCTATTGACATAGTTCCAGGAGTTGAGCCTCAATCCAATGCACCTTATCGGATGATCACCATAGAAGTTTATGAGTTGAAGGCCCAACTAATAGAATTGTTGGATAAGGGACTTATAAGACCTAGTGTGTATCCTTGGGGAGCATTGGTTATTTTTTGTGATAAAGAAAGATGGAACCTTGCGTCTATGTATATATTATTGGATGTTGAACAAGGTTACCATCAAGAACTAGTATCCACTTCTGAAGATTGATGAATTGTTTGATAAAATGAAGGGAGCGACGGTGTTCTCCAAAATTGATCTCAGGTCAGGGTACTATCAATTGAGGATTAAGGAAGAAGATATTATGAAGACTACATTCAGAACTTGGTATGGACATTACGAGTTCATAGTGGTACCTTTCAATTTAACTAATGTACCAACAACCTCTATGAACCTTATGAATAATTTATTCAGAGACTGCTTGGATGATTTTGTCCTGATCTTTATTGATGAAATCCTACTCTACTCAAAGACTATTGAAGAGCATAATAGACATTTAAGGATAGTTTTTCAGTGATTGAGAGAAAAGAAACTCTTTGGAAAGTTGTCCAAGTGTTCCTTCTATTAGGACAGAGTGCACTATTTAGGCCATATCATTTCAATTGAAGGAGTCTCCGCAAACCCCGAGGAGATCAAGGTGATCATGGAATGGCCAGTGCCTCAGAATGTGTCAGAAATTCATAGCTTCATGGGCCTCACAAGATACTATAGGAAGTTTTTGAAAGGGTTCTCTCATATTGCATCTCCTATTACATCACTCCAAAGGAAGGGAACATGGTTTGAATGGACCGAGAAATGTGAGCAAGCATTCCAACTCCTAGAGGAGAGGCTCATGATAGCACCAGTGTTGACTATCCCTGATCCTAATGGGAGATTCACAGTAATCACAAATGCTTTAGGAGAGGGATTGGGAGTAGTATTAATGCAGGACGGACAATTGGTAGCATATGAATAAAGGAAGCTCAAGCAACACGAAGTGAACTACGCACCTCATGATTTGGAATTGGTAGCCATAGTTCATGCCTTATAGATGTTGAGGCATTACCTTTCGGGAAAACCGTTTGAACTCAAGACAGACCATTTGGGGTTGAGATACATATTTACCCAGCCAAACCTTAATGCACAATAAAGAAGTTGGTTAGAAATCCTTGGCGAGTATGAATTTGGAATTGAATACATAAAAGGGAAAGAGAACAGAGTGGTTGATGCTCTTAGTAGATGAAGACATATGGCAGCCATGATCTCAACAAGGTCTAATTTGAGGGAGCAAGTAATTCAAAATCCGCTAGGGGATGAGCACTATGAAAGAGTGAAGAGTGCCCTAGTAGAAAATCCTTCAGATCATCAGTTCGATGGGTATGAGATCAAACTAGATGATATTTTGAGGTACTAGAGAAGAATGTATATTCCTGACTCTAGAGAGTTGAGAAAGTTGGTTTTAGAAGAAGTTCACAATGCACCTTATTCAGGACACACCGGTGTGTCCAATATGATCACAGAATTGAAGACTCTGTATTTTTTTCCTAAACTCAAGGATGTAGTGGAGTACATAGCAAGATGCTTGGAGTGCCAGTGAGTTAAGGCTAAGCATGCACACCTAGTCGGGTTATTGTATCCTTATGACATACCTGAGTATAAATGGTAGGTGGTCAATATGGATTTTGTACAAGGGTTGTCATTGAGAAAGAATAAATAGGATGTTATCTTGGTCATGATATATAAGTTGACCAAGGTTGCGCACTTCATTTCAGGAAACCTTAAGGATGGATCATTGAACCTGGCTAAGAAGTTTGTTCGGGAGATCTTTCATTTACATGGAGTGCCAAAGACCATCATTTTTGATAGGGACACATAGATGACCTCAAGGTTTTGGATGACCTTGAATGTGGCATTGGGGACTAAATTGAATTTTAGCTCGGCATATCATCCTCAAACTGATGGGCTGACAGAGAGGGTGAATAAGGTAGTTGAAGACCTCCTTTGAATGTATTGTATGGACCAACAGTATAGGTGGGAAGAATATTTTCATTTGGTAGAGTTTGCTTACAACTCCTATCATACATAATTAGGCATGGCACCATTTGAAGCCTTGTATGGGTGGAAGTGTCATTCCCCATTAGTTGGGATAAATGGGAGGATATGATCATAGTAGGACTCAAATGCTTAAGGAAATGGAAGAACAAATGAGGGTCATTAAGAGCAGATTGAAAGAGGTGGCAGACCAACAGAAGAGTTATGCTGACAAGAACCAAACTCTTAGACAATTCGTAATAGGGGAAAAAAAATTCTTGAGAGTTAAACCTCATAAAAGCTCTATTTCTTTTGGAAACTTCCAAGTTGGTCCCAAGATATGTGGGACCGTTTGAAGTCTTAGAAGTAATTAACCCAATTGCTTATAGACTAGCTCTACCACCTGCTTTGGCTCAACTTCATAACGTGTTTCATGTTTCCTTGCTTAAGCCATATCATCCTGATGTGACTCATGTACTTGATTAGCAATCCTTGTAGGTATAGGATCCAAGAGTGGTGCTAGTGGAGCCCATTAAAATCTTTGATAGATGAAACATTAAGTTGCAGAGTAGAGATATTGCTCAATTTTTGGTTCAATGGGACCAATACTCATAGGACAGTGTTACTTGGGAGGATGTGGATGAAATAGAATGCTCCTTTCCACATTTGCTTTCTTGAAAAAGAAACTCAATAATTTTGTTTTAAATTTTTTGAATTGAGATACTATGATATTACATATATTTTTGGTCTAATGTTGAAACTTACATATATTTTTGATCTTATGTTGAAATAGACATATATTTTTGTCGATGTTGAAATAGACATATTTTTAATCTAATGTTGAAATAGACATATATTTTGTATTTGATGTTGAAATAGACATATTTTTTATCCGATGTTGAAATAGACATATATTTTTGATGTGATGTTGAAATAAACATATATTTTTGATGTGGTGTTGAAATAGACGTATATTTTTGATGAGATGTTGAAATAGACATGAGTGTTCAAAATTTAATATAATGATCTTTTATTCGACTTACTAGGAATCGAGACGATGTCTCTTCCAAGAGGGGAAGGATGTCATAACCCAATTTTATTGCATATTTATTATAATAAGGTAAGTGGAATTCTTGAAGAAATT
>VDFB02105785.1:404241068-404254499 GCA_007258455.2 Sequoia sempervirens
AATTAAATAAATATTCCATTTATTTAATTCCCTTCATGCCACATCCTCCATCATTTTTATCTAATCTTAATCCTTCTTCTAATCCCATCATTAGGATGTGCACATACCTAATCCTTGATTAGGATGTGTCACATCCTCCAATTTTTGCAAGTTGGCTTTTAATCCTAATTAACCCCTAATTATCCTCTAATTACTAATTAGTTAAATCTAATTAGTACCTTAGTCAACTCTCTCCATCCCCCAAGTAATTTTTTAATTCCTTTTTTATTCCTCCTAGAATCCCCTTTTCCCATGCATCTTCTAGAATCTTTGACTTGTCACATCAAGTCACATGTGACAAACTCCCACCTTTTGGGAACATTTGTCTTATCCACTAGATTCTTCCAATCATTGTGAATTTAAAATTCACTTTTATTCACCCAAGATTCTTCCCATCTCCCAATGTACTTGCAAGGTACTTGTCCTTCCTCCACATCATGTACCTTTTGGCCACCTCACTTACACCTCATCTCCTCTTAGCCACTTCACCATCCACATGTCAAGATGTGAGGGCTTGTGAGTTCTCAACCCATCATAGCCCTTCATCTTGACCTTGTTGGATGAATCTCAACCATTGAATTCTCTAGAGAATTCAAATTCTCCTATAAATACCCCGTCCTCAAGGGCATTTTCAACACTTTGATTTTGAGCAACCTTATGCTGCCAATTTGCATTCTCAAGAATTTACTATCACTTAGCCCTCCATTTTGATCATTTTTCATATTCAATCTTGCATCTAGTTACATCAAAAGCCATCCAAGGAGCACACAAATCCATCAAAATCAAGGGCCAACCAAGGAGTCTTCAACAACAAGGAAGGTATAATCGGTTTACGTTTGTATTTCATATATTTTCCTTGTTTTATCACTCTTTAGGCTAATCATTGAAGTGTTCTTAGTATTTTTCCACTTGCATTTTTAGTTATTTTGCACATTAGAGTAGGGTAAAATTCCAAGGTACACAGGTAGAGTTTTCTTACAACAAATCCTATCATACATAATTAGGGATGGCACCATTTGAAGCCTTGTATGGGTGGAAGTGTTGTACTCCCATTAGTTGGGATAAACAGGAGGATAGGATCACAGTAGGACCTGAAATGCTTAAGGAAATGGAAGAACAAATGAGGGTCATGAAGAGTAGATTGAAAGAGGTGGTAGATTGACAGAAGATTTATGCCAACAAGAACCGAACCCTTAGACAATTCACAATAGGGGACAAAATTTTCTTGAGAGTTAAACCTCATAAAAGCTCTATTTCTTTTGGAAAGTCTTCCAAGTTGGCCCCAAGATATGTGGGACCATTTCAAGTAATGGAAGTGATTAACCCAGTTGCTTATAGACTAGATCTACCACCTACTCTGGCTCGACTTCATAATGTGTTTCATGTTTCCTTGCTTAAGCCATATCATCCTAATGCGACTCATGTACTTGATTGGAAATCCTTGCAAGTACAGGATCCAGGAGTGGTGCTAGTGGATCCCATTAGAATCTTGGATAGATGCAACGTTGAGTTGCAAAGCAGATATATTGCTTAGTTTAAGGTCCAATGGGACTAGTACTCAGAGGACAATTCTACTCAGGAGGATGCAGAAGAAATAGAATGCTCCTTTCTACATTTGCTTTCTTGAATTGAGACTATTATATTTCATATATTTTTGATCTAATGTTGAAATAGACATATATTTTTGATCTGATGTTGAAATAGACATATATTTTTAATTTGATGTTGAAATAGACATATTTTTAATCTAATGTTGAAATACACATATATTTTTTATTTGATGTTGAAATAGACATATATTTTTTATCTGATGTTGAAATAGACATATATTTTTGATGTGATGTTGAAATAAACATATATTTTTGATGTGGCATTGAAATAGACATATATTTTTGATGAGATGTTGAAATAGATATGAGTGTTCAAAATTTAATATAATGATCTTTTATTCAACTTACTAGGAATTGAGACGATGTCTCTTCCAAGAGGGGAAGGATGTCATAACCCAATTTTATTGCATATTTATTATAATAAGGTAAGTGGAATTATTGAAGAAATTCAATAAAGATTAAATGAAGATTCTGGAATATTTGAAAATTAAATGAAAGAAGTTTTTTTGATGTTGACTTTGCAAAATTTTGAAAATTTATTTTATATGTTACCAAGAATTGAACGTTACTGATCAATTTGCAAGTGCAAGTGTGTGCAGTTGTAGGGTGACAGGTTGAAGGATGAGAACATAGTTGAAGTAGAATTGTTTAGCTGGATTGAACAATAAGGCAATTGGAATCTAAGAGCACACACCACAATGACATGATGACTTGCATTTGAACTAAATTGTATATATAAGAGAATGTAATTTCTTGACTTGAATTGTTTCAATGTTTTAAAATAAATGATTTGTAGACTGAATTTTCAATTCAAAACTTTGTGATTTGAAGGAAACAAAAGAGAATTTATAAAGAAAATTATTTTCTTTAGTGTATAAATATATATACATGCTCGAAACGAAAATTCAAGTTCCTTACTTTAAATGATAGTGTATGGAACCTTTGAGCCATTCCAAAATAAGTAACTTGTATATAAATGTATATATATATATATATACATTATTTGAATACATGGTAGATGTGAATGAAATCATTTACATGCATATAGAGATACAAATATATAAGTATATATATATATATTACATACATATATATACAAACATATACATACGTAAACATATTCAAACTCATATTGAATTCAAATGGATAATCGATATATTATGAATCAAACTGTGCAAATCAATGAAAAATATTAAGGAAAAACCATGATGGACATGGCTTGCCGAATCATAAAAGGCAATACTCAAAATAGAGGCCAACCGCTATGGAATATAACGCCTAGCCGCATGCAAAGCAAAAGGCATTTTGTTTCCATTTTTAAATGAATAGGGGAAGGGGAAAATAATAGCGAAATTTGTTGGGAATAGGATGTCATTTAATTGCAATCCTAAGCATATTTCATGTATCTCCTAAGTCCTTGGAAAGTGTTCCACAACACTAGGATTAGAAAGAGATTAAATTTGAATGAAATGAACATGCAAATTGACATTTGTAATTATTCCTAAGTGATAGGAACATGTGGGGGCATCCAAGAAGAGCTCCTACAAAATAGGAGCACATGGGGCACCCAAATGGAAGGTGGAACCCACCTTGCTTTAGTTAACTATTTGGAGGATTGATAACACTTCGGTAATGCATGTTTTGTTCCTACAAATTAGGGATTGATATTTATATGAGTGGAGTTCAGTTCAATTTAGTTCAGTTCAGTTATGGTTCAGTTATCTTCAGTTGCACATAGCTAGATTGAATTGAATGCTAGTTGACTTGAGTTGACTTGAGTTGCATGACTAATGACTTTAGTTGCATGATAGATAATAAGTGGATACTTTCAGTTAAGTGGGGATGATCAATCATGCATAATGTTTGCATGAATTGGGGGAGAGATATGTTTTAGTTAACTAGGATTGACTTGGACCCACCTTAGGCACCCAAGTTGGCATCTTTGAGTTAACACCTTTTGCATGAGAATATATTTACAAGGCTCAATTAAGTGGGACCATTCTTGGGCACCAAATTTTAGGTGATTCTTGCAAGATATTTTCTTAACCAACATTTAGTTAATTGTTTAGTTTGGGGCACCTAAAATGAGGAAGACATTGGTTTGATCAAAGATTACTTTGTGGAACTCTACTTGCCAAATCTAGGCATGAATTTTTGTGAGGAGCTTTATGCTTTTGTTTTGTAAAACTCTTATGAGTTTACATGCGCATTAATTGTCTATTTATTGCAGCAAGTTGAAGAGAGTTCTATCAAAGTTTATTTTTGCAGGTTGTGAAGAAGGATAGTTGAAGGAAAATAAGCATATCAATCAAGGATTGATACAGTATTATTGTAATATTTTTCTAAGGTTAAATAATACAAGCACTATTTATTTTGGTGGAGTTTTTTCCCGAAAGGGTTTCTCCACATATATGTTGTGTCACTTCTATCTTCTTGTGTCATTCTTCTACAATCTTCTGTCTCTTTCTACAATTAGTAAAATTGATCTAAATAGATAATCATACACAAAGAATTATGACAAATAACACTTAATTAAATCTACAATCTCAGAGGTTTATAAGTTTTAAGCTACAATTTCACCTTCATTTTCAACATTTGGTATTAGAGCTAATGGTTGGGTAGAGTTTGGGATGCCTTTCTCTTAAAAGTTGGAAGGTTTTTGGCTATAGCGGGAGATTTTACTATTGTGTTATTGCAGATTTGTAAAAGAAGTGTGTAACAATGGGTTCTACTTCTTGTTTAGATATTGCAAGATTCAATGGATCTAGTTATGAGATGTGGAAACTAAAAAATGGAGGATCTCCTTGAACAGAGAGATCAGTGGTTAGCTATTTGTAATGAGACAAAGCCATCTACAATGATGTAAAATGAGGATTGGGCTAATCTTGATAAGAAGGCAAGAGGAACCATAATATTATGTCTTGTTGATGTTGTTCTCTTAAATGCTTTAGTTGAAACTACTGTATATAAACTATGGAAGAGGATAGGTGATATCTATCAAACCAAAAGTCTTAGTAATAAGTTGTATCTGAAAAGACAGATGTATTCTTTAAAGATGAAAGATGGTGATTCTGTTGCACACCATTTAAATGATTTTAATTTGATTCTAATTCAGTTAGCATTTGTAGATGTAAAGCTAGAAGATAAAGATAAATGCATTTTTTTACTTTGTTCTTTACTAGAGTCTTGGGAAAATCTAAATGTTGCTATTAATGGTAGTGGTGTAGATCCTAAGATGGACAATATAATTCCTACTCTCCTATTAGAGGAGATGAGGAGGAAGTCTAAAACGGGATCCCAAAATGCCTTATTTATAAGAGGTAGGCCTAAGGAAAAGGAACCTAAGGGAGACGAGAAAGGAAAAGGTAAGTCCAAAGGATAGTCTAAAACCCCTGGTAAGAGTAAGGTAAAGTGTTTGAACTATGGTAAACTTGGACATGTAAAGAAGGATTGTAAGAGCAAGAAAAAGAGTTTTGATGCTTCTACAGAGAAATCCTCAGATGATAGTAATGATGCATTGGTCATTTCATCTAATACTATTAGTGATAACTCTTGGCTTATTGATTTAGGTTGTTGCTATCATATGACTCCTAACAAGGAGTGGTTCACTAATTATATCGCATATGATGGAGGGAATGTCTTCTTTGGAGACAATAGCACAAAAAAGGTTGTGGGCAAAGGAGAGATAAATTTGTGTTTCAGTGATGGTAGGGTTAAGACCCTTAATGATGTTTTACATATTCCAGGACTTGCTAGAAATCTACTTTTTCTATCTAAGTTCAATGATTCTAGAATGCATGTGACATTTGAAAAAGGTGGTTGCAGATTGGTGAAAGGGAATATGGTGGTTGCTAAAGGATCTCATATTGGGATTTTGTTTAAGCTTAATACCTCCAATTTGAATAAATCAGGCAATGTAACTGAAGCTGAAAATAGATGTATGTTGTGGCACCATAGATTGGGCCACATTGGTGAAAAATTTCTTAGGACCATTCTTAATAAGAAATTGGTTGATGGTATTCCTGATTACAATATTAGAAAAAATGATTTTTTGTGAGCATTATTTGTTTGGAAAGCAATCTAGATCTTCATTTCCTAATGGAACAAATAAAACTAAAAGATTATTAGAGATTATTCATTCAAATGTTATGGTTCCTATGGATATTGACTCTATTGGAAAATCTAGATATTATGTCACATTTGTTGATGATGTCTCAAGATACACTTGGATCTATTTTATGCATTATAAATTTGATGTGTTCAATAAGTTTAAATAATTTAAGGCTTTGGTTGAGAAACAATCAGATCATAAGATAAAAGTGTTGAGATCAGATAATGGTGGTGAATATTATTCTAAGGAATTTGATGATTATTGTAAGCATGCAGGAATTCAGAGATAGAAAACTACTCCATATACACCTCAACAAAATGGAGTAGTAGAAAGGATGAACTAAACCTTAATGGAAAGAGCTAGGAGTATGTTAAGTAGTGGTAAGCTAGATTAGTTCCTTTGGGCCGAGGTTGTAATTACTTCTTGTTATTTAATTAATAGATCTCCTAGTTCATCTATTGAAGATAAAACCCCTTACGAAATGTGGTTAGGTAGGAAAACTAGTGTTGCACATTTAAGGATCTTTGGTTGTGAGGATTTTGTTCATGTGCCTAATGAAAAGTAGTCTAAGTTGGATCCAAAAGCACAGAAATGCATATTCATAGGTTATGGTGAAAATGTAAAAGGTTACAAGCTTTGGAATCCTCTAACCTAAAAAAATACTTTATTTAGAGATGTGATTTTCAGGGAATTTAGATCTTATTCAGGAGAAGAACAACCAAAGGAGAAGGGTACTTCTTGAACAATGCATTTTGAGACAAATACTAAGAAGCATGAATATGCACATGTTGAAGAACAATTGGATGGATTGGATGAGGAGGGTTCATAGAGTTCTGAGATAGATACTCATGATGAGCATATTGAGGAACAAGAAGAACCTCCTTTGAGAAGATCCACAAGACAATGAAATCCCATTGATAGGTATAGCCCACCTGATTTTCATTGTATATTTGCTTCGATGAGTACTAATGATGAACCTAGATCTTATAGGGAAGCTTTGTCTTTAGATGAGAACAAACTTTGGTCACAAGCTATGCATGAGGAAATGGTTTCCTTGGATTCTTATGACACATGGGAACTTGAGAGTTTTCCCAAAGGAAGAAAGTCCATTGGTTGTAAATGGATCTTTAAAAAGAAAATTGGATCAGATGGTAATCTCGAAAGGTAAAAGGATAGATTAGTAGCCAAGGGCTATTCCCAGAGAGAGGGAGTTGACTTTAATGAAATCTTCTCTCCTATTGCTAAATTAACTTCTATTAGATTATTTTTATCTATTGTTGCTACTTATGGTTTTGAGATAGAGAAAATGGATGTGAAAACTACTTTCTTGCTTGGGGATCTTGATGAGGAGATTTATATGAGGCAACCTAATGGTTTTGTTGTAAAAGGAAAGGAATTATTGGTTTACAGGTTAAAGAGATCTTTATATGGATTGAAACAGCCACCTAGAATGTGGTACCAGAAGTTTGATGATCAACTTTTAATTATTATCTTGTATGTTGATGACATGTTGTTTATTGGTAACAATAAGGTAATGATCAAAGAATTGAAAGCACAACTCTCTAACACATTTGAGATGAAAGATCTAGGGGCTGCAAAATATATCCTCAGTATGGAGATCAGCAGAGACAGAGGTAACATAAATCTTTTCTTAAAATTCAAAGCAACTATGATGATACTATTTTGAAATGGTTTAACATGCAAGATAGTAAACCAATTAATATTCCTTTACCAGTTGGCTCGAAGTTAAGTTTAGATATGGTTCCTAAATATGATTTTGATCATGAGGAAATGTCTGAAATTCCATATGCTAGTGTAGTTGGTAGTTTGATGTATGCAATGGTCTATACAAGACCAGATATAGCCCAAGCAGTGGGAGTTCTAAGTAGGTTTATGTCTAACCCTGGTAAATAACATTGGACTTATGTTAAGAGGGTGTTTAGATATTTATGAGGTACTTCTAATTACTATTTGGTTTATCATGGTACTAATGATATTGGTATTATGCACAGATCATTGGACATATAGGGTTTTGTTGATTCAGATTGAACAGGAGACCTGGACAGTTAGAGGTTGACAAGTCGCTATGTGTTTACTTTGTTTGGAGTTGTGGTTAGTTGGATGAGTAACAGGAAGCCCATGGTTTCTTTTTCCACCACAGAAGTAGAGTACATGGCTACTACACATGCCTCTAAAGAGGAAGTTTGGTTACAAAGACTTGGGAAAGGTATTGGTTTTAATTTCAAGCAAATTAAACTTGAATGTGATAGTTAGAGTGTATTCTTTTAGCAACAAATCCTATGTATCATGCTCATACTAAGCATTTCAATGTTCAGTATCACTTTGTGTGAGAAATGGTTGAGAGTGGGAAGGTATTGATTGAGAAAGTTGACACTTTGATCAATGCTACAAATTATCTTATGAAACCAATTCCTACAGATAAGTTCTCTTGGTGTAGAAAGGCCATTGGCCTTGAGTCCTATACTTGATTTATAATAATGATTCCTTGTTTAGAATAATTGCAATGTATAATGTCAAGTGGGAGAATGTTGGGAATAGGATTCCATTTAATTGCAATCCAAAACATATTTCATGTATCTCCTAAGTCCTTGGAAAGTGTTCCCCAACACCAAGATTAGAAAGAGATTAATTTTGAATGAAGTGAACATGTAAATTGAAATTTGTAATTATTCTTAAATGATAGGAACATGTGGGGTCATCCAAGAAGAGATCCTACAAAATAGGAGCACATGGAGCGCCCACATGGAAGGTGGAACCCACCTTGCTTCAACTAACTGTTTGGAGGATTGATAACACTTCAGTAATGCATGTTTTGTTCCTAAAAATTAGGGATTGATATTTACATGAGTGGAGTTCAATTCAATTCAGTTTAGTTCAATTCAGTTCAGCTCAATTTAGTTAAGTTATGGTTCAATTATCTTCAGTTGCATGTAGTTAGTTTGAGTTGAATGCTAGTTGACTTGAGTTGCATGAATAATGACTTCAGTTGCATGACAGATAATAGGTGGATACTTTCAGTTAAGTGGGGAGGATCAATCATGCATAATGTTTGCATAAATTGGTGGAGAGATATGTTTCAGTTAACTAAGATTGACTTGGACCCACCTTGGGCGTCGAAGTTGGCATCTTTGAGTTAACACCTTTTGCATGAGAAGATATTTACAAGGCTCAATTAAGTGGGCCCATTCTTGGGTGCCAAATTTGAGGTGATGCTTGCAAGATATTTTATTGACCAATGTTTAGTTAAGTGTTCAGTTTGGGGCACCTAAATTGAGGAAGACATTGGTTTGATCAAAGATTACATTGTGGAACTCTACTTGCCAAATCTAGGCATAGATTTTTTGAGGAGCTTTATGCTCTTGTTTTGTACAACTCTTATGAGTTTACATGCTCATTAATTATCTATTTATTGCAGCAAGTTGAAGAGAGTTATATCAAAGTTTATTTTTGAAGGTTGTGAAGAAGGATTGTTGAAGGTGAGGAAGCATATCAATCAAGGATTGATACAGTATTATTGTGATCTTGTTCTAAGGTTAAAAAATACAAGCACTATTGATTTTGGTAGAGTTTTTTCCCAAAATGGTTTCTCCGCGTATATGTTATAGTGTCACTTCTATCTTCTTGTGTCATTCTTCTACAATCTTTTGTCTCTTTTTATAATTGGTAAAATTGATCTAAATAGATAATCATACACAAAGAATTGTGACAAAGAACACTTAATTAAATCTACAGTCTGATAGGTTTATAAGTTTTAAGCTACAATTTCACCTTCATTTTCAACAAACTTTTGGGAAAATTCATTCCACGACAAGACAAAAAGTAGAGAAATTCAAAGAATTAGAAAAATTAGAGGCAAGCCTCATTCACAGCTTGATTATTGAGGTAATTCGATTCCTTTAAAGCAATTCAATTTCAATAACTTTATTTTGGAAGTCATTGTACTTTTACGAAAATTTGATAGGCACAGTATAATGTGTTCTTGTGACTGTGAGTTCGGCCTTGAGCTAAGTATAATGTTTGACCGACCACCTTTTAGGGTTGCATGGCCTATGGTCTGCTTGTAAAGAAGTGTTTTGGATAGAGCCGTATTGTATTGACCAAGGCTTGAGAACCTTTCAGGGTGCGACTAATGTGTTAGCCGCACGACTATGTGAGCCATATTATGCTGATCGAAGTTATATTCTAATCGAATATGTTTTCATGATTAATTGGTATTGTATCGTTCGAATGTCAAACCCATGTAAGGGGTATAAACCCTATGTAAATGTATTTTTCAAATGTACCATCTATGTTTTCATTTATCAGTGTCACCCTTCCATTATCGGCTAAGTTGAAATGGTAAAAGGGTCGAGTGTATTTCTTTAAAATAGTGATCAATGTTACATATAGAGGCCACCATCGATTTGGAAAGACAATAGATGATAAGGTCTGGTTACTTAAACCATGATAGGTATGATCTTTAAGATCGATGATATATTTCTCTTGAAAAGAATACAAAAGATTATGCATGTTGAAACTTGTTTGTGATATAGTCCCAACCAGATTATGGGTAAACTTGAAACATGACCTACGGTCGGCTTAGGAAAAGATGAATCTGTCATGTAGGGCAATCAATTGTAGAATGACCAAGAAGGCCTTAAATATAGTCTAGGAAGGGCACGAGTTAAGAAGGAAACCCTGGTAACCTTAGAGTTAAGTATGGATGCCCTGTTTCAATTGACCAGTATGTCGAACCAACTTTCATTATAATATTTGTATGATTGTTGTTGAAATTTAATTAATATCTATATAGAACAATGGACATTCTGACAGTCTAACTTTTTAGAGGAGAATTAAATTATTCTATTTGAAATGAAAGACAAGATAGTTGTAGACAATACTTCTACTGAAAAACAACATTGTTATTCCTCTATTCATTGAAATAAAACTCATTCTATTAAAAATAGTGAATGCTCTATTGGAAAATGTTGTTTTCTTTCATTAAGTGAAACTGTTTGGTTTGAAACAATAATGTAATGATGAAGACAGTGAACAATCTTTTGTAAAAGACACTATTTAGTTGATTAAGTTATCATTGTAGCTATAAATAGCTTGTTGTATATTTATTTAGTAGGAAACAATACTTATTCTATTCAAACAATGAAAGTACACGTGAGAACAACTTGCTTTATAACTGTTTAATAGGAAATAGTACTTATTTCGTTCAAACAATGAAAGTACATGTGGGAACAACTTGCTTTATAACTGTTTAATAGGAAACAATACTTATTATGTTCAAACAATAAATGTAAATGTGAGAACAATTTGCTTTATAATTGTTTAGTAGGAAATAGTACTTTTTTTGCATAAACAATGAATGCTCATATGTAAACAACTTGTTTTATGACTGTTTAGTAGGAAAAAGTATTTATTTTGTTCAAACAATGTTAGAGAAACAAAGTAGTGAGAATGCAATAACAATATCTATGAAAATGTTAGCATAGACTTGTTTTGTTTTCTTGATCTTGGCAAGAAACGTCAATTGAAATACTATTTTAAGATTTCAATTTGAGCTAATGATTATTTTAGAATGTATGCACAAACTATAACATTAGTAGGCACATATATGTGTATGCACATAGACTTTGTCTATGTACATACACATACTTGTGACATACCTTCTTTTGTTTTTAGTACATTTCTAAAAGGAAAATGCTTAAGATGTTAAGTAGATATAGTCATAAGAATGATATGATGAACTATTGAATTACTTTGTGAATCATAAATCTAATTTTTTATTAGAGTATATTTTGTTTCTTCTTTTGAAGACATTTGGGAAGAATATTTTAAATATTTGAATAAAATAGTGATACCTTAGCTGACTAGAGCACTATGGGTAGATGATTTTGGGGTAGATAGTTGTTATGA
This sequence comes from Sequoia sempervirens, assembly GCA_007258455.2. Lineage (NCBI taxonomy): Eukaryota > Viridiplantae > Streptophyta > Pinopsida > Cupressales > Cupressaceae > Sequoia > Sequoia sempervirens. Next base: position 404,252,757 of record VDFB02105785.1, read on the forward strand.
GATGTATAGTAGAAAGTTACCTTCTAAGATGTGTGCCGATACTACTAAATTTGACACCATTTTCTAACGGCCGTTCATCAATTGTTCGACAAATCTTTGTCGGAAGAGTGATGAAATGGAGAAAATCTTTGCATTATTGTTTTTTCATCGCAAGGCTGATGACGAATTAAACGTCAAAATAACGGCGAAGAATCGTTGGTCGACAACATCGTGAAATGTCTTGGACTTTCGTTAGAATATCGACAAAAACTTCGTGTATCCACTGACGAATTACACCAGAAGTTCATCACTAGTTCGACGAAATGGGCAAGTAGTAGTGTCGAAACAACAACAGACGTTCGTCACCATTGCGATGAAATGGGAAAGGAGTAGCATCGAAACAACACCAAAAGTTCGTCGAATGTGCGACAAAATAGGCAAGTAGTATTGTCGAAACAACACCAAGAGTTCATCGACTTTGTGATGAAATTAGCAAGGAGTACCATTGGAAGAACACCAAAAGTTCATCAAAAATGCAATGAAATGGGCAAGGAGTAGAGTGGTAGCAATGCCGAAAGATCATCAAAATTGCGATGAAATGAACAAGGAGTTACGATGAAATCTTCGTCGAGCCTTTTTGTTGATTCGTCGGTTGTTGTCGTCGAAATTGCGACGAAGCATCAATTTTTTATTTTTTAAAAAATATTTGTGGAAATGTACCATTGCGGAGATTGACGATTGATCATACATATAAACTACATATTGGTTTGATGCGTCAAATGATGCATTTCTTATATTGAAAAGTGCATTACCTTATTGAGCTTCTCTTTGTTTCGAGAATAGTTTAATATTCTCTACTTAACAGGGCCAACCACGTGACAATGGAAGCTCATTTGGCCCCTCCCCCCTTGACATCACTCTCAATTCCCCATACCCAATCATATAACATTAATCATTCATTCATCCATTAATAACATATAAGATTCATTCATTCATCCATTAATAACATATAACATTCATTTATCCATTAATAACATATAAGATTCATTCATTAACATATAAGATTCATTAATTAACATATTCACATTTAGTCATTAACATATAATATTCATTCTTTCAGTTTTTACATATTATGACAAATATGGTTGTCATGATATGATTACAATCACTTCTTTTTTTGTTTCTTTTTTAAAGCTACATAAAGCTGAAGTGGAGTATCATTTTCTAAATCAATATATGTCCCCCCTTTAGTTGTTCTGCCCTCTGCTTGTGATCTTAATGTACGCATAGTTTTCTGCTCATGATGTGGATGCCGCTTCACGGGGGGATCTGCTGCAATAAAAAGAAATATTAAACTGATATGTTTTATTATTATTGTTACAAGTATTTCATTAATTAAAAGAACATTAGAGTGGTTCTCTTTACCTGATGGGTCCACATCATGTTCCTGAACTTTTGTTATAGAATCATGCTCAACATGTTGAACACCCTCTAAATCCTAATCTGCAATTGAAACATGAAAGGTTACATTAATTAATACACCAATTGAAATTAAATATGTTTAAGAGAACATGAGGGTGGTCGTCTTTACCTGATGGGGCCACATCATGTTCCTGATCTTCTCTAGCCTGATCATGCTCAACACGTTGATCATGCTCTACATGCTCAACACGTTGAAACATAAAAGGTTATATTAATTAATAGACCAATTGCAATTAAATATGTCTAAAAGAACTTTAGAGTGGTCCTCTTTACCTGATGGGG
>VDFB02105785.1:404254599-404286829 GCA_007258455.2 Sequoia sempervirens
AATCCAAGTCATCAACCTGCACTTTTTTGTTATTCTTTCCCAAACTACTAGATCTCCTAAAGATGGTATCACCACCATACACTATCATAGTTGTGACCACCGTGTCCCTTTAGAATCCTTTCCCACCACATTTTTACCTTTGTTGTCCCTGGTCATGGGCTCCATCAAACCCTTCGCTTCCTCCTTACCTTTCTTCTTCGGGGTGGGTTTGTAAACAATCTTGGTAGGAGTCAACTTGAGATCACAGAGACTAGTTGCAACACTAGTCTGGGCAACACCCGAATTTCCTTTAAGCTTTTTGGTAGTGGGTTTAGGCATAAGGGTCGGATGGGATTTTCTAATGGGGCCTTTGGACTCGACTGGGGAAATGTTAGTCATAGCGGGAGGCTCAATTTCCTCAATATGGATGACAAAAATGGGTTTGGGTGGGAATAATGCAAGATGGAAGTGGTAGAGCCTCAAAATGAGGCCTTGGTGAAGCAACAGGGGAGGAGTTTCATCAGGATTAAGGCCATCAGCCTCAATACATTTTTCAACAGAACTTTCTAAATCCAATAGAAGGAAAAAAGGAAAGCTTAACATAATCTTATTCCTGAGGTGATTTAGAAGAGGGAAATGGTAGAAGTAGTAGGTTTTGTATCTACCTTCCAGAGTCACATACTTCATAAGGGCGAGGCAGACATGGTTCCAAGGCTGCGAAAGAGCCTCTCTCTCAAACCTCAATAAGTTACAAATCAACTTTCGCTCTCACACAAAGAACACACATTCATACTTCTCATCGTCTCCGAGCTTTGTATGCTTCAGATTCTTCATACCAGTACACAAAAGCCTCGACGCCTACATAATCACATCCTCATTCACTTCAAAGGAGGTACCGCCTAGAGTCACATGACAATCTTTCCAAGAGTTAGCGAACTACATGGATAAATTAGGGTTGTGACCCACTAGACTCTCCATCAGTGGCACCAGACCACCCTCAACACATATGTGCCACACCAAAGGAACTTTGTGAAATTCACCATAGTTTTCGAGCTCAGTTCACACCCTATCACCACCCATAATGTCACTCTACACATAGAATAACCAGAAAAGCAAAGAAAGCAAAAGGTTAGAGTAAATGGTAAGGTGAAATTTCATCCACACTTTTAGGATTTTAAGCCAAATGAAACAACCCTGGGTAATCAATGCAATGTACAGGTCACATGTTTGGGGAAATAAATCCTTAGAAGCAATCTTAGTGAATTCATTAATACAGATCTCCAAGCACTTGTGGCTAGTTAAGCAGGACATGATAAGAATAGAAGGTTTTCCTTCCACGTTGTTTTTTAACAGACAACTAGGCAAGATAGTCACGGGGCCAAATTTAGTAACATCTAAGGAGCCATCTTTTAGATAGTCATGATGTCCCTTGTAAAAATGGGCTTAGCCTCCATATTCAAATTATGCCACTTGTAGTCCACCTCAGCATACACTCCCATCCACATAGCCCAAAAGACAAGCATGTGGACCCCCCAAGAACCCCAAAAAAGTTCTAGAATAGTTATCATCATGTATCAAATGAGAGCTTTGCTCCTTCAAAATTAGATCTTGGATATCTAGGGGAAGGTTCTCCAAAACATGCCAGTATTTAGAGATTTTCCAATGTGTGCCAAAGTTGGCTAAGGCATTAACCACTTGATTTCCCTCCCGATAAATGTGGGTAGCAATCTTAGAATCCAACTTAGACACGAAGAGCCTTATGTCTAATAGGGCGTCTTTGGTGCTCCACCCCAGCAATCTACCATAGTTAACAACATCAATAATAGACTTAGAATCACCTTTGATATGAAGGTTTTCAATCCCCATAGAAACAACCACTTGTAAGCCCTTAAGTATCGCTCTAGATTTTGCAATCATAGAGGAGTGGAAACCAATCCCCCCAGAGTAACCAGTCACAAAATTTCCTTTGCAATCTTTGATAATACCTCCTAACTAGCTCTGCTCAAGTTTCCTTTGGCAGCCCCATCAAAATTAAGTTTATACCAACCACAGTCCAGAGGTTTCCATTTAGTGTTTCTTCTAGCCAGGGATCTGGAGTTGTCATAAGAGCTTGCATTCAAGTTCTGATGCCAAGCTTTGGCCATTACAATTTCCTTCTCAGATGGACCTATATCTGGGGTTCTCCCATTAAAGAGTGATGTTTTCTGCAATGAGCTGAGAACCAATACCAAAAAATTCCTTCAGACTCATCTCAATGTTCCTAAAATCCTATTGTTTCTCTCTTTCCATAAGCTCCAGTAGATAATGGGGGGAACCTGGATCTAGATTTCACAAGGAAAAGGATGGTTGTAGGGACCAATCCAGCTTAGAATAAAGGATCTAATATCCTGACACATAGTCTATTGAATTCCCAAACATTCTATAGCTAGCTCCCACACACCAACAACAAATAGATAGTGTAACAATAAGTGGTCCACTGATTCTTCATTGCACTTGCAGAAAAAATGTTTGTTTGGAATCTAGAATCCTCTTTTCCTCAAATTGTCCCGAGTCGGGATCCTATTATGGCAGGCAATCCACCAAAAGAAGTTAACTTTTAGGATCATGTGTTGATTGTAGATCCTCTTCCAGAGATCAAGGACAACACCTTGGTCTGTCAACAGATTGTAAGCCAATTTAACTAAGAGATCTCCTTGCTTATCGCGAGTCCAAAAGAATTCATCCCCCATGATGGTTGAAGGAATTCTAGTAAGGGAGAGAAACTCCTATAGAGACTTGGAAAGGAGGCTTAGGTTAGGGGATAAAGGGAAACATAGGGTCAAATCATTCTATTTCCTAGCACCATGAGGGCCAAGGAGGTAATCACTAATATAAACACCAAAGAATCTTTGTGCTAATCTCATAAGATTTCTAAATTTGAAGTTTTCCAAAGGGGAATCCAAAAGCCAAGGGTCCTCCCAGAATCTGATTTTATTACCATTACCAATCTTCCATTTTATCCCATTCCTCAGCAGACCCTGCAGGTTGCAAATACTCTTCCAGGCTAGGGAACTCGAAGGGTGAACCTCCAAAAGGCAGTCAATCAAAGGTCTATTTTGGAGATACTTAGCATTCATTATCTTGCACCAATCCTTTCTGTTCATCAGTTGGTACTAGCCCACTTTGGCCATTAAAGCTTTATTGGTGTTAGTGATAGTCCTAATCCCAAGCCCACCACAATGTTAAGGTTGACAGACTTTGTCCCACTTAACCAAAGAAAATTTCTTCTTTTCCTTGGTACCCGACCAGAGGAAATTCCTTTGAATTTTCTCCAACTTCTCAGCAATATATCTAGGGATCTTGAAAATAGAGAGCAAGTAGACATGGATACCTTGAAGAGCAGTGGAAAGAAGCTGAAGTATACCAGCATGGCTAAGGATGGAGCCTTTCCATCTAGCAAGTTTTCTTTGGATCCTTTCAAGGACCGAATTTCAAAAGTCAGGAATGACTTCCTTGATAGTAAGGGGTAAACCAAGGTAGACCAAGGGAAGAGTCCCACTCAAGCACCCTAGGACAACAGTCACCCAAGCTTGCAGGTTAGGAGTGTTGTTGAATAAGTAAATCATACTTTTATTATAGTTTATACATTGACTAGAAAAAGAAGCGTAGTTGTTGAGACAATTTTTCCATTTCCTAGCTTCAATCACAGAGGCTTTTCCAAAAATAAAAGTATCATCCAAAAATTGTTGTATCACTATTGGCTCTAAGGAAGAGGCAACTTTGATTCCCTTAATAGAACCTTCTGACAGCATATTAGAAAGTTTCCTACTCAAAACATCCATTATCATTATAAACAAGTAGGGTGAAAGGGGGTCACCCTATCTAATACCTTTCCCAGCAGAGAAAAAACCAAAAGAAGTCCCATTAACCAAAACAGAGTACTTCACCGTAGTAACACATTCCATTATGAGTTTGATCATAGATTGGTAAAAGCCAAACTTAGCTAAGACTTCTGGTACAAAGTCCCAAATCACCTTATCATAGGCTTTTGAGATATCTAATTTAAGGGTCATACCAGCATAGTTACATCGATCCATGGAATGAAGCAATTCATGGGTGGTTATAGTAGCATCAAGAATATGATGATCAGGCACAAACCCTTTTTGAGTGGGACTGGTAAGTTTATCAAGGAGAGGTTTAATGTGGTTCACGAAATTTTTTATAGAGGATTTTATAAAAGGTATTGCATAGACTGATGGGGCAAAAATCAATCATAGATTGAGGATCAACAATCTTAGGAATTAAGGCTATAAAGGTGTGGTTCAATTGTTTTAGAATCTTACCAGATTTGAAAAAATCATGAGCAGCTAGGACAAGGTCTTCTCTAACAATCTTCCAAAATATCTGGAAGAAGGTTGAAGGAAACCCATCAGGGCTTGGAGCTTTGTAAGCCCCCATGCTAAAAGTGGCCAACTTGACCTCCTTAAGAGTGACAACACTCAGGATTCGAAGGTTATCATTCTGAGTAATGATGGTCAAGAGAGGGTCAAGCAACATACTGTCCAAAGTTGGATTGGGAGCCTCAGTAGGAGTCGCATAATCCTTCTAAAAATAGTCTGCAGCCAAAAGACCATTTAGGGAGGGAAAATTGATCACATCCCCCTACTCATTATGCAATTTAGTTATCTGATTCCTTTTCTTATGTTTAATGGAAGAAACATGGAAGAAAGAGGTGTTCCTATCACCTTCTTTCAGCCATTGAAACCTAGATTTATGTTTATAGTAAATTTCCTCTTTCCTTAGAATTTGTTCCCACTTTGTTTAGCTTTCTTTCTCCTAGTTGCAAGTAGGAATACTAACATCCCCCTCCTCCATTTTCTTTTGAATAGTTTTCAATTTATCCCCAACAACTCTTTTTTTCTAGAAAACATCCCCAAACACCCTTTTGTTCCAACCTTTCACCATACATTTGATATGTATGAGTTTTAAAAAGATCCTAAACATGGAGGAACCCTGAACAAGAATATTCCACCATTCAACAACTTTGTTCTTGAAATCAGGGTGGGAGTTCCACATTATCTCAAACCTAAAAGTGGATGGACCAACAACAAATTGGTCATTCAAGATCAACAACAGAGGGTTGTGATCCAAAATCGTCCTGGGCAAAGCTTGGAGGGTGGCACTCAACAGGCTGGTCTAGTTGCTAGAGTAAAGGAATCTATCTAATCTAACTTGAATTAAGTCCTCCCTCAGATGTCTTTTGGTCCACGTAAAAGCTTGGCCTAATAAGTCAATGTTAATCATTCTAGAAGAACTCAGAAAGTTTTCCAGATCAACCATGCTATCCGAATAATCCACCAAACCACCACTTTTCTCTGAGGGATATAAGGGTGAGTTGAAGTCCCCAACCACTAACCAATGAGAACCACTATTATTTTTTACAGAGCCAGAAAGAACCTGCCACAAATCATTCCTAGTATTTATCTGATTGGGACTATAAACATTGATGAGCGACCAAGAGTCACCTGGGTAGGCAAAGGAAACACCCACACTACTCCGTGAATAGAATAGTTCAGAGCTGAATCAAACCTAGAAGGTTTCCAAAGAATAGCAAGACCACTCGATACCCCATCAACATCACTATAGGATTAAGTGGCCCCCGACCATAAGTACTTAGCAATATTATCAAAATTAGCTTTTTTGATCTTGGTTTCTTGTAAAAGTAACACATCTATCTTATGTTCCAGGACATAGTTCTTTAGAGCAAGTTGCTTATGGGAGCTATTAAGCCCTCACACATTCCATGGAATGACCTTCATTTTTGACCTTTCTTGGAGGAAAATTCCAATGTGCTCTGTTTACCAATGGCTATCTCATTTGTAGTCTATTTCAATCTCATTAGTCTATGGTTGGGTCTTCCAAGCTTGGATTCACCTCCCACATCCACCTTTTTCTTCCTCCCTCTTTTCTTTGGGGTTACCCAGTTATCCTCCTCAACAGATTTCTCCAAGTTCAAACCCTCAAAGAAATTTTTCACATCTATAACTCCAGTACCCAGCTCCTCCCATATTTCATCCTCTTCACCCAAAGTCTCGCTAGTCCTAGCTGAACCCACCCCCAACAGAGAACCACCAGCTGACCCAAACTCCCCAAGAGTCAGGCTAGAGGAAAGATCCTCATCATCCAAAAACTTATCAACTGCCACACTCTTAGATAGAGTAAGTGTAGCAAGGCTTGCAGCCAGATTTGCACTAGAAGTCTCCATTCCACTCAGAGGAACCCAAGAATCAGAAATAACAAATTAAAATGTGGCATGTGGCATCTACCAACTATCATCAAGAATATTCTAGACTAAGTCAAGGCTTTGACTTCATCAAAAGAACACTTGTCTTCATACTCTAGCACTAACACTTTGCATATGTCGAGGCTATCAAATTCTTTCCAAAATACCAGAATAAGCAACATCTACCAGGACCAGGATCAACCTGCAAACTCAAAATTGCAAACAAAATAAAACTTCACTACACTTCTGGTATCTGGTTCTTTATCTTCTCACTTATGAATCAGGCTTCGGGATTCTTTCTTCACCTTTCTTCAGCTGATACTCTCAGAAAGAATTTAATACTTGATGCATACATTCTTTCAAAATCCCTTGTATTGCTTTCCAAGTGAGCTTGAGCCTAATATATTCTTCAGATACTTGGACTATGATACCATTCTTCTGCACTTTGTCTGCTTCATACCCGGCTATAGTGTTCCTACACTGTATAATTTCATCAATGACCTCTTACGTTAGCAACTGAACAAGATCTCTATTTATTCTTTCTATCCATTCCTTGAAGGCTTTAGCTTCTTTTCCCTCCTGGTCTAATGTTTGGGGATCACAACCTTGGCATGCTAGTATTTCAACAAATTCTTAATTTTCACCAATCAATCCTTTGCATTCTACGGTGACCTTTTCAAATCCTTTGATACATTGTATTAACATGTCACCTTCCCATTTCAACTATTTCTTCCATTTTTCTGGTGATGGAAGTTCTTGTACTGATATTAAATCACCTTGTATTAACTCTTGGATATTTGATTGCATGAGGATTTCAATGTTTTTCCTTTCTTTGATGACTTGCTCCTAGCGAAATCTGCATTCATCTTCATATCTTTTTTATTTCTCTAAATGGTGGTATGCTTCCTTGTACTTCCTTATTGCATCTGTAATGAATTCTTCTCCCTACTTTACCCAATACTCAATCCATTCGTCAAACATATTCATTTTATGGCAAACTGTTGCAATTGCATCTACTTGTTCTTGTGACATTAGCACCGAATGTTTGGGCAGTTCAGTTTGCTCTTGACCGGATAAAGTTAATGACTTTATAAAATGTTCCAAGGTAGCAACCTGTTCCTTCAATTCTCTTTTCTTCTATTTGTATATCTGTAATCTAGCAATAGTAGCATTCAAATTCCCTTTTATTTCCTCTAACTCTTGCTTCTAGGATGAGTGTCCAAGGTTAATACTTATTATCTTATACTCCTTGGGTGTTATTTCATGTCTATCCTTGTCAGCTATTGGAGTAGCTATCTTGATAGTTTTGTTACCATCTGCATTTCTTTGTATGACATGTTTTATTTTTTCTCTACGCCTAGGTTTAGGAAAGTCTATTTCTTGTATAAAATTATTCAGATTCAGAGGCAATATTTCCACTTCTATTGGGGAAGCCAATTCCCTGATTAACCAATCAATTTTATCATCATCTTGTTGTACCTCTGTAACATTTTTTTTTCCTTGTTTACCACTTGTTTCAGGAACTTCTTCTCTTTGTTCATTCACATTTTCTAAAATGCTCGAGTTTCTTCAATGATTCCTAGAATAGATTCAGGATTAGTAGGGTTTGATACTGTCTCCTCTATTTGAAGACTTATATTTTCCTATCTATCGATATTTTCAACTTCATCTCTCTGATCATTACCTTCTATATTCATTGCTAAATTAGTGTTTTCTAAATTTTCAATTCCATCACCTGAAAACTATGTAGCTTCCTCTTCTTCAATTTCAATTTCAATTCCAGCATGGCCTTTCTCTAGTTCTTCAAAGACCTATGACTATTCATTAACATTTGGAACATTCCCAAGTGAAGGATGGGAATCAAGAGTATCTTCAACAATTCTTTCATTAATAGGATCCTGCTATGCAGTCTCCCCTATTTCCATTTCAAGTACACTAGGGTTTCTTTCCTCTTAGGCGAGTTTTCCTTGTATAAACTCTTCTTCTTCAATATTTATGGGATTAGAACCTATATCCTGAATTTCTTCTGTCACTGGATATGCCATGGGTTTGTCTTTAAAATTCTTTTCTTTCACTTTCTCCCACATAGCACCCCATTTTTCCACCTGTTCTTTAATCCCAGCTTCATCTTCTTCAGAAATTTCCTCTAAAACCATAGGATTCCCTCCCAGTGCTTGTTTCATGCTAGCCATGTTAACAAAAGCAAGAGAGGTAAACAATGTTGCAAACCTTTGAGATGTAGACCTAGTTTGTGCACCAACATTTTTTGTTGCTCATGTTTCTTCATCAATAATCACTCTAGTTCTTGGCTTTGTTGTAGAGGAAGATGCACCTTTAGGTTTTACTTTTGATTTATCTTTACCTTTCTCTGCATCTTTTTGTTTATCAGATGGTTTCATGGGAACTTCTTGTCTTGCAATTTTAGGGGTTCTTTCTTCAATTCTTATACCTGGAGCTGCCTTACTAGTTTTCCTTCTCTTCTTAGTAGTCTCTCCACTCTCAAATGTTGTTTCATCTCTTTGTTTCCTCCCTTTATCTTCTGAGAATGTTGGATCAATTCCTCTTTCTCTTAAAACTTTACAAAAATCATCAATCCAGTGTTGAGTATACACTAAGACTGGTCTAGTGAACTCATCAATTGATGTCATATCTTCATCATTAAAGCTTGGGTCTGGAATGGGTTCATCATATATCATGTCTTCATTATTGAACTTGTTCAACATTTGGCCATCATCCTCTTCCAAATGATCTGGAACTTCATGAATCTTGAGAATCTGGGTAGATTTTAAAGACAATCTTTCATTTTTTCTTCTTCTTACCACATGCTCATCTTCATAGTTAAGCCAATAATCTTCTAAATGTGGCACATGAGCACGAAAACCAGCTATATTCCTAGCAATATTTCCTTCAATATCATAATATATTCTTTGGATTGGAAACTCTTTAAAATGGTATGTTCTCAGTTCTTCTTCATACAAGTCAGTCAATTTAATTGCATTACACTTACAGTTTCCTATTGCAATGGGAAATTTAAAAGAGGCCTTCTTGCGAGAATGGCTATAAAGAGCCTGAGATAGTTTCAGATGTCTCACCAATTCCACTAAAATAATTTTATTTGTAGGGTACCTGGGCAGCATGAATGGATGTCCATCAAATCCCTCCACTTTAATGTAGGATTAAGTAGGTAACTATATGTACTAGCCTCCCATTGGCCAAATGGCACTTTGCGCTTCTAGGGATAATATTTTGGCTTTATCACCTTCCATTGAATTTCATGGAGAACAAAGCATTGAATTTCTTGTAATCATATTTATATCCATGGATGGTGACTTGAGGTAGATGTGCATATATCAAACTATTTCCTACCTTTGTGCCCAAAGTACCAATCTGTTTCAACCATAGTTTGTTGCCCCTCATAACACAGGAGTAAATAACATACAATGACATATAGAAGCATTTGGTTTTGGGAAACATAGTTATTTGTTCATATAGTTTGTCACTTATCAGCTTCCCCAATGCAATTCCACGAGACCTTCCACAAGGCGGGATATTATTACAAACATCCAGGGTTCAAATTTGCTTGCATCTCTTAAACCAACTACTCTGCTCAGCAAAGTTAAAATATCTTGCATTTCTTGTTTGAACATAGACCTATGAATTACCTTGGTCTGTGGGGTAATTGGCTTTTGGCATCATTGGGTACTCATAATTTCTCTATTACACTCTTCAGCATTCTGATATGTTTTGCTTTTAGCCTTTATATCAATATTGTACATTTGTGTGTAAATGGGGAGACCAAATGTGCATATGATTCCTTTCTGTGATAGGTCTGCATAAATTCTCCCTTCTTTCTCAACGAACTTCTTGGATAGGATGTAATAATTTATACATTGCATAGCTAATTCAGGGGCCTCCATTGCTGGCAGAAACCCTCCTACCAAAAGTAACCCATTTGTTGCAACATTCTTGGTACACTGAGAAGCATTTTCTTGTAATATATGTGAATGGATTTCAATATCAGAAGACCATCCCATATGAGTGTCTATAACCACTACATTGATCGGTATAGCTTGTGAATTGTAATATTTGAATTCATCTTCTGGCCTTGTGTTAGAAGTGATCATTTTGTCTAATGTGTTTTTCAATTTTCAAAATGTGTGTCTTATATGTGAGTTAGGGTTAAATTTAACCAAAACTTATAGTTTATAAATTTTCAATTCATTTTTTATTAAATTTAGGAAATCAAAGAATAATCAACATTTCATTTCTAAATGGAAATACCATTATCAAGATCTTTCAACTTGAAAATTACTTAACAGAATATTAGTTATTCAAAACATACCTGGTTCTGGTTGATAATGATGATCTTTCAGAATGCAACTTCAAAACCCTTGGCAGTTGTGTACATTGGTTTCTCAAAATTTACCTCTCCTTGTGCGCCAATGTCGTTTCGTTACTTCAATGTCCTCCGAAAATTTGCAATATGACGCGAAGTGGAGTGTTGCAAAAGCAATTGCATGTTTGAGGTGGTGCCAAGTACATAGGTAGTTTTCCACCTTTATTAATTACTTGTTATTTTGCATTAAATCCTTGAATAAAGGTGCAATCATTATAGATTATGATCCAAATCATGAGCACCTAGATTTCTGCGTGGGCTTGCTACTAGAGAAGAAAGACAGCGTGATGATGTGGCAATCAGATGTCATGTTGATTCCTTGTAAGGTATATGCCATTAAAGATACATGATCAATTGGTGATCACTGAGATTGAGGCTTTTCAGTATTGACATTTGAAAAAGAAACACCAGGATCAGGGAAATACCTTCTAAGCTTCAGAAAGAGAAAACTGGAACAAGAGAAAAGACTAGAAACCGAGTCCAAAAGATAGATTAACAAAATTTCAACACAAACTCTCTATTTTCTGACTTTCGAGTAAGAAAAGGAAAGGAAACAATAAAATATTGGACTTTGGTAAAAAGAAACTACCAGGATTGACGACTCTGGTCAATGAAATACTGGGTGGAGCTAAAATCATATGAAGATACAAATTCCCTTGGTGCAAACGAAGGACTCTGAGATTCTGATTTTCGGTAACATGTTAAACTTTGTAAAAAGATTGAAACACCAAATTCAAGAAACATAAGGATAAAGAAACAAAAAGGCCAAGAGAAATTGAAAGAAAGATCGGCAACCAACCGAGCAGCAAAATGACGCCAAAGCAAACAAAATAAAAAAGGAACAGAGGAAAAGAAGAAAAAAGGGGGTCCACATTTTTCCAAGGGGAAAAATGGGGCTTGTTGTGAGACCACACAACAAAAAGGATACTTGACCAGTCCTAATAAAAAATTAAAAAATCAAACATAAAGAGGAAAGGAAAAAAGGGGACCAAAAATGAACAAAGCTAAGCTGGACATTGTAGCCAATGTAATAGGACAAAGGAAACTCAGAACTGGGAAGGATGTACTCCTTCTCAGGGGCCAATGAAGATCATTACCTAGAATGTTAGGGGCATCAATTCCCCTTACAAATGGTGCATGGTCAAGTGCCAAATTGACCAATCAAAAGTTGACATACTCCTAGTCCACGAAACCAAATGGAGCAAAGAGGAAGAAAAGAAAAGAATGAACATCTTGAGGCAATGGAAAGGATAATTCAGGGAGGTAGAAAGTGCTTTAGGTGGCCTTGGCATTATATGGAACCCACTATTAATAGAAGGTGAAGTAGAAATAGAAGAAAAAAATTGGCAGCTAATAAGATTCAAGGCTTTGATGAGAAATGAGCATTTTTTCATCATCAATGTATATGGTCCAATTTCCACTTCGGAAAAAAGAAAAGTGCGAAGGAGGATCTCAAGTGAACTAGAAAATCACAAGAACTAGAGAGGTATAGTAGCAAGGGACTTCAATGGAACCCTGAACAATGAAGAAAAGCAAGGGGGATTGGGAAAAATCACAACCATACAACGTGATTTCCAAGAGTTTGTAGACAATAATTAGTTAGTGGACCTGCAAGCCAAAAATGCAATATTCACCTAGTCAAATAGGAGGAAGGGCTTCACCAACATAGCTGAAAGGCTTGATAGGTTTCTGGTTTGGGGAGATTGGGGGAATCAACAGGTACTCAAGAAGCTCAAATATTACCCTTCACAGGATCAAATCATTTCCCAATAATGCTATCCTTTGGTCAGTGAGACCCCCCAAAGGGAAATCCATTCAAATTTGAAAACATGTGGTTGAGAGATGAACAACTGTCATAGATAATAGATAGATGGTGGAATGAAATCAAATTTGGGGACAAATCAGAGCTCTTCAAAATCAATAAGAAACTAGGTTACATCAAAGTCAAACTCAAAGAGTGGAACAAGACCCATTTCAAAAATATCTTTCAAAAGGAAAGAGTGGAGCAAGAAATCAAGGCTCTAAATGAACAAAATCAAAAATGGGATGGAGGCAGATGATTTTGAAAATGAGAAAATTCTAAAAGAAGAATTAGCAAAGATATTGAAAAAGAGAAGAATGTTTTTGGTTCCAAAATTCAAGAGAGACTTGGTTGAAAGAGGGAGACAAGAACACCAAATACTTTCACAAATCAGAAATTGCCAATCGGAGCAGGAACAAGATATCATAAATGAAGAAAGAAAATGGGGAAGTTACTCAATCTACAGAGGAAGTGAACAAGGAGGCTATCAGGTTTTTTAAAGCAATTCTGAATAAGGGGAATCAAGAGAATAGAGTAGCAAGAGAGAGGTTGCTGAGGAAAATTCCAAAAATCATAAATGAAGATCAAAACAGGTGGTTGTATTAGAAAAACTCTAAGGAAGAGGTCAAGGGAGAAACGTTCCAGTTAAACCTAGAGACAAGGCTCCAAGTTTAGATGGTTTCCTCGCTGGATTCTTCCAAAAAAATTGGGATACAATAGGTGATGATCTATCAGCAGTGGTAGAGGAATCAAGAAGAAGGATGGTAATGTTAGGGGAAAAAAATCACACTTTCCTAGCCTTAATTCCTAAGGAGAAAGATCCACAAGTGATGAGTGACTTTAGGATAATTGCATTGTGTAACATAGCTTATAGGTGGTCACCAAAATTATAGCAAATAGGCTCAAGAGTGTACTAAATGAGGTCATATCAGAAGAACAAAGTGGCTTTGCACCAGGAAGGTCAATTACAGAAGGAATAATCATCTCATGAGACAAGACACACAGCTAGGAAGAACAATGAAGCATGTATGATATGGAAACTAGACATTCTCAAAGCATATGATATGGTGGACAGGAAATTTCTTCTGGAGGTATTGAGGAAGTTTGGATTTGATGAAAAATGGATGAATTGGATAAAGAGTTGTATCTCAACTGCCAAATTCTTTGTGCTAGTGAATGGATTGGCACATGGGTACTTCCCATCAACAAGGGGAGTAAGGCAAGGAGACCCTCTCTCCTCCTTCCTTTTCATAATTATGGCAGAGGTTCTTGGTAAAGGAATACAAACCCTGAAGAGGGAAGGGAAGTAGGCGAGAGTACATGTAGCAAATGGCTTGGATTCCACTACCCACCAACAGTTTGCAGATGACACCATTTTTTTTGGAGAGGCAAGTAGGAAGGAAGCCAGGGTGATCAAGAATTTCTTAGATGACTATTGTAAAGCATCGAGGTAGATCATCAATTGGGGAAAGTCAGAGGTATTCTTCCTTAATACACAACCAGGTCTACAAAGGGATCTAACCAAAATCCTAAACTTGAAAGTGGCAACTCTTCCTAGGTGTTTTCTAGGTATTCCTTTATTTGCACGGATAAATAAAAAGTCCTACTAGGAAAACTTGATAAACAACTACAAAAGTAAATTGGGAACTTGGAAGGGGAAGTGGCTATCATCGGAAAGCAAATTGTTAATGGTAAAAACAATATTTTCGGCCATCCTAGTATATTTGATGTCACTTCTAAATCTTCCAAAGGCAGTAGAAGAGACTCTGGTAAAAAAAATTATGGAAATTCTTCTAGAGTGGTACAAGCGAGCAGAACAAAGTCCCAGTGATAGCTTGGGACAAAGTGTGCACCCTAACGAAGGCTGGGAGAGCAGGTCTAAAATAGTGAACATTAATGAACTAGGTGATGGGTTCCAAACTAGTTTGGGACCTATATGCAAGGAGTGACCAAAAATGGGTTAGAATTCTGAGAATAAAATACCTAGACTCGGATGACCTGACGTGTATCGTCACCACAATCTCTCCTCCAAAAGGCTCTGCAATTTGGAATTTCATTTTGGACTGTAGGGATATAATATCCAAGAATGTCACCTTGGAAATCAGGGACAGTAGAAGTGATTCCTTTTGGAGTGATTCATGGTGTGGGAAACCACCTATTGATAACACCCCGGGACTAGCAAAACTCAAAGAAGAAACCTCACGAGTATGGGGTCAAAAGGTGTCCAGTTATGGTAAGGTAGTATTCAATAATGGAATCCTCAGATGGATTTGGAATGATATGCAAGACCTCAACGTTCCATAAGCCCACAAAGACACATTGATATAAATACTCAGAGATAGACACTTCAATCCCACCAATGACAAATATGTAATTAGGTGGTGCGATTCATCCACAGGCACATATAAAGTGAAGTTTGGATACAAAATAAAAGAGCTAGCTATGGCAAGACAATATTGGCCATGCAAATTTCTTTGGGGTAAAAAATTCCTCCCAAATTAGGGTTTTTGCATTTATGGCAATTCAAAAATGAGTTCTCATTGAAGACAGATCAGCAACATTTGGAGTTCAAGGCCCAGGAAGATGTGTTATGTGTAAAAAGAGAAAAGAATCAGTGGATCATTTACTTTTGTCATCCCAATATGTGAGTTCCTGTTGGGATATAGTTAGAAGCAAACTAAATATGCAATGCCCCATGCCAGAAGACATTGAAACTTAGTTCAAAATGTGGCCTCTAAGAGGAAAAAAATTGATATTTGTTGGAATATGGCAACTAACCCTATCCACAGTGATACAGGAAATCTAGAAGGAGAGAAACATAAGAATTTTTCAAGGAGATGAGTGAGGTCAATCTCTGGGAAAAAATTGGAAGGGCCATAGTAGAACTAGTCAATGAGGATGCTCATAGCAAAGCAAGCAAACAAAAAATATTCACCAGTTGGGATAACAAACTAATGAAGTTAATTAATGGTCTGAAACCACCACTACTCAGTGGAAGTAATGAGCCTCACACACAAAAGGTCAAAAGATCATAAGTAGTATGGAAAAATTTGGAAGAAGGATGGATTAAAATCAATTTTGGCAAGGCCTCTTGAGTAACCCAGGGCCGAGAGGAGTAGGTTGCATTGTCAGGGATGTGCAAGGAAAAATTCTAGTAGAAAATTCTATTCCCTTGGTATTGTGCATGAATCATGAAGCAGATTTCTGAGCAGCTATGCAATTGGATTGCAAATGGGATTGGAGATGGAGAAAATCATATCCATTTGGAGGGAGACTCTCTCATAACCATAAATGCAATTCAAAGAGGTAGTGCTCTAAATTGGAAGTTAAACCATTTTTTGCAATTCATCAAACAACTGTCAAGTAAATTTGAGGCATTCCAAGTTAGCCATGTATACTGTGAAGGGAACAACAAGGCGAATGAGCTGGAGAAAAAGGCGTCAGTTGGCAACACGTAAGCAAAATTCAGGGTCTTAGGAATTTGTCAGAATGTTGGGTCTCGCTATCCACAAATTAGAGAAAGGACGCTGGGAAAGAATGAATCAACCAACAGCCAAGAAAGCACGTAATTCAGTGAAACCAAAACTGAAATGGACTAAAATGACAAGACTATAGCCATAAATAGAAGGCAAAGAACAAGACTCGATACCAAGTCCCAAGGCAAGGGAAGTGATGGGATAAGAATGATCTCATATAGATATGTCGATTCATATCGCTGGCAAGGATGTTAATTTATAAACAAGCTTCAAATGGAACAAACTCTTAGCTGGTTATCATGAAGAGACAAGGTCATCGTTTATTAAAAGGGAAAAGTTGGAAATTGCTTAAACAAAGTGAATGATCCAATTTAGAGCAGAGAGGAAAGGTGCTTAGGTGATGGCAAGCTTGAGTTTATTTATTGAGCCAAGAATAATGGACGCCCCATTGTTTCTGAATACTGAGAGGGAACATCAATCCTTTATGGGAGAAATAATGGATAAAAGGCTGAGAGGGCTTCTGGCTTCCTCCCATCCACTGGTGCTCTGGGCGACCAAAAAGGTGTTGCCAAGTCTAGAATTCCTAAAGGCATACCAAAGATTCAGGGTGAATGCAGACATCCCTGCCATGTTCCTGGAAATGTTGCTACATATAAGTGTGTCCAAGGTGAGAGGAAAGAAATTGATCTAGATGGTCTTCATTCACACATAGCTGGGTGAAATCGATGAAGCCTTGGACAATATTGAAGGATACCTGATGATTTTGATGCCGCAAAACTACTATATGATATGTCAGAATGGAGGGGAGGTGATAAAATTCCCGCTGATAAGAACCATCGACTTGATAGGGTTTGCTAATTTGTGGGATGAGAAAGAGAAGAGTATCTTCTTCCTACTCAGAGTGGAAAAAATGATGGCAGACCCTCCTCATGGTTGGGAAATGAAGTATGTGGAGGATGAAGGGATAGCGAGTGAGATATTGGCTGGTGATGACGATGATTGGGACCTGGGCACAGCAGAGGATTGGATTTTGAATGATGGAAGAGACCCTAAACAGAAGGCGAAAGGTGTGGCTCACCAAAATTGCAATCAGACTGTCTAGTGGTGGTGAACTATTTGGCTTACAAAAAGTGGGTGGTTTCAGACAACGAGGATGAATGAGCAAGGAGGGCTCGGTAATGGATATCTTTTTGTAGTTTCAATAGTCATTTTCTTGTAAATCAATGTCATGAAATGATAGAAAGATAGTAACTATAAGGGATAGGAGTCAGTCTTGGGTATGATCAATGCCTATACTAGTTGCAGGCCATTTTGTATTAGCAACAAAGTTTGGGTGTTAAATATTTTAGGTAGTGGCCATTTTGCTTAGAGGCCTTTTGAATAGTAAATGGAATGGTAAAGGAATAGCCTACCAGTCATGGTATCTATGTGATCTTTATCTTTTCTAAGCAATACTAGGTGTTGCCCCTTAGCAACGATTTACCTACCAAAAAAATTGAATATAATATAAATATAAA
Source organism: Sequoia sempervirens (assembly GCA_007258455.2). NCBI lineage: Eukaryota > Viridiplantae > Streptophyta > Pinopsida > Cupressales > Cupressaceae > Sequoia > Sequoia sempervirens. The sequence goes on from VDFB02105785.1 coordinate 404,272,031, forward strand.
TATATAAATAATAGTTTATAGTTTATAATTGTATTTAATTAGGGTCAGGTAAGAATTGTAATCTAATTAGGGTTAGGTAAGCATTATAATTTAATTAAGGTTCAATTGGGGTTATGTTGAACATTTTATTAGTGTTATAGTTGAATTATGGTTATTGTTAGTGTTTACAATCAATTTGGGTTCAATCACCATTATAATCAGGATTGTGGTTATGGTTATAGTTCTATAATAAAGCATTAGGTTATGGTTATGGTTACTATTATGGTTAGGGTAAAATTAGGGTTGGTTTGAGGGAGGGTGGAATTATAGTTAAGGTTAGAGTTACAATAACAATTGTAGGTATGGTTATTATTAGATTTAAGATTATAGATTAGGGTAATTGTTAGGATTAGGGTTAAAATGGAGGTACAAATTATGGTTGAATTAATGTTACAATAAACCTTACTTTTGGTATTAAGGTTACCATCTTGATTAGTAGCAGACTTAAAATTACATGACTTACAATAGAATTCAAGACCTACATCCTTAATATGAGCATGTAACATATATTTTGGAAGGCCTTTCTTCCTTATAACTCAAACATAACTCTAATTCTTTATTTCTAACCCTAACCCTAATCATAATTCTAACCATCACACCCATTGTTAATAATATAATTAATATCAAACATAATCATTAATTAATATTATCATTATAAATTTATATTATTAGTTCCTACCACAAGACAAGTTACTATTGCATTCGTTCGGTATGCTTTTCGTAGGTAGCATCGGCCAATTACATTTATGTATTTTAACATATTACTTTTTATTTGTATAGTCTGAATTTTGAAAGTTATTTTTTATATTGGAAAATTAACATTTATCTATTTTTCTATTTGTCGGAGTAGGTTTATAAATCATTTTTGTTTAAAAAAATTAGGAAAATACGAAGGCATAGATTGATTAAATAATAAAAATCAAAGATTAAAACTGGCAGCTGGAGGTATGTAGTCCATCAATGCAAAGTTAATGCATTAAATGGCATCTGGCTGGAGGAGAAGCCGCTGGAATCGCTTGCTGGCTACATGTGGCCAGGGTACTTTGTTCATTTAATATAGATTAAAGTCCAGTTTCTATGGATCGCTATCACTTTGTGCATGTTATTTTTTTATTTTGCAAGTCCGTGTTCTAGGGGAGAGTTTACAGTGAGTGAGTAGGGTTGTTGTAGTTGCAGAGTCCAGAACCAGAAACGAGTTATTGGAGGTGATAAATAGTTATTTTTCTCAGTTTTCTTTTATTTTACACTACATATCCAAGTTGGGTTTCACAGTGCTCTACTTAAACTAACCTTAACCATTCTGACATCAGTCCGCTGGTATAAGCATTGGCACCATCAACTTGAATGAAGAGGTAGGGTTTGTATGCAAAATCTATTTTACTTTTGATTTTACTAAGAGAATACAATGGCATACTGCTAGAAAATGACTCTCTCTTTCAATATATTGCTCTCTTAATGCTTTACTGCTATTGTTTGCTTTAAGATTTAGTCCAATAATAGTTTCAACTGTATTATTCCTACACAAAAAATTGGAGAGGAGAGGATCTTCTGTGTACAATGTGCATCCTCTTTCCTTTCCCATTATTCTGTACATCCTCCCATTCTCATTAGACTGTGACACTTGGGTTTAGATTGCTCATGTTGTTTGCCTGCGAATTTAGGATATTTTGTGCAGATGAAAATTCATTATCACAAACAAGTAAATTCCTCCACATTTACATCAGTAAAGTAATTAGTTGCTATACCTATTGTAACACGCTTCTTTTGTCCCCTAAATATTCCTCTCATCATTTCATCACCAACAATTGTGCCTCCACAAATATCTAAACCCAAAATTTGTTTATACACAAGGATCTCAAGGCCATGAATCCCTGATCTTCAAATTGTTGTATCTAAAACTTTAATTTCTTTGTCAATGTACTTACCTTGAGAGTGTAGTTAGTCTGAAGGCTGCTCTCAACACCTTCAATTGTTGTTGCCTGCACAAAAAAAACCACCATACCAGTGGAGAAAGTAATTTACATTAATTATATTCCTATTTATTTTGTGCAACACTTTATAACATATCAAGCTTTTCCCTGTTTATTGAACCTTACTTTAATGAAAAGATCAACCTCTGTGATGATTCCAGCTTGTTTCTCTCTTCTAGTAAGCTCTGAAAGCAAGTCTGCATTGTGACATGCCATCAAACAAGTGGGGTTGCCATGTTTTAAGGTAATTTTTTTAGCCAAAAATCGAAGTCTTTGAATTCTTCACACAAAATTTTAGCCATTACAGATTATCTATAATCAATTTGTTCATTCCTAGCTTCGAAAGTCCATCCCCTGCGCTAATTCCTGTTATGCTCATTTTCAGGTTTATTCCCAAAACGCTAATGCCAAGAGAGGTAAATACAAAGCTTCCTTTGTGAATTATATTCTTTAACAAGCTCCCAATTTCTTGAATTTGGTCATAATTCATATGTTAAAACTCATTATGTGGGTTGGACATTTAACCTAAATTTTTTGTTGTTTCCCAGATAGACTGCTGGCACACGAATATCTATAGGAGAGGATGGAGGATGTGGCATGTCTGCAAGTTTACAAGGCTGGATTGAAGAGCATGTATAGTTGCAAGTGGTTGTTGCTTAGAGTCTGTCTGGGGCATGTGTTGTTTCTTGGTTCCTTGTGCAGCTCCCAATACATAGAGGGTCTAATATAAATGTTTAGGGAGTCTATTAGTCTTTTTTGAATCATGGGTCTATTTTCTTTTAAATTTATTGTCTATTTTAGCTATGTAACATTGAGAACTAAAGAGAATAGGTTGCTAGTATTAGATGTTGGTGTGTAAAAATTGTTGTTTTAATATATGTTGGATTTGTTATGTTTAGGGTGATCTTAGATAGATTGGTGACGTTTATATTGTAGTTAGGTCTGGTCTTTATTAGGATTTGTGTTTGGGGATTTTATCAAACATTTTTAATTTATGGATTTTTTGGTTTTTTAAGTGAAATATATATATGTTTTATCTGTGTAGCCTTTTTCAGGTTAAAATATATATATGTTTTTATCTTTGTAGCCATTTTTAACCATAAACTGATGGTTCATCTAGTCTATGTGAGCATACAATTGCATGTTTAGAGTTTTGCATTTTGAGAAGATTGTCACGCCAATGCTGACAATATAGGACAACTTGCAGAAAAAGACATTATTTACCTATATCATTTAGAAGCTAATGATATCCAAATGAACATATAATGTTTGACATGAACATTGACATGTGCATTATGTTTTGCATTTGGATAAATTTTAGTAATTCTACATTTAATCAATCTTATGAGAATTTAAAAAAATAAAAAATTAGAAACATATTGGAAACTATAGTTTGCATATCCACTATTGTATCAATTGGAGATCAACATGTACCACTTTCAGAGCCAGAAACGATTGTAATGATCTTCTAGGGCTTTTTGAGGCCTATCTTTTACCTAAATTTTTATGTTCTGGCTTGGTATGCAACACCAAATACTTCAAAATTTTAAATAATGGCCAAGTTAATGTGTGTGCAATAGAGCTGTATGTAGAATCTTCCCCACCTTGTAAACTCAACCTCTTGAGTTGTCAGTAAATATTTGTTCTTTAGCAAAAGGCCAGTCCAATGATTTTGGGCTACATTTAGTTATAGGCTGCAAAAACATCAATACATTTGCTTATGATACAGGAAACTTATCTCAAACTAAAATTCTGTAATCTGTATACATACATATACATACACATAACATGCCTAGAAGTAGAAGAAGACCTTTTATCTACATTGAGCATTTACATTCTATTCAAGGTATTTTACATTGCTTGATATATGATCCCTATACACTTTTTCCTTCAGTTGAATGCTGTAAATATTTTATAAATTTTGGGTTATAGTAAAAAAGTTATACAAAATTGCAGTACCAAGAATACAAATTAGAGAATATAAAGTTTCAAGAAACCTCCTTACAATAAAAATAAAGGTAAAAACCATTGCTCTCATGCATATACAAGTTATCAGGGCTTTCTTGCAAGTACTCTTATGTTATATAAGACATAACCTGACACTGCCTACAAATCTATCAAACAATTGTGACCTTATCAATGTCTCATTGATCTAATTTAAACAAAAATAAAAGCAATAGAAATTCTAAGTTTATTCACTACTTTTTCCTCTACTCTCTCCTCTGAATCTAAATGCTTTACGCTTTCCGACAGGAACTCAATGCTTGCGTCACTTGTTTAAATTAAATTTATGCAAAATCAATTATAACATTAAGTTTAAAAATAAATGTAATTAAAAATTAAGTTTAATAAGCTTAATTTTATTATATAATTTTAAAATTTTTTATATAACATTATTATTATTATTTATGTATATTTATTTTCATCAAATACATCACATTTTACTTAATTTTAATTTAAAAAATATTTATGTTATAGTTTAATGAGAATTCAATTAATTTTTAAGTTGTATATGCTAGTATTTATAATATTATATTTATATACTTATATTATATATTATATATTATTATATATTATAAACTATATTATAGATAAAAATTATAAAATATATGATTATATAAATATAAGATAAAAATAATTTAAATATATAATTGTATTATATATTAATATTATATACTATAAACTATAATATATATATAATATATATATTATAAACTATAAACTATTATTTATATTCTTTATATATTTATATTTATTTTATATTTATTATTCATTATATAAATATAATATTTATATATATTATGTTTATAATATCATATCTTTATATTATATATTATATATTATAAATATATATGTGTGTATTATATTATTTTTATTTTTATTTTTATATTATAATATTATATTTTATACTATATATTATTAATATATAATATATATTTTATAAATTATATTCTAAACTATTATTTATATATTTATATTATTATATATTATAAACTATTATTTTTATATTTATATTTATATTAAGTATAAAATGAACAAAAGATACAAAGCCCAAAAAGAGACAGTTCAACCGATAATTATAGCCAACAACCCCCCTATACAAAATCAGATTAAGAATCCCCCCATTACAAAATATACAAAACCGAGATCAATATATAGCCCCACCAAAACTAAACCAAAAAAAATAAACAAAAGCTCTCACTGAAGGAGGGAAAAAAGTCCAGCACAACCTGTATCAGCGTATCAAATGGTACGTCAGAGTATAAGAACAAAAAGTATAGACATTATCACTAAAGATCCAATAAAAACCACTGCAAAATAAAAGGATATGAAGAACTCATAGAGTAGTCCACTAATGATCTCATTGATTTGCATTGTTCCTGCTCAATGCCAACAAAGATTCGGTAGCATTCACATCCTCAACTGAAGGCTGCATACCCTGGTGTCTTCTGTCATCCTTCTTATTCTAACTATTTGCAAAATCTTGCCTGAAATCATGAAGAGCCCTCAAAAAGATGTCAACCCCTGGGTGACCCTCTGGCCACATATGTCCATAACGTGCCTCCATAATATCAAATGTACCCTACCTGTTCTCAAGATAATGCCATAATTTGTCTCTTGAAAGCTCCACAGTGCTATAAACCTGCATAGCAACATTATGAAAGATGAGTCTTCTATAAGACTTAGTAAGCAACCTCCTTTTCCCTTGAAAATTTTCCTCATTCCTTTCTTTCCAGATAGACCATAAAATGATAGAAGAAAAATACAACCAAAACAGAGCAGCAGTCTTTCCCATTTTTATGTCTTGGTGAAAAATAATCTTTTCAGGAAGTGGTTGTTTATTAATTCCCCAAATATCTTGCTTGTCACAGAACAATTCCCATATCTCTTTAGCAAAGATACACTCAAAAAATATATGATTAATAGTCTCAAGAGTTCTGCAGATGTTGCAGATATCAATATCATCAAAATTGGTTTTGAATGGAAGTTTTTGTAGGATAAGAAACCATCTAAAGCATGCCAATTTAGCTTCCAACTGTTTGGACCAATTATCATGAAAAACTTATTGCCATTGAACTTTGTTCCAATTGAGTTTCCAGATTTGATTTAAATGTACAGTCAGATCAATATGATCTGTGAGCATAGAATACAAATCCTTAACTTTTGTGTTCATTATGTTAGTACCATTTTGCCATTGAAAATCCTTATAAGGAGTATTATCATTCTTATAATTTGAAGGAAATTTTAGATTATTGCAAGCTTCTCTGAGAATAGATTAGGTTCTCCAAGTGGTGAGGGGGATGTTATATTCAGAGTTTAGATCATTCCAATCCCTGAGTTTACCATCTTTCAGAATATCTTTGAAGCACCAAATTCCTTTATGAGCCCAGCTTTTTGCTGAACACCCTTGAAGTAAGGCCAAGGGTTTACCATTATGTTTCAGATTCCACCAGATTGATCTATTAACTTGGTAGGTCCCATTGTCCCTTGAGGAAAAGTGGCAGTTGGTGAGATGGGTCTTCAACACTTCCCAAGCCTTCCAAATAGTTCTGAACACATTAGAGCCAGTAGGTAAAATGATTTTCTCACTACTAAGGATATCACTGGAAGACAAAGATTTCCAGGATTTGGCATGCTTAGGAACAACATCAAGAATATTCTATCTAATCAACACTTTCTAGGGTTCACTGCCTTCCAAGGCCCCAAGAATCCATTTTGCAGCCAGGGCAATACCCTGAAGTCTAAGATCTTTTAATCCCAACCTCCTTTGGTTTTATCAATTGTGCACCATTCCCATTTAACCGCATGCTTTTTTCTCCTTCCCTTACCATCTGACCAGAGAAATGCTCTTATCCTTTTTTGAATTTCATTAATCTAATAGGAGTTAAAGAACCACATCGATGCAAAGTATGTACTATAAGAGGACAAAATCTTTTGGCAAATTTGGATTCGCCCAACCAAGGACAAGAACTATTTATTCCACTTGGAGAGTTTCTTCTCAATCTTGCTTCTAATCCAGATCCAAATTTCCTTGATATTGGGATCCACCGCAAAGGGGATGCCAAGATATCTTACTAACCTTTGGGGGCCACCCCACTGAAGTTCAAATTTACTAAGCCAATATGGGGGCAGCTCATTCCAACCCAAAAGACAAGATTTAGAGGGGGAAATTTTAGCCCCTGAAGCAAGATAGAAGATATCTAGCTTACCCAAAAGGTGAGACAAATTCGCTTCTTCCAAGGTTAACATAATAGATCTATCATCTGAAAACTAAAGATTGAGGAGCTCGTTATCATCTGGCAGCATAATACCTTTGATCCTTGTTATTGGGGAGTTTTCTCTTAAAACATAGTGCATGGCATCTGAGGCAATTACAAACAATGCTGGGGCAAGAGGACACCCCTATCTTATAGACCTTTGAAGGGAAGTTTCCTGAGATGGAACTCCATTAACCTCCACCTGAGCAATAGCATCCTGAAAAAGTGTCTTGACCATATGACAAAAAGAGTCAGGGAATCCAAAAGATCTCAACATAAGGAGGACAAACCCCCATTCAATTCTATCATAGGCTTTCTCAAAGTCTAACAATAGCATTGCAACATTTTTCCCAGTCATCTTAGCCCAATTCAGATCCTCCCAACTAGTGATCAAATTCTCATGAATGTATCTTCCTTTTATAAATTCAGTCTGAGTAGAATTGATGATAGAGGGGAGAACAAGTTCCACCCTATTAGCTAGAATCTTAGCTAAGATCTTATATGAAACATTGAGCAAAGTTATGGGTCTCCAATTTTTGACAAGAGTCTTGTCTCCCTCCTTAGGGATTAATTTAATCAATCCTTTGTTGATTTTGCTGCCTAAGGAACCTCTGTCAATAGCTTCCTTATAAACAAGGAGAAGATCTTCACACACCCAGTCCAAAAAGGACTTATAAAACTCAGTAGGGAGGCCATCAACCCCAGGGGATTTATCATTTTTAAGCGAAAGGATAGCATTCCTGATCTCCTGCAAAGTAATATCTTTCCCCAGCTCTTCTGCCATGTCAGCATTGATTTTTTAGGTATAATCCCTTCAATATATTGTCTTGCTTTGAGATTGGCTACTGACTCTCCATCAGAGGAAAAAAGATTCTTATAAAAAAGGAAAAATTGATTTCTTATTTCCTCAGGGTTACATACAGTAGTATCATTAACAGTGATTTGATCAATCTGTGCTCTGGCGTGTTTTTCTTTTATATATTTAAAAAAGAACTTGGAACCTTTATCGCCATTTTGAAGCCAATTCATTTTTTCTCTAACTTTAAGACCCTGAATCTTGTTGTTCTAAAAATTCCTAAGAGAGCATTTTGCCATAATCACCCTGTTTGTGAGCGCTTCATTGCTAGGATTCAATTGTAGCTCAGACTCTGATTGCAAAAGCTTGTCTTGGAGGAGGGACTCTTTCCTACGACAGTCTTTGGATCTCTTCTTACCAATGGTTTGAAACAAGGCTTTCCAACCTTTAGTGTTTAGGTTCCATCTGTCAATATGGGAGAGATCTCGATGCATCATTTGTTAATCTGCCTTAGACACAAAATGGCACTTTTACAATCATTGTCTTTAAGAAGATTGGTGTTGAGACAAAAACTAGAAATAACCTCCAGACTGTTTAGGGGCACCCTGTTTGAGACATAATTTAACTCTTATCGGATGATGATCCGAGAGGGAATAGGGGGTAACTTCCACCTTGCACCCAGTGCCCACCAAGGAAGCTAAGAAAAAAGAGCTATTAAAGTAAAATCTATCAAGCCTACAATAGATTCTATGGCCTCCCTGCTGGGAGTTGCACTAGGTAAACCAGATGGCTTGTGTATCTTTTTTTTGACCCTCAATGGGATCTTCTAACTTCAATTTGTTTTTCATTCTTTTCCAGAAGAATCTTTCATTTCCTTTCCATTCAAATCTAGAACCTCCCCATTTGTCTTCCTCCCTTTCAACAAAATTGAAGTCTCCACCAAAGACCCATGAATGTCCTGCAAAGTACTCATCTAGTTCCAGAGGTGGATCCTCTCATTGTAATCATTGGGGGCATAGACTATGCACAGACGCCAAAACAAATGTCTTTTTTCTTGATTGTTACCCAGACTGCCCGATTACATGGGGAAGTCCCATAGCCATCTACAAATTGTGCCCATTTGTTAGCCATTAAAATCACTGCACCCCCTTTCCCTTTCTCATGCTTAGTCACAAACTGGGATGCCTCTTTCCAAATAACCCTTAGGCTGGTATCCAGAGTAAAGCCAGTGGCCTTAACCTCTTGTAAAAGTACAAAGTCAACATCCTTTTTTTGCATCAAAAATATTCTTACAATATGCTTTTGTCAGGGGACTTCTAGTCCCTTGACATTCCAAGAAATGCAGTTCAACTCCATCAAGTCTGCACACCAGATGAGGGACCTTTATCAGTCTTGAAGTTTTCAAAGCACTTAGGAAGCCTATTTTCAGCTTCTATCCTCTTAGCAGTTGGAGGGAGGATTCCACTCAACTTCTTCCTCTTATCTTTTTGATGTTGATTTGAGTCTTTATCTTGGGGGGGCCTACCAGCCTCCACTCCCTTTTTCTTTCTATACCTTTTGGTTTTCTTAGCAATAATTTCTATGGGGGTGTCTTCACCCTTAGAGGTATCCTTAGTAGAGAGCAAACCAAGCTCATCTACGGAGTCCATTCCAGATTGTGAAGCAAACCCATCCGAGCAAACCACTCCACTCAGGGGATTAATAGGATCCACTGCTAGATTGGGGACCAAAATTTCATCAACCTTTTCATTTCCTACTACAAAGGAAATAGTATTGACGAAGGGGGGCCTTTCCATCTTGTTCACAAGACCCTCGGTCGGGTATCCCCTAGGCCAGAGTCCGAGCAAGCAATAGGCAATTCATTTTGGTTAAGTAATTGGCTGGGGGGGAAGATCCCAGTATCAGAAGTATCAACTTCACCTTCCGAGTTCTGAAAAGGCAAATCATCCTTTACTCCCAATGAGTCAGCCTCTATTTGGGGTTCCACCATGTGATTTTCCTTGAAGTATTTAGAATTGAAAGTATAAAATTCCTTACCCAGATTAGGGTTAGTGTCTAAATTTTCTTTAGATTGCTTGAGTTTCAGAAGTGCCAATTGTTGAGCATTTAACTTGGGAGCATTTTTCAAATGATCTGAACTTGTTATGGGTTCTTTATTAGTATCATTGATTCTTCCTTTAGAGTTTCCATCATTATCTTTCATTATATTATTATCCAATTCATTTAAGAGAGAAGAAAAGTCATCTTCCCCCCTCAAAACCTTATCAATAATGTTATTTGTCTCTGCATTCTCCATTTGCGGAGGGTTATTCCTTTTGTTAGTGCTAGTTTTAGGATATTTTTCATCAAGCTGTTGTGGGGTAGGGCTGCATTCCTCAGCACCAGCCCCAGAATTAACATCTTTATTTATCCACCCCTCGAGGCCAAACGACTACACTTTATTTTTACCATTTCCACCTAGAGTGGTCCTGGCATTTGCTCTATTTTTAATTAAAGGGAAATTTCTTCTGAAATGGCCTTCACACCTGCATAGATAACAAGCATTCAACCCTCCTAAAACTTCAATTTCACAGATCACATTTCTAGATTTCAAATTAATTTCTAGCACCTCTGGAAAATCCGTTCTAGGGAGCAATGAAACCAAGACCCGAGCATCAGAGTGTGGAAGCAGGGACTTGGTATCATCCGTCTTCAAGATCGTTCCAAATGGTTCAAGCAAGGAGAGGAATGAATTTCCAAAGGCGGGGCGAAACATGCTTGATAATTATCCACCAAGGGCTAGAGAGAGCCAACACTTCATCCTCTAAAGCCTCCGGGTTCCATGCCAAGGCACGAAAAACCACATTGCCAACATTCCAAAATTGCTTATCAGTTACTTCCAATTGGGATTTTTGATTATTAAAAAATATAACAAACAACCCTTTTTGAATCATGCCACAATAGTAAAATTGCAGCCCTAATTTCTTTTCCCACACATTTTAAAACCATTCATCCATGAATTTTCTAGCCGGAACCCTATTAGGGTTGACAGCTGCAAAAAAGATTATCGTTTTAACCAGTTTAACATCTTCATTTTCAATGGCCTCATCTAGGGTTTTGTTAGGAATGAGAACAACTTTCAATGGAGAAGTCGAGGCAGGCTTACCTTGACCATGCTCTCCATTGTCTTGAACACTAACGACTCCACCAATATCAAATTTTGCACCTTGCGGTAGATGGCTCCTCTCACTAGCAACGACGTCCCAGAAAGATTTAGGCTCTTCACCATTATCAAAAGAGTAAGATGGGATATTATTGGATCCATCCAAAGGATCTGAGTCCCCTACCATCACCAAGAGAACACCCCTCAGCACCCACCCATGCAGATGGGCCGAGACACCACAGCTAGCACAGGGTCGTAGTCACACCCACACACAATGGATGAGAGCTGAGAAAGATTAGACAACAAAAATGGAATCAGCCGTGCACCAGGAAAATTGTGGAAGATCATGGAGAAGGGCTGAGCCTCCTCCACGGGCAGTGGAGAAACCCACCAGCAAACCTTGCACGCGAGAAGATTCCTGAGTATTTTGATGATTATTGATATCCCATATTTATATTTATATTATAATATTATATATAATTATATAGCATAAATATATAAATATATATTACTCTATATAAAAATATGATTTAATTGTTTAAAAATCAATAATAATAAATTAATAGCTGTTATATTACAAGTAAGTGCAGTTAACGAAAACGAAAAAGGGAAAACTGGGTTACAATTAAGAGGGGCCACACTAAGCGTTTGTGCTGTTTAAGTCTTGTTGTCAAACTAATTTTATTTTATTTTTAAATAAATTCAAACAAAATAGTAGTATTTCAGAAAGTTTGGGTTTAAATTAATTAAACAAAGTAAGAAAAAATATACAACTTCTAATCTTTTTCTTTAGATATATCTAATAATATACACATATTTTTTAAAATTTAATAAAAAAAGACTACACATGCCTTCTCATTTTTCAAGGCCAGAAGACCTTTTCCTGCACTTTCAAATCTGTTGTATTTCAATTTATTATGGCCATTTAATAATATTTTTTCTACTTATCTTCTCTCTTAACGAGAGCTCCTTCCTCTTATTATATAAAGCACTGCAATAGCACTGCGTCCACTGCCAACCAAAACAAAAATAACTTAGGTGATGGCAGTGCCAGCTGTACCAGTACCGGTTCCGGTGCAATTGGTGATGCTAGTTCCGATCTAGGTGATGCTGGTTCCGATGCAATTGGTGATTCTGGTTCCGGTCTATGTGATACTGGTTCCGATGCAATTGGTGATGCTGGTGGCGGTGCCGGTGCAGCTGGTGATGGCGCTTCCGGTCTAGATGATGGTTGTGTCGGTGCAGCTGGTGATGCCAGTTCTAGACTAGATGATGGCTCTTTTGGTGTCGCTGGTGATGCCAGTTGCAGTATAGGTGATGGTGGTGCTGGTGCAGCTTTTGATGTCAGTTCCGGTATAGGTGATGACGGTGCCGATGTAGTTTCTGATGCCAGTTCCGATCTAGGTGATGGCGGTGCTGGTGCGGCTGGTGATGTTTCATCTGCACAACGGTCGGGGGATAGATTAACCATCTGGTTGCTGTGGAGGGTAGGAGGAGGGGAAGGACCAACTAAGCTGTTCAATTCAGTGCCAGTGCTTTGTACTGTTTTCAAAGTGGATGTGCCTATCTGTAAGTGAAGCATCTTGCACGTCTCATCTATTTTCTTGTTATGTTCTTGAAGCTGTTGTGCATCCCAGAAAGCTCTGAATTCCCTTTACATGAGCCAATCAAATGAAAAGAAGTTACAATTTGGTGTAAGGAAACAGTGTTGAGCGAACAAAGACAAATATAATGCTTTTGTAGAAAAAATCTTTCACTAAAGTAGTGGTTCCTTACAGAACTAATCCTCATATCAAAGAACCAAGAAGATAACTATAAATTTTTATATATTAATATTTTACCTTTTATATATTTTTCTCTTTTGGGAGCAACATAAGATGGCTCCTTGCACTATTAAGTCGATAGAGTCATTCAGTTCAGTATGTAACTCTATTTTTAAATCAGGAAGCTTCTGAAGTTGGAGAATTATTTTGGACAAATCATTCATAAACTTCAGAAGTCTTAAACGCTCTTTTCTGTTATTTTCAATGGCGTATACAATATTTAAAGCTGCAGCCACCACTAAGAAACCCACTGCAGTCCAATGAACGTTTCCCATAGCATACAACACTCTAATGGTTGTTTGATGTTTGTTTCCAGAATATCCTTTCATCTGCAAAACCAATAAAAAAATTAAAACAAATAATTACCAACAAACAGAATGAGAGTTTCCTCTTCATTTTCCTTCTAAATCTCCATGCGCAGCGTAGCATTTTTCATACAAAGATTTACAAATATAAAAATGGGATCCTTCGTAAAAATGACTATTAAATACAATAATTGCTCACAACAAAATTAAAATTAAAATTGAAATTAAATTTGCATTTTAATATATATATATATATATCATAACATAAATTTCTAACATATAATTCCAATCATATCTATAGATATCTAGTTTCATGTTAGATGTCTAAATATTCTAAGTAAGAAAGAATCTAAATATATAAAAAGTTAGATTGAATCAACATATAAATGTTGAATCCATAGATAAGGGATTGATTTTGTAGGTATGTAAATGATTTTTATAAAATAGAAATGACATTTAGAGTAACAAATAATATATTTATCTATCTAATAGAAGTCACTTTCAATGGAGATATGAACATGATTAATAATGGAAAATCACATGACATCATTTGTCACAACACCAAACTTAGAGCTAAGTACCAATATCCTCTTCATTAATTATAGTGCTTATATATAAACATGTTTCATGTAGTATGCTTGTCTCAACTCATATTTCCAAAGTGATTTACATATTTTGATTAATTAATCAATTAAGCATAGATTATCTATATAGAAAAAAAAAAATTCTTTACATAGATTGGTGAACACAAATGATCTTACATCCCTAGTGTACTGGATTTAGGGTTTGATTTCTATCTTAAGTTTTAGAGTTGATTATGTTACTAATTTTATGTATTAGATCCAAACTTCTTAATACATCCCTATATGTTTTATCATGATGATATCAAAAATAGTAAAATTGTATGATGAACCCTTATATGACATCTTGAACATGTTTCCTTCTTATATGTATAATTTTTATGATACATATAATGATTTAAAATCCAAACTAGGATGAGATTTATTATGTGTTTACACATCCATATGATTTGATACATATATTTTCCTTTAATGTATATGATGTTAGATCACTTGTTATATATGTGATGCCTTATGCTTTACCATGTTATGATATGTTGCTAGATTTTTATTCTTTATTGTATTATTGCATATGGCCAATAGTGATACTTACTTGTAATTCATCACATTATTATTTTTGTGGTCATTCCTTAGGGATACATCCATTGGTTTAAGTGACATTATTAGTTTTATGCTTCTCCCTCCCTAATGTTCATAATATATTTAGCTTACCTCTCCTATTGGTGTTCCATTCGATGTATAAAATACAAGAGGTATTGTTCCTTCTATGAATTCATATTTTCACCCTCTTCTAGTGCTACTATGCTTTATTTTCCCAAACATAACCATTGCACACTCCATGTGGCATATAATTTATTTGATTAACATGAAATTATTAATAATTAT
>VDFB02105785.1:404286929-404392503 GCA_007258455.2 Sequoia sempervirens
GTTCTCTTCACACCTTGCTTGTCCACACTCAATGGAGGGTCACTAGGTTCTATAAATTCAACCCTAGCTGACCTGGCGTCTCTGGAAGCAGGGTAATTTTCACCATCAGCAAGCAACCCTATAAATTCTACAATCTTTTCTTTAGTAGCCATTACTTCCAACCCTTTTACCATGGCCTTTCATTCAAACAATGTCTGGGAAAATTCCAATGCAACGTCTTCATTAAAACCATTCAGCTTCAGGAAATAATCTAACCACCCACAATTTTTGAACTCGGTTTGGCAAGGTGCATCCTGTAGTAGTATGTCATGAACCATGGGTTCATTTAGAATTAACCCACCTCCCATTGTTCAGCTACCTGTAATTAAACAATCACTCTACAAGGTTTCCCTTCCTGCAACCTTCATCGGAAAGCTAAACTTCTCCTTCCTGCAATGCTACTAAATTCCCAACACCAATGTCATCTGAATTTTCCTTTTTGGCAACTTAGGATTATGACAAGAGTAATAAAGGAAGTAAAGGAGTAATAAATCAAGGCTATGATCAAGAAAAATGGCGACAGTTGATATCACCTCTCACATGCGAGTCGTCATCTCACTCAAAATTCAAATTGGCTCAATTTAAACTTTTCTAATGTGAACCAACATGGACTGACATGTGGACATGGTATTCACACTTCCCCCAACCTAAATTTGAGCATGTGTCCTCACATGCGCAATAGTTATGATGATTTGACAAGGCAAGGAATAATTACATGTTATGGAGAACGTCTAGATTAATTTACAACAATTAAATGAATGTACTAAAAGACAATTAAGAGATAACAAATTGATACGCACGTACTTGAATTCTTGGAAGATCTGTTGCAAAGATTATGGAGAAAGTACTGGTCACCTTTTAAGAAGTTAGTTGAGCAAGTAATGAAAATGGAGTGGAATGAAGTGAAGTTATGGCAACATGATGGAAGAGAGAGAAAGGTGGATATGGATGGGTGGATGGGTGAATGAATGAAGAAGTGGACTCCCACAAAAGTGGAAGTATTTATTATGACAAGTGACACACCTTAGTTAGCCAGAAGGAGGGACACTAGGTCTGCTTCCTTCAGTTGCAGGAAGTTCGAGTGTTGCATGCTAAGTGAATTGTTGCAGGATTTTCTCCTTGGAATTTGGCTTGTGATACAACCTGAGGCGATGACCGTTGACAAGAAGCTTAAATCTGACTGGGTCAATGTTAGTGAGCTGAACAACACCATTGGGGAAGACTTTAGCAACCTCATATGGTCCTAGCCACCATGTCTGCAATTTTCCTGCATTATCCTGATACCTTGAGTTGTAGAGCAATGCCTAGCCACCTGACTAGAATTTCTTGTCCTTAATGAATTTTTCATGTCACTTTATTTTCTAATTCTACACTACTTATGTGTGATGCAAGGCTGCCTTCCTCATTTCATCTAAAGCATTGAGCTACATGATTCTGTCCCTTTGTGCCTAAGAGATATCCATCCCCAAGTCTATTGCAGTCCTAAGAGTCTTATGCTCAAATTCGATGGGCATCATAGCTTTCTTTCCATACAACAACTCAAAAGGAGTGAAGCTTTTTGTTGTTTTCCAGGTTGTCCTATAGGCCCAAATAACTACAGGCAGCCTATTTTCCCAATCCTTCCTATGAACAACCATTGTTTTGGTTAGAATGGCTTCAATTTCCCTGTTAGTCACCTCAGCTTGGCCATTGGTCTAAGGGTGATAAGGAGTAGACTTCATGTGCCTTATGTTGTACTCATTGACCAGTGTTGCAACAAGGGTTAAGGTGAATTGAGCCCCTTGATCAATCACTATCTCTCTTGGAACCCTATACCATGGGAAAATCTTCTCATAAAGAAATTATGCAACCTCATTATCTCTTGCATGCTTCATGGCCTTAACTTCTACCCACTTGGTTACATAATCAATGCATACTAAGATATAGGATTTACAGTTTGATGGAGGATCAATGGGTCCTACAAAATCCAATCCCCACTTGTCAAATGAAGTGATCACTACCTCAGGGTAAAGGGGCATCTCATCATATTTGGTTGGCCTGCCATTCTCTAGCATCTATCACACTTTATTGTATATATCCCTGCATCCTTGTGGAGTGTTGTCCAGTAATATCATGTATTCAAAATCTTCATTGTTGTCCTCTTGGCTGCAAAATGTCCTCCACATGGTTCATTGTGGCATGCATGCAAAATATCATATGTCTCATCTTCCCTCACACATCTCTTCATGACATGGTCTAGCCTAGTGTAAAACAAACATCCTGCAATCCATGAAAAAGGAAGTGATTTTTCAATGAGCACCCTTCTCTCTTTTGGAGAGAAGTGAGGAGATACTCTCCCTATGACCAGATAGTTAGCTATGTCAACATACTAGGGTGTGTGCATACTGATGAAGAATAGATTCTCATTAGGGAAAGAGTCATCAATGACTTGATTATCCTCTGATGTAGTTAGCCTTGAAATAAAGTCTGCAACAACATTGGCCTTCCTTGGCTTATCCATAATGGTTATCTCAAACTCCTACATCAACAATAACCATCTGGCTAGCCTACCTGATATCAGGGGTTTATTCATGAGGTACCTAATGGCTGCATGGTCGATATGCACAAAGATCTGATAGCCTGTTATGTAGTGCATGAATTTTTTAAGGGAATAGACCACTGCCAACATTTATTTTTCTGTCACTGTATAGTTGAATTCAGCTCCCTGCAAAGTTTTGTTGACAAAATAAATAGCATTTTCAATAGCTCCTTCTTTCTATCCTAAGACTACTCCTATAACATATTCTGATGCATTTGTATGAATGTGAAAAGGAAGCTCCCAATTAGGACCTTTGAGTATAGGAGCATGAGTTAAAGTTGCTTTCAAGTCATAAAATTCCTTGTCACAGTCTTTTGTCCATTGGAATTCAACATCTTTGGTTAGGAGAGTGTACAATGGTGCTACCATTTTGTTGAAGTATTTGATGAACCTCCTATAATAACCTTCATTTCCTAAGAAACTCCTAACATCTTTTTGTTTTGCGGGTTTGGGAAAATTGGTGATCATCTCACTCTTTGTAGGATCTACTTGAATTCCTTTGTGAGAGATGTAGTGGCCAAGGATTGTACCTTCCTACATCATCATGAAGCACTTTTCATTGTTTTTCTTCACATATCTTTAAGACTCTCTTGAGATTCTCCAATGCTTCATTGAAATCAACTCCATAGGTAGTAAAGTCATCCATATAAATTTCCATGAAATCATGAGAGATGTCTAAAAATATGCTAATGACTTCCCTCTAAAAAGTTGTAGGTGCATTGCACAAGCCGAATGGAAATACTAAATAGGCATAGGTCCCCCATGGACAGGTAAAGGTGATCTTCTCCTGGTCCTTAGGTGCAATTTGGATCTGGTTATACCCACTGAACCCATATAGAAAAGAAAAGTATTGCTTTCCTGCAAGTGAATCTAGAACTTGGTCTATGAAAGGTAGGGGAAAATGGTCCTTTTTGGTGGCAGCATTGAGTTCCCTGTAATCAAAATAGACTCGCCACTTCCCTCCCTTTTTGGGCACAATCACCAATGGAGACACCCACTGGCTATCTAAAATGGAGTAAATAAATCCCACATCTAGCAATTTCTATAGTTACCCTTTTACAATTTCTCTTAGTACAGGGTTTATTCTTCTTTGTGGTTGCCTCACTAGTATAAAATTATCTCTGATGTAAATCCTATGAGGGAAAAGCTCAAGATCCAAGCCCTTCATATCATGATAGTTCCACACAAATGCATGTCGGTGGGTTCTCAATAATTTTTTCAATGACAAATGTTGTTCTTCACTCAATTTCTTGTTAATATTTAGATATTTTCCTTTTGACACTTGCACTTGTCTAGTTATCTCTACCATAATTTTTTCACTAATGCTTGGTACTTTGAGTTCATGTGGCAGAAATGTATGAGACATACATGTTGCTAAAGGAAGTTCAGTTGTAGGAAGAGCGGACATAAGTCTCTTTACTGGATCAACAGAATCAGATGCATGAGAGGATGATACTTCATCTACTTCACAATGGTTCCAAATTATGTTAGACAATACTTCACCTTCATAGTGAAGCTACATGAAAGATCTTTTTCCTAACATCATAAGTTGTGCCACAGAATTAACTTCCTCTACCTCTTCACCAACATGTGGCCATACAAGTTATCCATGTCATGGGATGGTTGAGCAGGGGGTAGAGAACAAGCTTTTTGGTGCTCTTTCCATTAGAAATGGTCCTGTCTCCAGTCCAACATCCAATATAGGCATCTATTGTTGCTAACCATGGCCTTCCTAGGATAATGGGGTACCCACCTAGTGTAGCTTTACAGGAAAGAACCATGAAGCTTGTTGGGTACTCCCAAGAGTCTAGAGTTACCATAAGGTCCTCTACTATCCCATTAGGTTTAACAGTAGAACTATCAACAAGTTGTAGGATGACCGGAGTAGGTTTCATGCTTGCAACATTTAGTTGTTGTAGGATATCCTTGGTCATTACATTTATTGCTACTCCAAAATCAATTAGAGCATTCCTTATTTGGACCCTATTTATAACAACTTCTACCACAAGACTCCCCAAATCATTATATTTGGGAATAGTCACTTTCCCAAGCATGATGTCATCTAGCTATCCCACCACATGAACCGTAGTGAGGTCTTTCTTCTTCCTACTTGGCTTCTTAAGGAATTCTTCCTTAATTGCTTTGCCATATATAGGAACATATTTTATGGCCTGAAATAGAGGTATCTGGACACATATATGCTTCAACTAATTTAAAATGTCAAAAGTTGGTTCCTTCTTCTCTTCCTTTTGTTTCACAGTTTCCAACCTCTGGGGAAATGGTGGTTCCTGTTTAGTCAGCTTGACTAGGGCTGGTTCAAGATTTTTAGGTACACTTGGTTGAATGGGGGCATTCAGAGGCTCATTTTCTTCCACAAGAAGCTCAGTGATAATGGGTGTGGAAGGAGCTGGAAAAGTAGTTCTTGAATGCAAGTGGATGTCACTTACACTCACAACATATGTAGGGAATTGATTTGGATCAACAGAGTATACTGGCTACTATTGTGGTTTGTTATTTGGGTTAGGTGTGGGTTGAGCTGGTAGTTGAGTAGATTTAGGTGTATTTGAAATTGAACTAGAAGGAGGAGGCATTATAGTAGGTTGTTGGGGCTGAGAAGGTGGCTGCATGTAATTGGTTATCTATTTTGGCCATTGTTATCCTCCCCTCCATTGAGATGTTTGCTACCAATTTCCTAGAGGTGAGTGCCAATTTCCTTAAAACTGCAGCCAATTCCCCTAAGGTTGTTGCCACTGGGGTGGAGAGTTTTGGTGATTGGGCTAGACATTTGGAAGGTTACTCCAAGGCTTTGGTGGATATCCTCCATAATTGGATGGATATGGGGGCTTCCATTGGTTACTAGATGAATAAGAATTGAAATATGGCCCAACAAAAGATAATGGATCTTGTAGCATACCTTGTCTTGGAGCCCATGGCCTCCTTTTTGCAACATAGTAGACTTGATCCTCTTCAATCTGAATTGGCTTGAACTCAGGTGGAATCTTCTTACTATAAATATTAGCTACCATCTTGCATCTGCAGTCCTTCTTTTGTCTACAATGGGGGAAATACTCTGCCAACATTGCCTCTGCCTCCTCTTGTTTCTTCTTGGCCTGGAGTGTATCCAGTTGAGTAACTAGATTGTTTATAATGTCTTGCTTGAATTTTTTCAACAAGTGAGTAATTTCCATTCTTGAAACTCCATTAGTAGATGACTTACCCATAGAGGATTGGTAAGCCCTCCCTTTCTTTGAGGCTACTCTAGAATAGTTCTTACATATCTTCTTGATATCCTCCCAAGGAACTTGGGTGATATCTCCTCCTCCCATCAGGTCCAAGGCATCAGTGCAGTTGTCATTAATTCCTCTTAGGAAAATAAGCTTTAGTGATTCTTCATTGAGTGTATGGTGTGGAGATTTCTATAGGAAAAACAAAAACCTTGAAATGTAATCCTCCAAGCTCTCATCTTCCTTTTGCTGCATCCTAAAAATTTAATCTCCCTCATGTCACTGCCCCTACAATATTCCTTGTACTTCTCAAGGACTTTGTCTTCATGTCCTCCTAAGTCTCCATAATAGGCTCATAAACAATCTTAATGCAACTTCTTTCAAGGTGGTAGGGAATAGCTTAATCCTATGGGCATTGATGGTATAGTCATAACTCCTGCAGAGTATGTCAAACTCAAACAAGAAAGTATCAAGATCTTCTATGACAAGTCCGTAGAACTTAGGAAGGACTGAAGTAGGGATATTTTTGAGGTTGTCAACTTCATTTTGATGAGCAATAGGGAAAGGAAAAGCTGGTTGGTTAGGTATGTTTCTATTTGCATCACCCATGCTTTCCTGATGTAGTTCCAAAGCAAACGAATTTTCAATCTAATTTTGGTCTTCAAAGGAAATTTTAGAACTGGTCAGATCAGGGAATGCATCAGCAAAGGGGTGTGGCTCTTCTTCTTCTTCTCCTCCTGGCAGATTCTGATGCTCAACTAGCTAGAATGGATCAGGGTTATTAGGAAGGGATCTCCCATGAGCATCTATCCTCCTTTCTCTATGCATATGGTATCAACTTACTATCAGCCAGCTCACACAAAGAATTGGAAAAAGAATGGTGGATCATTAATTTCTTAAATGAGGGTATACTAAGAACAAACTTTGAGAAATACTACAACAATAAAAACTATCAATGACTCCAAAGAGCTCCCTAGTTTGACACCATCCCCGACAACGGTGCCAAAAATGTTGGCCTCCTACAATGATCTAACAACTAAGCCCATAAAGCTATGATTCAAAGATTGGACATCTAATCTGAATAGTTGTCTTAATCACCATGAAGGTGCATTTAACTTGTCAACCCATGGACGTAGACTTGAAATGGGTTGGCACAATATGTGCACTAGGAATCCCAAAGTAGCCACATTCATTCTACAGATAAGAAAGACTTAATGTTGAAAGTAAATTGCTTGGAAAGAAATCATATAAATGTTGAACATCAACCAACAACTGTAATAAGCTGAAGTGCATGGCAGAAATGAAAATCTAGGCAACCAAATAGGAAACTACTATGTCTGCTTTGGCTATAGGAATAGTCACAGAATGGAATTCTAGTGGCTATAGGAATAGACAGTACTAGATTTTAACTAATTGTTGAACAAAAAATAATAACTAAATGAAAGGATGGAATGCTCACCAAGTGGTCCCCCTTGGATGAGTATCCCTTAAGACAAATGTAAACTTAGATGCATGAACTTATATCTTCATTTTATTCATTGGAAAACATAAGTACAAATGAGCAACATAACTATATTACTGAAAAACTAATAATGTGAGTACATCATCAGATTAATCAACCTTCTAAGAAGGAGCATTTGAGTCTTATTTATAGGAAGAAAACTAATAACTAACTACCTAGCAAGGCGTTCAACTCCAATAGATTAGGAGGACGCCACTTTAGGGAAAGCATGAAAAGTGGAGAGGAGGTTATGCATGCATGGAATCTAGTCAAGCATGTTTTCCTTAACACGGATCTAGCACAACAACAACTCATACATTCGCTCAACAAACAATTAATACTAGTTACAAGGCAGTTATAAATCTTTGATTTAAACTAGGAATCTCCCTCCATTGACCTTTGAATGATCAACTTGTTGACTTTGATGGCAAGTGACCAGCTAGTAGAATCTTCCTCAATTTTGTAGGCTGCTAATTATATTTGCATAACAATATTAGTATGCACAACAATTTAATATATGTAACTATCTTAAAGTAACATTAATTAATCCAAATGTAGAATTAACATAGATAGTTCATATAGCATGTCAATTTCATTTAAAGGTTACAAAAATAGCTTATGCCCAATGCCTATGGTTTTGAGGAAATATCATAAAAATTCCAATATCCAAATATCAAAGTCTATGACAACTATAGTAAATAGATAATAAACTCTATCAAAATTGAGTCATAAACTGGACTCATCAATATCATTAAATTCATAACACACAAATTATAAATCATTATAGTCTAAAATAAATGTTAACCCTTCTCGATAACGCCCCTAGGTGTATCTTTGAAAAATTCCTTATCTTCTTTCACATTTTCAAATTTATAGCAAAGGCAAAGCCACTGGACGGTCGCCAAAACCATTACCAAATTAGTGGCCTTCTTGTTTCCTTCCAATGTTTCCTGAGAATTTCCAAATCAATCGAAAGAATCGATCTTGGCAGAGGAATAGACATCGGCAAGGAAAGACCAACCTTGATCTTACCAACAACCTCCGAATGACCCTTCACACAACCAAACAATTAATGCAACATCCAGGAATATCAAGTGGTAGCATATGTATGCTTCTTGATGGGAAATTATAATTTAAACCAGCTCAAATCAGTCATAAATTGGGACTAAACTGCCATCTCATCACACTTAGGACAACGCACCAATGTCTAAGCAATCTTCTATAAATTCAACCACTGTCACCTTTCTTCGTCAATCAATAGCATCAAACATGGAGATCTGTCAAAGTGACAGTAACTCTTCCAATGACTACATTGTGTTGGAAGAAATTGAATGCAGTCTACTATTTAGGCATGTATCGGACCAGCTAAAGGAGGTTTTCATGGTGCAGATTGAGCTAGAGGAAGAGGTTCTCTGCAGCATTTTGGGCGAGGTGTTCCTGAGCCAATCCCATGTAAACAACACAACTATGCTGGAGTGTTTCATATATACTATCATCATGACTTATAGGTGTTGCAAATGGGGTGTAAGAGCACTGGAGTGCCTGGTAAAGTTTGAGTTTCATCATCAAGTCAATGTGGCAATCAACAGGCTTAGCCACTACCCTCAGAATGGATTGATTGTTGATGCCATTTGCATTGCATCAGCCTTTTAGGATGAGACTTTAGAGGAAGTTGTGGCTCTTGCACATAGGAGTCATAAGGAATGATATTGGACTTTTTGCACAATTCCTCTAGTTGCACGAGAATCTCCTATCACCAGCTCAAGTTGAACGCCTGCAGACTGTTACTGAGGGAATTCATGTCTTGATATTTTCTCTGTGTACTTGAAAGGAAATTCCTCTTTTTGTCCTTTTTTCCACGACATGAACTCTTGTAGTCGAACCAGATGATTTTGTAGTGCCAATGCAATGTAAAAATATTTATATATAAATAAAATATCTATTTTGATATCACTGTGTCTTTGTATGCATGGCCTCATTGGTTTCATGTTCATATCATACTTAAAAATTCTGGTTTCTTTTTTGTATAATGCACTGGTTAAATAAATTAGGCTTGTTTTTATTACATTAATCACTAAAACATTCTAGGAAAAAAAATGGGTAGTTCACACAACTTGATAAAACCTCGCCTAGGTTTCGAACAACTTGAAGAATATCGCTTGAGGTATGACTTGTGGATGAAGTTTCCAAATTTTGATGCATGAAAACTTATCAATCAGGTTGTTAACATACGTATACCTACTCTTGAAGGAAAGGAAAGATCAAAAATGGTAAGAAAACACCACCTAGTGAAAAACACACAACGAAAGTGGTAAAATGAGAGGTTCGACAAACAAACAAAAACCCTGCCCAAGTTTGAGGAAGACAACAAAAGGCCGCCTGAACACAAGTTTAAGCAATGGACTTAGGCAAAAAGGAAAGATAGTTAGAAAAAGAGAAGGGGGGGTTGATTTACGAGCAATAGTTGCTTTGACTGGGGACAAGGACTACAAAGGACATAGAGAATCAAGCATGAAAGACCAATCCTTTTCCATTGGGCGTGGAGTCAATGAGAAGAGTACTAAACAAAAAGAAAAAAATGAACACACCAAAATTGCACTATTTACAAGGTAGGACTAACCTACCAGAGAAAGAAAAGGAAGAGCACGATGACACAAACCTGATAACTAGTTGGGATAAAAATAGTCCTTTTTTGAAGAGGCCCACCTTTTTGTATAGTCTCCAGAGAAAATTTAAGAACATTTACATCTGAGCATTAATGCAGATGTAGATGTATTCATAGTCCAACAGTCTCCCAAAAATCCACTTTTCATCAAAAATTTCATCATGTTGCAATCCCGTCAGGGTTAGATCATTCTTTGCTAGCCAATTCTCATGACCAAGATTTTTCAATTCAAGCATATCCAATTCTAATATAGAATTTTGAGCTTTAAATTATTCTTTGGCCTTACATTCCCCAAGAATTTCCCAAGTTTCTAAAAAATTACCATAGGAAACAATACTCTCCTTGACTTCATCATACCTTCTTTCGATCAGGCCATTTTTATGGAAGGTAATTGCCTTTGTAAACTAGTGCAAAACAGGGACTGATTTATTGTTTTCTTATGACTGGGGACCAATTTCATCTTCTTTCAACAAAAGACTAGTATTTTCCTCATCCTTCCCTTGATTATGATCGATCTCAGGGTGAGCCCACAATACCGGTTTACAATTTTTGGGAGATCCTGATTTTTGTTGAAATCACATATTTTTAGAAAATATAATGATTTAAGCCTTGAAAATTTCCATTTAAATGTTTCCAATTGAAGAGGGTTTGATCTAACCACCTTAGATCAAACCCCCTTGGATAAAACCCCGCTAGTTTTAAACCATACCTATAACGGAGTCTCTTTTACACCTATCAAAATGCTGATAAAAAACCACTTTTGATTTACCTTTTGGGGGATCAAATGAATTTTTTAATTTTTTTGTAATTATGTAGTCCTTATTATAAGCTTCCCAAAAAGTATAATTTTAAATAAATTTAATTTTATTATTATGTTTTTTTTTTTTCTTTGGAATATAGGTTTTCACCTAAAATCAAGCTCTATCTCCACATTGGAAAAATAGAAGATTATGAAATATATATATATATATATATATATATATATATATATATATATAGATATATATCAATGCACTAGATATTGAAGTCCTTGATCAAAAAAAAATGAATTTTATTTACATACAAAAAGTTATGTTCTATACAATGGGCCTTTATGTTTGAATCTGTAATTGGTTTGACTTTGAAACTTGATTAAGGAAAAATTATTCAATAAAACACTATGAAACCAAATGAAAGTGCTAGATATCGATGTTACAAATCTAAATTTAAAATAGAATTTTTATCCTTCATGGAAAAAAAAGTTATGTTGTATACGGTGAGCATCACTCCTTAAAAATGGTGTTTACTGAAGAAAAAAAACTAGTTTTTAAAAGAGATGGAAAAAGAATTGCAATCTAATTCCAAAAATTTTGAAAAAAATATATTTAGAATCTATAGAAAAAATGTCACAAATCACTAGTTTTCATAATCTTCAAATTCCTCATGGTTTAGCCGCTATAGGTGCCCAGAAGTGAAGATTTAGTTAGAAATAATCAGTTTAGTGTGCAGTTTGGCCAAAAATTGTAAACCAGTATTGTGGGATCACCCCTCAACTTTTGATAAACAACATTCATCCTCAAACCTAAATTGATTGGAAATTAGATTTGTGAAAAGAAGGTTATCATATATTTTGAGTTCATCAAAACTAAAGAGAGGGTTAGAATGGGTCGACCATTTCTCTTCCTCCTGAGAATTATCACTCGTGGGATCACCATTTCCTTCTAGATTTGAACATGTTTCCTCATTCTCCACTTCTTCGAAAGAGAAAATTCCATATTCTAGAATAAGAAGAGAATTCAATTCCAAGTCATTCGAATTAGTCTTAGAGAAGGGGAGCTTATCAAAGGAGGAGGCGAGGCAAACAATTTCTTTTCTTGTAGCACATCATCTTCATCATCATTGGATGAACTACAATCACTTTCAACCTCAAACGTAATATATAAATTGAAAGCTAGATCGCTATAATGTTTATCTTGTTCCTCGCTAGGTTGTTGCATGCTATCAAAAATTGTTAGATTATTGTTTTCGACAATCGGGCGAGGTAACTCTGCTTCTTGATGGCCTTTAACCAGAAACTCAGAAGATGTCTTGCAACTGTCTCCAAGCTTCGTGTTTGTGTTTGTGTCTAATTTCCATTTACCCACAACGATAAAATCATCCTCAACCTTCACTGCTTCTAACTGAGCTCGTTCAATCCATCAAACCTTATCTCTTTTGAGGATTAATTATATGTTTGGTTCCAAAGAATAAATGAATATATGATACTAGATCTCCACAGTAGGTCTTTTTGGAGCAAGAATCTATTGAAGAGACTGATTAAACCGGTAAAAAAAATCCCTCATTATTCTAGCCTTGTTTTTCATGATTTGAAAGAAAAGACATAAGGTAGTTGCAATGTTAATTGGAATTTTATAGCATTGGAGAAAAAAAAATTGAGGACATTCCATTCAGTAATACTTCCTTTTTCGAGTCCCCTATACCATTCTGCCACTTTCTCGATCAAACTGTCAATAAAAAATCTTATAAAAACATCTTCTTCTTGAATTCCTAAAACCGCACTTACCACAGTCAGAGCTAAAATATGTTCCTTAGGGTATTGTTCATTTTGACCGAAAAATTTAGGAAACCTCTTCCAGGAACCTTGGGGTAAATCATGGTATTGTGATAGGGCAAGAGGGCAACCTTGATTACACTAGAGATTCAAATCCATAAGCAAAAAGAGTCACCAACTCACATGGGAGTAAAAATTAGGGAAAGAAAATTACTGTGGTGGATTAGCTGGAGGTGGATTCTAAGGCTGAGGTACAGGTGGGTCCCTTGGTTGATGTAACAAATGATTGGGCTGACGATCACGATGATGAGGAGTGTTGTTGTAGTATTCGAATATCAACCTTGAAGGGCATTCAATCATAGGTGCAAGTAGGCATTGGGCTCGTTCTTCTCCTTCTTCTAAGACAAAATTCACCTGCATATAATCTGTTGTATTCCTTCTATATCTCCAGGCAAGTGTATTTAATTTTGATATGATGTCTTCTTGCTCTAATCTGACCCAATTTAAATTTGGCTGCAAAACAGGAAATACATCATTATGAGGAAGTACCATCTTGTCGCATGATGCAATGGCAACTGTCAAATCTTAAAATCAATTTAAGTCCCCAACAGAGTCACCAAAAATCTATTAGCGAATGGAATGACCCAAACAAATGACTCATGACCCAGATTTAGCACCAACAAAAAATCTACTAACAGCTCTGAAAAGACCACTATTGCATTTGTGGCTTTCCT
Source organism: Sequoia sempervirens (assembly GCA_007258455.2). NCBI lineage: Eukaryota > Viridiplantae > Streptophyta > Pinopsida > Cupressales > Cupressaceae > Sequoia > Sequoia sempervirens. The sequence continues at coordinate 404,300,201 of VDFB02105785.1, forward strand.
TTGAATTTTGTCGAGGTACAACTCCCTCACTAGATTTTCAATGAATATATTGTTGGTGTAATTAATATTTAATTACACATTAGCATAAGTTTACTTAGGATTTATTTAATTCCTAAGTTATAGGATCTTATCTTTATCTTATCGAGCTATCTTGTTGCTCAAGATAAGATTAGGTTGTTGCATCTTTGCTTTTATAAAGCAAATTATCTCTTGTAATTAATGGTCAATTCAAATATATCAAATTGCATGTTTTTATGCAAAGCTTCTGCTTTTTTTCGTTTTCCTCTTTTGTGGAAGGTCTATTTTGGTTTGCAATCAGATCTTGGTTTTCTAACATGGTATCAGAGCCTCGATTCGCAGCCCCTTCTCAACCTTTTTGGAGGATTTCGTTGCAAAGCTCGTTCGGAGCCCCTTGAGGGTTTCAATCCTTGAGCATCATTCTGGAGCATCTTGGATCAAATCGGGGTTTTCCGTTGGATTCAGAGCACCAAAAAAAGTCAGAAATGACTTTTATTTCATTGATTTTCATCACCGTTTGCCAGATCTACAAGGGTTTTCAGCTCGGTGATTTATTTGATAGATCTGGGGGTCGCCTGATTTTTGGAGCACTTTGGGCCCAAACGGACCTCGCTATTAGATTCGCAGCGCCCAAAACCCCCATTTTCATATAAAATTTGTCTGATTTGGACACAATCATCCGGAGAAGCAAAATTTTTTTGCCCAAGGGTCGTATCGCCCCAGCACGCTTCACGAGTTTCAAATTTTGAAAATATATATATATATATTAAAAAATCAAAACGTAGGGTTTGCGGCGAGCCTAAAATGGATTCCACCCTGCTGCCGGGTGGGTCACCGGCTTCGCTTTCATACAACCCATCACCCGCCGTTCTCCGCCATTTACCTAAAGTCAAGCTTCCCTATTGTTTCAAAGGGGCCTCAGGGGCTTGCTTTAGCGCTAGTTCTATGGGCGACCAGCGCCCACACGCCAGCCCCCGCCGGGCTTTTAGCCCTAGCCCTGGTCACATGGGTGACCAGGGACCGCGCCCTGAACCCTGCCGCCAGCCCCCTAGTCCGCCCAGGCAACCAGGGGCTTATTTTTTTAGCCCCTGAGGGCCTCACATGGCCGAATCGGACATTTTTTGAGTACTTTCACAAAAACACGCATAACTTTCACATACGGCGTCATTTTTTTGCAAACGAGATATCACCAGAAAGCTGTTTCTGAGCTCTACGCAATTATGTAGGTCTGATTTTTTGGTTTTTCTTTTTTGATGCTTTTTTCTACCTCAGAAGTCAGATGTTGGAAAGCTGGTTTAGGCCTCTATGTAGACCTGAGGTTATTTTTAGAATATGTTTACCTTTTTTTTCATGCATTCTTTTTTGTTTCGTGTGCTAGGTTTGCATTTTCGCCTATGTTTCTGTAGTTTTGCATTATCTCCTTATGCAATCACTAGGTATTGTAATAATGAACTGATATAAAGTTCCATTAAGGGGGGTTCTTGCATCCATCTTTCATTTTGGTGACAACTCGCATGAGTTTGTCTGGTTTCTTGTTGTCTCCTTCTAGCTTCTTTCTTGCTTAGCTAGACACATTGTTGGTTTGCTTCGGTTCACACTTCACATTGGGATTTTATAGTTCTTGATCCACATTGGTTCAAATCTTTCTCATTTGAAGGCCATGGTTTTATGGTTAATGTTCCAAAATATTGATGGTACTCGTCCTATGGGTAGTTTTAGTTTCATTTTGGCATTGGCTTCGAGACACAGCTTCCATATTTGTCACCATTATGGGTCCATTCATCCTTTCATCTACTGTTGTTCACAGATTCCAGAGTTGATCCAGTATGTGAGTTTCTAGTGTTCCTTGGCATCGGGTCTGATGTTGCATTTGTGATTCTGATTGGTATCTTGCAAACAGAACTATCTTTCCTTGCTTGTCGGATTTAGGGTTCCAGTATTGCTTCATCAAAGTTCTTCCAGTGATTCTTCACAACAGTTCATCTCACTGAGGGGGGTTTCTCTCTCTTTGCATTTGTACATGAGTACCTAATCAGGCCTTGTTGTCGGGACTCATATTTGCATAATAATCTACTTCTCCCTAAGTTGCACTTATGGGGGGTGTTGGTGTAATTAATATTTAATTACACATTAGCATAAGTTTACTTAGGATTTATTTAATTCCTAAGTTATAGGATCTTATCTTTATCTTATCGAGCTATCTTGTTGCTCAAGATAAGATTAGGTTGTTGCATCTTTTCTTTTATAAAGCAAATTATCTCTTGTAATTAATGGTCAATTCAAATATATCAAATTGCATGTTTTTATGCAAAGCTTATGCTTTTTCATTTTCCTCTTCTGTGGAAGGTCTATTTTGGTTTGCAATCAGATCTTGATTTTCTAACATATATCTAATCTAATGAATATGGGCGTGCTTTTAACCAGAAAGTAGGAAAGGTGACTAACACTAGTTCAAAAATATGAAGCTAATGCAGGAAGCATAAATCAAACCATAAATGACCAACACAAAGATTGGAAACTTATGATCATCCCATCAAAGAGATAAAATCAAACTGTAATAAATGAATAATATACAACTTATCTTTCAAAGAAGACACAACTATATCATACGCCTAATGCCAAGATCAGAATACTTAGTATCATTAAATTCATAACACATAGATTATAAATCATTACAGTCTAAAATAAATGCTAACCGTTCTTGATAACACCCCTAGGTGTACCTTCAAAAAATTCCCTATCTTCTTTCACATTTTCAAATTTATAGCAAAGGAAAAGCCACTAGATGGTCGCCAAAACCATTACCAATTTAGTGGCCTTCTTGTTTCCTTCCAACATTTCTTGAGAATTTCCAAATCAATTGGACTAATTGATCTTGGTAGAGGAATAGACATTGGCAAGGAAAAACCGATCTTGATCTTACCAACAGCCATTGAATGACCCTTCACACAACCAAACAATTAATGCAATGTTCAGGAATATCAAGTAGTAGCATGTGTATGCTACTTGATAGGAAATTTTAATTTAAACCAACTCAAATCAGCCATAAATTGGGACTAAATTGCCATCTCGTCACACTTAGGAGAACGCACCAATGTCTAACCAATCTTCTATAGATTCAACTAGTGTCACCTTTCTTCGTCAATCAATAGCATCAAACATGGTGAGCTCTTAGAGTGATGGTAACTATGCTAATGACTACATTGTGTTGGAAGAGATAAAATGTAGTCCACTGTTTAGGCATGTATCAAACCAGCTGATGGAGGTTTTCATGGTGTAGAGTGAGATAGAGGAAGAGTTGCTATGCAACATTCTAGGTGAGGCATTCTTGAGCCAATCCCATGTACACAACACAACTATGCTAGAGTTTTTCATATATATTGTCATCAAAACTTCTAGGCATCGTGACCAAAGTATGAGAACACTAGAGCGCATGGTAAAGCTCGAGTTTCATCATCAAGTCAATGTGGCGATCAATGGGCTTAGCCACTACCCTCAGAATGGATTGATTGTTGACGCCATCTGCATTGTGTTGTCCCTTCAGGATGAGACTTTAGAGCAAGTTGTAGCTCTTCTATGCATAGGATTCATAAGGAATGATATGGGAATTTTTGCACAATTCCTCCAGCCGCATGAGAATCTCCTGTCTCCAACTCAATTTGAATGCCTGTAGACTGTTACTAAGGGCATTTATGTCCTAATATTTTCTCTGTGTACCTAAAAGGAAATGTCTCTTTTTATCTTTTTGTCGACAACATGAACTCTTGTAGTCAAACCAAATGATTTTGTAGTGCCAATGCAATGTAAAAACATTTATATATATAAATAAAATATCTTTTTTTATATCACTGTCTTTGTATGCATGGCCTCATTGGTTTCCTCTTCATATCGTACTTGAAAATGTTGGTATCTTTTATGTATAATACACTAGTTAAATAAATTAGGTTTGTTGTTATTACATTAATCATTGAAATGTTTTAGGTGGAAAAATGGGTAGTTCACACAACTTGATAAAACCTCGCCTAGGTTTCAAACATCCTAAATAATATTGCCTAAGGTATGACTTGTGGATGAAGTTTCCAAATTCTGATGCATGAAAACTCATCAATCGGGTTGTTAACATACATATACCCACTCTTGAAGGAAAGCCAAGCTCAAAAATGGTAAGAAAACACCACCTAGTGAAAAAAACACAATGCAAGTGGCAAAATGAGAGGTTCGATGAACAAACAAAACCCCCACCCGAGTTCGAGGAAGACAACAAAAGGTCACCCGAACACAAGTTTAAGCAACGAACTTAGGCAAAAAGGAAAGATAGTTAGAAAAAGAGAAGGGGGGGTTAATTTACGAGAAACATACATCTTAGCTTGTTTAACCTTATCATCTCCTTCATAAATAATTTCTAGCTTATCCCAGATTTCTTTAGCTATTTTCAAATCCATAAGTTTTACTAATTCAAAATTTGCAAGACTACTCAAAAGAACAAACCTTGGTTTGCCATTTGTTTCATAGGCCTTGATCTCATCACTTGTGCTAGGTCCCTTTGCAGGTATAGTCTAATTAGTCTTCAATGCTTAAAAAAAATCATATCCAAGGTAAACCAAATAGCCTTCCATCTTAACCTTCCAAAATGCATAGTTTGTGTCATCAAACATAGGGATCTTCTTTTTCGCCATCCCAGAACTACTTCAATTTGTTAATATTTTCTCCAAGGAACCTTCCTCTTATACTAATGTTTGAATGAACAAGACAACTGAGAGGGGGAAATCAATTGTATTTTATCAAAACATCAAAACCCTAATTACCATTCAAATCCACAAGCATTCATTAAACCCTTAATTTGTTATGATGAATTAGCATGAAAAGAAAAAAACAAAAACTTAAACAACTCAACACCATGCACAAGTGAACACTAGATTTACATGGAAAACCCAAGAAGGGAAAAACCATGGCAAGGATTAGCTCACAATATAAGTCATCGAAAAATTGGTTACAAGGGCTCATTGCCAGAATAGGACACACTATCCAGAAAGGTTCACTGTCGAAATGAAAAGAAGATAGAGAAGAAATGTTACATAGAGAACATGATCTCAATGCAACAAATATTCCACAAAAATAGCTCCAATACCTTTGCAGCTCTCAAAAGATCGAGACACCTTCAACTCACTGCTTTCAACAATATTGCATTATAGCTCGTACTACATTTCACATCTCAACACTTTACTACTCTAGATTTCACATCAAAACACTCAACACTATTCCACACTTCATCTCACATCAAATAACATTGTATTTATACCATCCACAACTTGAAAAAAACATCTTCAAGTTGGCTACACACACCTCACACTTACAAATTCAAAAGTAGGTTGCCACTAAGTGTTCTCATGGTGGATATGAATGGAAACGGACCAATAAAAAACTTAATTGGGACCCAAATCAACTCTCACACACCACACTACACCTTCATCATGCTTAAACATCTTCAAATGTAGTGTAAACACCAAGTCGACCATTACTCGTGCAAACACCATTAAAATTTTAAGTGCATGCTTTCTTTGATCAATCCATAACTTTCAGACAACAAACTTCACCTAAACACAATCCAAAAACATCATATTTTATAACAACCCTTAGTTTCAACAAACATTCCATTTCAATATCATCATATGTTTGGAACATAAAATGCACAAAATAGTTGCAGGATGGAAAACACATGGGGTTGTGACTCACTTCTCAATTCTTGTTCAATGAGCACTTTCTGTTATGCAAAGTGTAACAAAACCATGTATTGAATTTCACCTTCATATTTTATAACAACCCTTACTCTCAACAAACATTCCATTTCAATATTGTCATATGTTTGGAACAAAAAATGCACAAAATAGTTGCAAGATGGAAAACACACAAGGTTGTGATTCACTTCTCAATTCTTGTTCAATGAGAACTTTTTGTTATGCAGAGTGTAACAAAACAATGTATTGAAGTTAACCTTCATATTTTATAACAACCCTTACTCTCAACAAACATTTCATTTCAATATCATCATACATTTGGAACATAAAATGCACAAAATAATTGTAGGATGGAAAACACATAGGGTTGTGACTCACTTCACAATTCTTGTTCAATGAGCACTTTATGTTATGCAGAGTGTAACAAAATAATGTATTGAAGTTCACCTTCATATTTTATAAAAAACCCTTACTTTCAACAAACATTCCATTTTAATATCATATGTTTGGAACATAAAATGTAGAAAATAGTTGTAGGATAGAAAACACACAGGTTTGTGACTCACTTCTCAATTATTGTTCAATGAGAACTTTTTGTTATGCAAAATGTAAAAAAACAATGTATTGAAGTTCACCTTCATATTTAATAACAATCCTTAGTTTCAACAAACATTCCATTTCAATATCGTCATATGTTTAGAACAAAAAATGCACAAAATAGTTGTAGGATGGAAAACACATAGGGTTGTGACTCACTTCTCAATTCTTGTTCAATGAGCACTTTTTGCTATGCAGAGTGTAACAAAACAATGTATTGAAGTTCACCTTCATATTTTATAACAAATCTTAGTTTCAACAAATATTCCATTTCAATATCGTCAAACGTTTGGAACAACAAATGCACAAAATAGTTGCAAGATGGAAAACACATAGGGTTGTGACTCACTTCTCAATTCTTGTACAATGAGCACTTTCTGTTATGCAGAGTGTAACAAAATAATGTATTTATGTTCACCTTCATTTTTTATAACAACCCTTACTTTCAAAAAACATTCCATTTCAATATCGCCATACTTTTGGAACATAAAATGCACAAAATAGTTGCAGGATGGAAAACACATAGGGTTGTGACTCATTCTCAATTCTTGTTCAATGAGCACTTTTTGTTATGCAGAGTGTAACAAAGCAATGTATGTAAGTTCACCTTCATATTTTATAACAACCCTTACTTTCAGCAAACATTCCATTTCAATATCATCATACATTTGGAACAAAAAATGCACAAAATAGTTGCAAGATGGAAAACACATAGGGTTGTGACTCACTTCTCAATTCTTGTTGAATGCTCAAGGGTGTAGAGTTCGGGGTGGAGTTGCAAACATATGAAGGTAAAGAAAATGCACTGAACAATTGTAGGTTGGGAATCACAATGTGGGATGTTAGTAGATGCTTTTATGAAACCTGCACAAATTCCAAACATCTCATTTATTCAATATGATGTAAGTTGACAGACTTCTCCCTTCTCCTAGTACAAGGGCCATGGTAGAAAATCCCAGCTACCGTTGTCTTATTCTTATGTAAAGCATTACCTTTCATATGTTAATTCCAACATTTTACAAATATTAATATTTAAAATGAAACTGTAATCTTGCATTTCCTTTTGAAGGGAAACAAGATGAGGAACAAGTGTATTGTGATGTTCATCTTTTTTTAACGCTTCGAGCTTGCACATTTGTAGCCTTTTTTCCACTCTAGCAACCAATTCAGTCAATGTATGGTGGTCATTTTTGTGATGTCTATTTTCAAAAAGAGAAAGATCATAGGACTTCAGCTATAGGCAAGATTTCAAATGTGAAAGCCTCTTTTCTAATGGCAACCATGTTGCAATTTCTGCTTCAATTCTTGGTAGCATGTTTTGATGAATAACACGTTAAGACTCTGCCTGAGACAATGCATGAAGGCACTTTAACAATTCACCTCCTCACCTATGACTTCCACCACTAAGAAGACCACTTGGCTAAAAAATGTTCCCTTGCAATATCTGAATTGTACAAACTCATGCACTACAAAATACAAATTGCATGGCTACTTCAATTTCATGTTCATATGCAACAAGAGATAGTGGTAGCCTTGCACTTCCATTGCTCACCAATTTGGCTGGTGATTGTTGAGTTGTTGAGGAAATAGTAAGGGCTTGGATTTTGTTTAAAGGGATAATCATTACTCCTATATATAGATGTCTTATTTGAAGTGGGAGCTTTCCTGTTTATTCCATATCCACTACCGCATTACACAAATTCCCACCTCCACCAACCTCCAATGCAACTATTTTTGTGGCATCTTAAAATTTTATGTTGTGCAGCAACACCTTTGACTTTTGACCTATCAAAATGCTTTGCATGACCATTATAGGTAAATTGAACATTTCCTAATTGAGCCTCGAGGAGCCTGATATCATCCTTCAACTTGGGAACTGCATCAGATTCTTGGAAACACTCATTTTCTAATCTCTCCATGTGCCCTTCTTCGTGGGAAACACCTTTCATTGATGTCTTTATTTTATCAAATTTATATCTTTTAGATTGCAGCTCTCTCTAAATAGTGTTAAGCTCCTCTTATTTTGACCATGACAACTTCTTGTGTTTTAATTCCTTTTCTAACTAGTTAATTTTAGTCTTCAGTTGTTTTGCTCCACTTTTATCACTTTCAACTATTGATTTTCCATCTAAAAATTAATCATTGATATGTTTTTCCTCATCACCTCTGCTCTTACCTCTTAACACCCCCTGCTATTCATTTTCATGATCTTGTAACTTCTTTTTCATATCTTTTGCTTCAAGCTTTAGATAAGTCACTCCCTCATCAGCCTTTAGGAAAGTAGCATCCCTTTCTTGGATAGAGTTTGGAATTTCTTTAATACTTTAATGTGCCTTTGCAGCTGCTTTTAGGTGAGTTTTTGCAGTCTCTTTATCATTAGAGTATGCAAATGTTTCTTTTGGAAAGCTCGTTACTAAACTTATTTTCCTTTTCAAATAAGACTTTCATGCCTCCACCCAACTGATTCTCTTTTTCTACACTTAGATCTAGTTTTTCTTTTTCCATATCATCCACTTCCAATTGTATTTTTTCCATGGAATTTATAACTTCAAGAATGCTTGGCCTCATTTTTTCAACTCCACTTATAGTATCATCTCTCTCTTTCTTTGCTTGCACAAATTCATATGCAATACAAAACCTTTTGATTTAATTCACTTATGCATTTCCATTTACCCCTTGCATGTACTGCACATGCTCCTTCCTCAACTTCTCATGAGCAGGAACAACCTCTTTAGTCAATATATTATCTATCTCATTCACTTTGGTCTGCTTCTTCCCAAGTGTGTTGAGAGTAGATTCCTTTTTCATTACATACTTTCTAGTACGTCCTCTTATTTTTTATTACTAGCATGTCATAGAATTCTCATAACAAATATTTTTAGGATTTTTTCGGATTTGTTGCAAGCAAAGGGATAGAGTTTTGAATTTATTGAATACTTTTAATGTACCTTTGCAGTTGATTTTTTCTCAACTTTGAGAGTGTATTTATGATTACATAATCCATATGTTTCTTTTAACAAGTTATTTGCAACAAGTGTAATTATGATTACATAATTCATATGTTTCTTTCAACAAGTTATTTGTAACAAGTGTATTTATGGTTACATAATTCATATGTTTTAGATAATAATTTCATGTCTCCACCCAACTGATTCTCTTTTTCTGCACTTAGATCTAGTTTTACAATGTGAGTGGGTTGCAGTTTTTATAACACCCAGTGTTTTCCAATCTGTAGTTTTAGAAAATAGTATTCATGTAACTAAGAACTTTTTTTCATAAATACACTGCAATATTTATTTATTTATTTTCATAAATACACCATAGCCAAAGGATTTTTTGGACAACGATGTAGGGGAGGTTCCATAATAAGTTGAGTGTAGCAATTGTAGAAATGAAGGCGCTTATTGAGGATGATTGTGCATCATTATGAAATTCAATAAAGAAGCTAAAGGAGAATAACTCTATTATAGTTAGGAGTTCAACATGACTGTTTCAAACAGTCCACATTCTAATTCTTGTTGTAGAAGAGTCACAGTTCTATTTGGACCCTTCTTCCTTTTTCAACTATAGTTTAGATCACTTAGTAAATTTATCATGTTATGTTATATAGGGAGTGGTGATTTATAATTTCAATTTAGATTCCTTGTTTTAATAAACTCCCCCATGCCTATATGTATGGCTCGGTGGTTAAGGAATTAGAGAGTTAGTTAATTTTTTTGTGCAAACCCTTTTCCTAGTACCTGAAAAACAACATGAATAAACGAGTTAGACAAGGAATTACAAGCCAAAAGAAGGATTCCCCATGAAATCCATTTGCAAACTCGAAATAGGAAATAAAATAAGCAAGAACACAATGAAATTGATAAACCAAAGATCAAATCCTAATTTAAATAGCAAACACTTGATCCCATGGGGGAATTGGTGCCAATTTGATGTGAAAATTGGCCCTTTCCCAATTCCTATGATGCAAGATTCGAATGTTGAAGAGATTGTTGATCCACTTTTGATGAAGAGGTGAGAACTCCAAGCCAAATCTACAAAAAAACCTAGCTAAGAATTCAAATGATGTATGAAGATGGCTAATGATTTGAGCATAGTAAGTTTACTCAAATTGTGGATGGATAAAATGAAGGATGAGCTCTTCATTTATAGGATTTCAAGATGGATGAATGTCCAAATTTGAGCAATGTGGGACTAACATTCATCCAATGATATGGTGCCACTTGTCAAGCTATGAATGGATGATGGTGTGCAAGATTTGGGGTTTGTGCCAATAAATGCCAATATTTGAAATTCAAATTTGTTGAAATGACATGTAAGAGGGAAGGAAAATGCAATAAATGCCACTTGGCTCAAGGAAAAGGACATGTAAGAGGTTTTAAATGCCTTGTTGGATGTACATGTTGACTTGGAATTTTGAATTCAAATTGAGAGAATATTCCAAAAGATGCCTTGTGAGGAAAATAGGATTTTAAAATGAAAAAATGCTTTCATGCTTGCATATCTCTATGTGACATGAGATGAGGTTAAATTAATCAAGGGTTAATTAATTTAACAAGAGATTAGATGATGTGACTTATTTGACTTAGATTTATGGATTTATTTAAATTAGATAAGAGAGGAATATGATAAGAGACTAATTAAATAAATATTTTGATTTATTTAATTAAAAGGGATGGTGTTAGATTAAATCAAATAAGGTTTTAATTTATTTAATTTAATGGATAGACTTTAGAGATTTAATTAAATAAATTGATTATTTAATTAAATAGGGATAATTAGATCAGATGGATTGATTTAATTAACAAGAGAAAGTGACTTAATTAGACAAAATGATTTATTTAATTAAGAGATGAATATTGATGAATTTAATCGGATAGGGGAATTTGATTAAACGGTTAGACCGAGGGATGATTTAGGAAGAGATGATGTTAGTAAGTCAGGATCGAATGCACGATGTCAATCAATATATTTTCAATGTCTACATTTTTAATAGTAGATATAGCTATTAGATATTTTTAGTTAGTTGTTATTCTTACACAGACAATGTTTATTGCTCAATCATTATTTCATGAATAAGATATCCCAACATAATCTTATGTGATATTATGAGTTATGCAATGAATGGTTTTAATTTATTATGATTGTGTTAATCTAATAAGCTAGATTTGGGTTCAATCAGTGGAGATAGTCACTTGAGCAAGGGCCACTCAAGGTAACAGTCTCTCACTTCATTTTTTATATAATTACTTCTATTATAATAGTTATTTCATAAATACATGTTATGTTAATTAGATTCCTTATGTTACAATTGTAAATGGATTCATGAACAATTCTTGTTTCACATTCATGCTTTAATTTGCTTCAAGCTGTTGTACTCTAGAGTGTAGATTTAGTTAATAGTATTAGTTAAATTCCAACATTCATTTCTTGATAGTGAACTAATCATAGTCTTATGTTGTAGGTACTAGTAGCAATAGTGCCAAGATTACTTCTTTTATTGTTATGCATTTTTTATGATTTCTCAACAAGTGTAAGCACTTATGATAGGATGATTTAGGTAGTCTTGAGTCTTTGAAAGCACATACAATTCCAATACCATCACAAGCGTACTATCCCTAGTCGATAATTCAATGAAGGTCTTTCCAAAGGTTCAAGTGGATTGTTCAGCTAGGTTTCCCCTTTGAATTATGTGATTGACACCAAGTTTACTAGGTACTAGTTGGGACTCTACAATAGGGAGAACCTCCCATAGGGAAACTCCATCCTTTGATAAGGAGGATCTTGGGTATGAGTATCCTTATTTTTTATATTGAGAATGGTATTTGGGATGTGAAGTGGAGATACTATGCGAAGTGAAATTTGTAAAGAGGGCTATTTGAAAACTATGTTTGAACTTTCTAAATTTTCCTCATTGGGTTGAGATGTTGCCTCATCTCCCCCTTATGATTCTTATGAAGATTTATTATATGTGAGTCAAACCTTAGGCTTGGGTCTCTATTCATATGTGTGTGTTTTTCAATGTTTTATTGTTGGAATGTGCTTGAATGTTACCTGATTCCTATGGAGACCTCCTAGCTTGGGAGTGGTTGGTATTTATAGCCAATGGTTGGGTGTTGAGCATCGCCAATGGCCTTGGAATAAAATTTCATTTTCTTGCAGGTTTGAAGAGTTATTTTTGGATACGTACGATCATAGGAGAAACTTTAGAGTATCATAACCTTGAGGGGTCTTGTATTTTCTATTATAAAATACATGTAAAACCTCTTGTAGGCTTTTAGCTACGAGGGAAATGTTTATTTTACTGTTCCATGTCAATTTTGTGTATAAAAATGTTGTCTTAAATTTTTTCAATGAAAAAAAAAATGCTTTCAAACAATGAATTGAAAATAAATTATGAATTCAATTCTATGTAGTTAAAATGGAAAATAAAATATATGGAAATCATTACATTTCAATTTATGAATTTGTAGTTACAAAAATGCAATATGTTAGTCTTATGTTTATTGATAGCATTCTATTGTTTGTGTCAAAATATTGATATAAATTCAAAGACTTTTCTGTCTAGGATAAAAAAAAAAATTTGGTTGTAGCTAGTAACACAAATATAGTAAATTTTATTATTATGCAACATACTATTTTTTTGTGCAAGTCTATTTACTTGAAAAGAAAAAGGAATAGTATCTAGCTAAATCTATGGTTGTAAATAATTCTTAAAATAGCTTGTCTTAAATTTCTATTTGTATTAACATAGAATGAATAAGTAAAGCACAAGAGGATAGTAGAACTGCATTATCTTAGTTTGGTTTAGTATCTCAAAATGAAGGTAAAAGAATAAACTTTAAATGAAATACTATTATTTATTGACAAACTGGTTAAGTTGATTAGCAACCAATTTACAACAATGTAAGCATTATTGCATATTAATACATGGAACGAAATAGTATAAATTATTTTATTTTTACAAAAAAATAATATTAATAAATATTGAAGTTGTGTTTATTCAAGTCTATTTTTTTTTTAAAATATAGAGCAGATTGTGGCTTAATAGCAGGGCCAAGCCATGAATGTGGTATGTGACTCCATAAATGGGAAAGGGTATGGTTGCATCACAAACCATTACCATAACTTATACAAGGGATGAAGCCCTTATGTCTGTAGATAAATAAATAGAAATATATATTCAAATACAAATAATGAGAAATAGACTTGTTCAGCCAAAATGGGTAAGAGCTCTATACGATGCAATCGTAACTCTTTCAAGTATTGTTTTTCCTCTATAGTAATGAAATGATAGAAGAATAACCCATGAGTAGTTGCTCAAATATGAAGAAGCATAGACCATAAAAAAATTCTTGCACACACAAATCCAGAAAGAAGTATAGTGATTGTTTTTTATTACTAGTAAAACATGTTTTATAGGGACCTGAAACCATTTACAAAGGCAGTGAGCTGCTTAAAGATAAAAATAGGAAAGTACAAGTAGCCAAAAAGTAGCAAAAAGTAGAAAAATCATATGACAACAAGAACCAACCTATTTTAGGTTCTTTAGAATATTTGTTGCCTCTAACTCCTTAGGAATGATTTGCTCATGAATTTCAGCAATGTCAGCCATAGCATTAATCAAAGCCCCAATAGGCTTCTTCACATGACTATGAGTCCTAATACTAGGACCACTAACATCAACAGACACCTTTTTACCCTTGTTGACGCCTTCACTACCAATAGCCACATCCTTAACCCTATTACTCCCCTACTTATCATTCCCCTTATCCATCTTGTCATTGAGCAAGGTAAGGCCCAAAACACTATTAATCTTAACCAACTGATCAATATTTTCATGCACTTTAACAGTTCTTTCCTCCAAGACTGAGATCCTCTTTTCATGCTTGTCTTTAAGATTAATGACATCATTGGTAACCATATTGAGAATCGCTATCATCTCATTCTCTTGATTAGTAGCCCCCTTCTCACTAGAGTTCATCTCATTAATGTTCTACAGGGCACAAATATTTATGCTCAATTGGTTGAGTTCGATAAAAACCCATTTAAAATTTTTAAATTAGTTAACAACACTAGGCCTCACCAAGCCCAAAACATCAGGAATTTCCTCTCTATTGCAATTGAAGATGCTCAAATCTTCAAAAAAATTAGCACGGGGTTTTCCTGATTATCAACCTATTCCTCCATGGAATCTTTTCCTTTAAGAGTCTATGACTCCTTTCCCTCCATATCCATCAACTTAATAGGGATGAACCCATCCTTAACACCCTCAACTAACTGGTTCACATCAACAAGCTTCCCATCACCAAAAGTATCAGGATCCACCTTATTTTTCTTGTTAACGTAAACCTTGTCCTTGCCACTGACTTTCACTAGTCTCTTTCTCTTCTTAGATGACGAAATCACATCCTCACCACCCTCATGAACATATTTTACAAGCTTCTGCTTAACCTCAAAGCCCTTACCACTCTCTTTCATAGAGCTTTTTAAATTACCAACAAACCCAAGTAAAGGAAAACTCAATCTCTTCAAAGCATGTGCCATGACTTCCTCACCATCCTCACAAGCCTCAGTATTAGAAAAATTCACATTCGCATGACCCTTACCACTCTCTTCAGAAGAATTTTTCTTTTCCTAGGAGTCCTAGGCACCTCCTCACCGCTCGCGCAAGTCCCCTTAGCTTGGACTTTCTCTTCTTATTAACAGAGGATATACTCCTCATCTTCACTGATAATATGGGAATCCTTCGATCGGGAAGGCTAAGGAATATTCTTTTGGGTCTTCTTAGCTTTTCAAAGCTCCACCGGGGGGTCCATAAAACCTCCATCAAGGGCTCAACATTATCCTCATCGCCCATTTGAACATCATCATCACATGTGCCAATATCCTACCTAGACTTCACATCCTTACCACAAATGGTCTTTGAGATTATCCTAGGTTTTGAAGGAACATAAAAACACTTTGCATATTCCATGATTAGCATAATCAAACCTTCATGAAGAATAGGGGCTTAACAAATTTTTCTAACCTTTTTATTACCATTTTCCAAAAAAGTCAGCGAATAAAATGAGAGATATTCTTTGCTTGTGCCTAAAATGGTTAAGAAGCGTAAAATGATACCCAAACAGAGAGGTAAACCATCCATCAAGAGAGAAATACCTTATGATTGCTTCAACAATCTTAGCCTAGGTAGCTTTGATAGAATTTTTGGCATAACCACTGCAAGAAATTCTCAGCAAATCATCCCTCTTGTTGCCTTTAAAGAAGACATTTAGGGTAGCATTAGAAGTATTCTTGTCCCTTTAAAACTTTCTACCCTCAGTGGAAAAACCAAAAATCATGTCAATAAAATATTTAGAAATATCAATCTCAACACCATTCACAGCCAAAACCATGTTCTTCCACCCCGCCACAAATGCCTTGTAAATCTAGGATCAAACCCATGAAGGTGTTTGATATACTGGGTGAAACCACCTTGCATAAGAATTCTCCACTCCCTCTTTCTTTTTTAGTATCATTGCAATATACAAGCTCAACCCAACTCCTCCCCCCCATATTTACCAAATAACAAAGCAGAGAGTACTCCAAAATGCACCAGCATGGATGAAGCACTAGAAACAAGATAACCACATAACCCCACCAAAAATGGAAGAAAATGGTCCAAAAAACACCTAGAAATAGTGTAAGCTACCACTTGACAAGACAAGTAGTAATGATAGTCCAAAATGACTGCTTGAGCTCAATATTTTCGTAGTCCTTGGGAATCATAAGAATAACAATACGGGAGAGATACTACCCCATAATAATAAAAGTAACCATCATTACAAGGCTATTGAAATTCATGAGAAATTATTTTTTGAACATTGAATGGAATCATATCAAAAGACCCTCATTCTCTAGGCACCCCTATCACCCCTAAGTTAGCAAAGAGGTCGACAATCCTATTACCCTCTCGGTAAATGTGGGATAAAAAGTAAGCATTAAAGGACTTAAAATAGCAATGGATTCCCTTATTAAATACTTAATAGACCAATATGAAGGTTGCAAATCTTTAAGATAGTTTATGATATTAAGAGAGTCTCCTTCGAGCCGAACTCTTTTGAACCCCTTTGAATGAGCTAATTTGAGGCCATGGTAAGTTGTGGAAGATTCTAAGAATTATAATGATCGTTGATGCTTCAGGGGTATTCTATACAAGTCGTGGGCACACAAAAAAATAATGATGATGATGATAACTAATGTAAGATTCATGTATATCTCTGCAAGTTTTATTTTCTAACCTTATTCTCATGAGAGGGGTGCCTCTGAGGGAAGGCATGTCCTCCATAGGTCAACGTATATCTTTTGGTTTGAATAAAAGTCTAGTACCTAGATAATTCCTACTAGGGGACTTATTCACATGTTAAGTTTACTTAGGTCCTAAGATTCCTTCTAGAAGACATAGTTGTCATATCTAGATCTTATCTTTTTGACTTTTATGTCATGTTAGTGTTGAATGCACAAGACAACTAAGAGGGGGGGGTGAGTTAGTTGTACCTTAAAAATTCAAAACCCTCACAAACATTCATATCCACATTAATCCAATTAACCCTTAATCTGTTAGAGTGATTTATCATGAATGAAGATAAGAGAAATAGAACCAAAGCTACATCATACACAAAGAAAAACCATATTTACATGGAAAACCCATGAAGGGAAAGCCAGAGTGAGGATTAGCTCACAATATAAAGTAATGTCAACATCGAATACAAAGGTCTCACTACCAAAGGACTCACTGCCCAAAAGAAAGAAAGGCTCATTGCCAAAATAGAAAAAAAGATAGAGAAGAGTGTTACAATGAGAAATCCATATCAATGCAACAAAAAATTCCACCATAGCATCATCAACACCTTCACAGTATTATTGAAGATTGTAGACACCTTCGCAATCTTATTGAAGATTGTAGACACCTTCTACTCACTGCATCCAGTAATCTATCACATGAAAACTCGCACTGCATTGCACAAATTCACACCTCACAACTTTGCAATTTGCATCATTCACATCACACTCATCTATCTTATCATCCCTCAACAACAAAACTCATATTTATACCATCTTCAACCTTGAAAAAATTCTCCAAGGTCGGTTATGCACCTCAACCATACAAATTTAAATTAGGTCAACACCAAAACATTCTTGCAATGGAAATAAATGAAGGTAGACTACAAAAAACATTAGCTAGTACCTAAATCCACTCATACACACCACACCATGCTTCCAAAAACACCAAAGCCACTTCACAATTAGTGTAAACACCCAAGGTTGGTCGAACTTGTGTTAACACCATTAAACAATTAAGAGCACGCTTCCTCAAATCCAAAGATGACTCACGGACACCACATAACACTTGAACATGATCTAGAATATTCCACAAACACTTTGAAATCCAACAAATTCCTTCACAACAAGTACTTTCACCTGAAGAATGTATACACCTAGTACACTCAAATGATTATGTCATGCACTGTGACTCAAGAAACTAACTTCTGTAGCCACAAACCTTGAACAAATTCAACTGAAGAAAGATAAAAACACTATCAGCACCCTTCCAGATCTGCAAGACCTAAAACAACTCTTGGAGAAATGCAGAGCAAAAACATTTCTCTCAAACACCTCTACAATACATAGTTCACACACTGGTGAACACAACTTCCTCTACATAATGATCCAGCACACCAAATTTTGAATGCAACACCTCTTATCAACATATCCAAATTGTAAAAGCAGATCTTCAACATGGAAGAAATGCGGAGCCAAACCAAAATGTTACTCTTCAACATAGAACACCACTGCAACACAATGTTTCTTCTTTTTATTCATTTTTTTTTTCAAATGCACTTAAAAACCAAGCACTAGAGACACATTCTCAACATCTTTAGCACTTCCTCATCACCACCAAGCCAACTGAAACTTAACAACTCAACCATACATCCATAGACAAAAGCTTATCAAAGCAACACTAGAGGTTGACACTAGTAGCTTACTAATGACAACATAATGCAACTAATCAAAGCATCATTAGAGACAACATCAACTCAATACAAACCGTACATCCTTGCAACAAACTCCTTCTCATACAATTGACACCAATTATAACACCAAAGCTTGTTGACATCAATGACAAAACCAACTGCACATACTTGCAACAGTTAGTTGTCTCATGTCATAGGATTAAACACTTGTCATGATCTTGTCTAATCCTATGTCTCACCTTGGTTATATAATACCAATCTAATACCATTGCAATCTTGAGTGTTGCATATTGGACATATTATCTTTCATCCATTGCAAATTTATGCTCTTGCTTTTCTCTCTTGTAGAAGGCTATTTTTGGTTTTGCGGGTGATCCTGGAGGCTTGAGTCCTTGAGTGACTCTAACATGGTATCAAATATTTAGATCTACAAGCCCCTTCTCATATCCAAGAGATAATCAAGCTTGAGTTATTGCAAGGTTTAAAATCTTGGTGGATCTTGAAAATTTGAGTATGCTCTTCTCTTGCATCATATGATGACCTAGAGAATTAGAAAAACTTGAAAGAAATACCAGATTTGGGGATTTATCTTTATGGATATGTATTGCAAGTTCATTTTGGATCTTGTTGGTGAAAATATAAGATCATAATTGAGTTTATAATGTCCAAGAAATTTAGATCTAGATTTTATTTCACTCAAATTAGCCATTGTATGATATAGTTGCAAATCAAGGTTTAAAGCTTAGATCTAGTGAACAACTTTTTATTGGAGCACTTATTGCCAAAATGGATGTTGCCATTGCATTTAGATAACCTAAAACCCCCTATTTTCATATGAATTTTTTCCATTTTAGATTAATTTGATTTTTGGTAAATTTTTATTTTGCTAAGAGGGTTGTCACTTCAAGCTAAATTCAATTTTTTTTCAAAAATTCATAACTTTTGATCCAAAGATCAAACTTTGGAAAATAAGATATTATTGGAAAGATGGTTTTGTGTACTTTCTAGTGGTATGGGTTTCATTATCGGATCTAACTACTAGAGAAAGTTATTTATGTTTAAAGTTTGATCTCCCATTTGGACTTCTAAGCTCATAACCTTTTGTCTGTTTATCCAATTTTCATGATTCTTGCAGCATTGTAAAGGTATTGAAAAGATATAAAATTATATCTAAGAATTTTTTCTAAATTCAAACCAAAGAATCTTTTATTTATATTTATGCATATTTGCATTCTAGTTGATAACTTGAACATACTGACACTTGGAGAAGTTTTATCCTTTTGGGAAGACTTCATTTTCAGTCTAGATCATATTGAGAAAATGTAATTTTAGATTGAGGATCTCATTCTGATACATCAATTGTTGTAATTTTCCATCTTTGATCTACCTTGGCATTGAAAACTCTAGAAAGCAATTTTGGCATTGCATTTTAATTGTACTACATATAAAGTGCCAAATCATATTTTTGGGGGGACTCTTAATTAAGTGAATTGGGGGGTCTCTTGGTACGTTTTTTTGATATGTTTTCTTCTTTTCCATGGATCATTCTAAGGTTCCTTTTCCAACATCATACAACTATTCAAATTGGCATCAACATGTATGGAGTGCTCTAATGACTCAAGGTCACTCACTATATGTTGAGAATAAGGTACCTAACTTAAAGATGATGAGAAAAAAAAAGGATGATTGAACATACTAAAGCTCTTGGTTGTCTTCGTAGCCTAGTTTCTCAAGATTTATTGTTTCAAATTGAATCATGTAAGGATTCTCATGAAGCTTGGAACAAATTGAAAGCTTTGTATAGTACTACATATGAATTTTTAGGCTATCAAATTGATAATGAACTGATGAGCCTTGATCCTAAGAACTTTGACAACATCCAAGACTACATATCACTAAGGTCAATGATCTAAGAGAGCAATGCAAAGCATGTGAAATTGATAAGAATGGCATTGAATTTTTCTATAATACATTGAACAAACTTGATTATGATTATGTAACTTTTTTTTCTAGTTTCAATACTCATAGGTTGACTATGGGGCCTCATATACTATACCTTCATTTGTAGCTTTATCTGAGATGTTAATTCATGAGCAACAAAAGCTTCTATGGGTCTCATAAAGTCATCTAAATCTCAGGCATTGATGTTTAGTCAAGTGAAAGAATCAAAACATTCTAATAAGAAATTAAAGAAATTAAAGAATAAGCCACATTTAGATCAAGAAAAGAATAAATTATCTTCCATAAATAAATCATCTAAGGAGGAGAGCCTACTTGTTCATATTGCAAAAAGATTGGACATTGATGAATTGAAATGACTTCTTAAAAAGAATCATATTGATTTACCTTCTAGAATGTCTGATTCAACTTCTTCAAAACAATCTAATAAGGGCAAAGGTCATTTTGGTACTACTACATCAAGAAGATAAAGACAAGCTCTTTGTGTTTCTACAAATCTTAGATCAAGGAGATGGCTTCTAGATTTAGGAGCATCCCATCATATGGCATCTTCATAGTCTATATTATCTTCTTTTGAGCCTTGTGTTATGTCTCCTATTTTGATGGGAAACAATACATGAGTGTAATTGGGAAGGGATCTATTGATATTGGGGAGGGCACATCACATCCAACAATGATAGACATTAATAGGTTCATATAGGAATAAATCAATCACATCCAAAATTCAATTATATGAAAATCAATTAAATAAATTTAATATATAATTAGATTATTCAAAGTGTCTTATCTTATGCCCATTATACACTTGATTGCTATTTTTATATCTTCATTTTAAGATATAAATTTGGTCAATCTAGGGGTTTGATTGAGGAGAACTTGACCCTTATGATCTAACAAAAAAATATTTATAAACACTACTAGTTACTTTGGAGGTATTCTACATGCCAAGAAGGTACATTGCATAATGTCATGACTATATCAATAAAACTAAAACTTAACCAACATATATTTAAAAATAAATAAAACTATAAATAGCTCTTAGATAAATAAAATAAAATAATCCTTAAATAATTTCGAAGTAAAATTAAAAAACCCTTAAACCTTTAAGTAGACACAATAACTTAAGATATGTATATTTGAGTATTTTTGTGATAGATGCATTTAAGATAATTATACTAGTATTTACAAGCACTCAAATATCATAGATAAAAGAAAATAGATTTCAAATTGTAGAAATAAATAAAGATTAAGTACATGAGCTACAATCCCTTTTTTGTACTCATAATTTTATAGATACACATTCAAACTAAGATTTTATATATATATATATCACTTTATAATACCTAATTAAATATTTCTCCATCATAATTTAACTAAATGTTATTTTAACTTTAATTTAATATTTTATTTATTTAACTACAACAACAATCAACTTCAACAACTAATTTAAATTAATTATTTATAATTATTAAAATCCAACCTTAAAGTCAAATTATTTAAACAATATTTTAATGATAATATCTAACAAATTAATTATTTGTAATTGAGTTATCTATAACATGGGCAAAGCTTTTTGTTGAGTTATCTATAACATGGGCAAAGCTTTTTGTTTTACTTCATTAGTCACTTCATGTAGTATGACTTCTAGGCAGATCTCCGCACTTGGTCCTTTAAGGATTAATAACAGTTTAATAAGCTATAAAACTATGAGTGATCACTATGAGGATGATAAGTGTAAAGCATAAGCATGAGCATGGACCCATGGGAATCTCCCTAAAGATCAATTACCAACTTCCAACATGGAAAGGAAACTCTCTTTTATTTTCATTGACCATGTAAAGCACAGCCGGACAGAAGCATACTACCTACCAGCTCTAGAAACAATGGAAAAGAGTTGTTTTTTAAATTTGGAAAATTTAAAGTTTTGGATTAAAATCAATATTTATAAATTCTAATTGATCATTTAATTGTTTAAGATTATATTATATTTTTTTATTATCTCATGCATACGGCAAATTTATGCACCGTGAGAAAATTCACTACCACGACAAATTCATCACAAATAAAATTCATGACCAACAATTCCCTATGAGAACAAATTCACCACAAATAAAATTCACGGCCCCAAAAATTAATCAAATTAATTTTCTTAGAACCTTATCTCATATATCATGATTTCAATTTTTTGAAATAAGGTTAAATCAAATTCAACCTCTGAGTAACTTTGAAGAACTGGTTTCCCTACTTGGTGATGGAGTTGAAACAATACACATTTCTGAACAAATTAATAAAAAATTCAAAACAGAATGAAATCCTACTTAAATGAAAAAACATCATAATAAAGATTTCATAGATAAAAAATCTACATGGAAATAAATTCTGGCTCAGAGCTGTTACCCATTTGGTATTTCTATGCTGAGCCAGCACAGGAAAGAAACCAAATAGAGAGTTCCTCTGCTACAATGGAAACAAATTGATTTCCAGCACTACATAAATTTCTTGCAGGGTGGAAGAGGATGTCCACAGAGACAATCATTGTGAAGAAAAGCATTAGCCTTAAACAAAATCAATGGCTTCCCCTGAGGAATCTCACCGCACAGATGATTATTCTTCAGCGCCAAATGCCTCACATATTTCAGGCCCAACATCTGCTCAGGAATTTTCCCCTTCAATTCATTCCCTGACAAATCCAGCCACCGCAGCTCCTTCAGTGCGCCCACAGTTCCTGGTATCTTGCCCACCAGCCGGTTGCTTGACAAATCGAGCCGTACGATCTTCTTTAGCATCTCGATCGACGGCGGAATGATGCCCCACAGCTGGTTGCCAGACAAATCGAGCCACTGGATGTTGCTTTCACCTCTGATCTCCGGTAGCCGCCCCCTGATCCGGTTGTTCGCCAGGCTTACGAACTTCAACTCTGAGAACTTGTTCAGTATCCCGTCTACAGTACCGTAGATTTCATTGGAATGCAGATCGAGCTTGGAAATTGTGTCAGGTAAAGATAGCGTAAAGAGATTCGTACTCAGGCTGTTGTTGGCGAGAGAGAGCATTTCCAGACCGCTTATGTTGCTGAAAATGTGCGTCATGTCGCCTGTGAGATAATTGTGGGAGAGATCCAGGGAGCTAAGCAGAGCAGGGGGCTTCCACATTTCCAGTGGCTGGCGAATACCGCAGTCGGCCAGATGCAGGCTGGTTATGTCCTTTGTGCTTAACCAGTCAGGAATTCTGCCTAAATGGAGACCATTGTAAGAAAGATCTAGGGTCAGCAAAGATGAGGCTTTTCTTAGGGTTATTGGCAGCCCGCCGGATAAAAGGTTTCTGGAGACATTAAAAGACCAGAGCTTAGACAAGTGGCTGAAAGACTCTGGAACAGGGCCGCTCAGCATATTATGGCTGAGCGACAGAGTGTTCAGGGATGGAGATAATATGTTAGGAATGGGGCCAGTTAGTCTGTTCTGAGCAAGATTCAGGTCCAGTAAAGCAGGCAGCCCGCTAATGCTGGCGGGAATTTCACCACTAAAATAATTTCTCGACAGGTCAAGATAAGTTAGCTTACTAAAATAGCCTATGAAAGCTGGCAAGGGGCCGTACATAAGATTATTGTTAATATCCAGATTCTCCAGAGCTCGGAGCTTGCTCATGTCGGCGGGAAGGTTACCGGTTAACCGATTACTCCCCAAATTTAGCTGAACCAGCGTTTTTAGGTTCCCCAGCGCGGCGGAAACACGGCCGTTGAGTCGGTTACCCGCCAGAGACAGTGCACGGAGACTGCCGAGTTGCCCGAGCTCCGCGGGAATCGAACCCTGGACCTGGCTGTTCTCGATGTAAAGCTGAGTTAATTTAGAGAGCCCTGAAATAGCCACTGGAATGGTGCCGCTAATGTACTTCATATCGCCTATGATGAGCACCTCCAGAAATTTCAGATTTCCCAGAGAGGGAGACAATGTTCCCCGCATGAATGTCAATTTGCTTGCTAAATCCGGTGCTCTGTTCTGCAATACGAGCCTGATGACTCTTCCAGTCTTTGGCTCACATTCTACGCCTTCCCAGCTTCCGCAGCAGTCGGTCGCAGGGATCCAAGATTTCAGAATTTCAGTAGTGTCTTCTACGATTCCTTTCTTGAATTCCAGCAGAGCTTCTCTGTCATTTGCAGAGCATGCGACCGTGGTCTCTGCATTCAAACTGAAGAAAAACGATGCAATTGCCATGAAAAAAATTGAAGCCAATGCTCCATTTCTGTTAAGCATTGCCATTGCAGACTATCACAAGAGAAGCCAAAAAATAATTAAATGTAGCAATCTGAGTGGAATTTCAATGATGCTGTTGCATATTATATACAGCAATTTGATTGATGTGTGGGTTGCGGAATCACGGGGACCATCGAGATCGTTGAAATCATAGAAATTTGTGAAAGGACGGCGATCACATGTCGACGATTGCGAGCGCCTACGTTTTAGTATACATGCTCGTGGTGATCCGATTAGACTTGTTGCTGCGTCGTTTCTGCTAAACTGTCTTCGAATTCACTGTATAAATATGAAATTCAAGCCGAGAAATCCGTTTGCCGTCTCATGACTGAGAATTTCAGTTATCGCTAATATCGGCTAAAGCGTTAATTTGCCTTTGTATTTTAATTAAGGCTCGTGAAACTCAGACAGATTTGTATTTGGAGGGACCCACGTTAGACAAAAACAAAAGATAACTAAGTACCGTTAAAGCCAGATTACGCGTTGCTCTGCTCTCGGATGTTAGCTTATTATGATTGGTCCCACACCTAAAAAAAGTTTTTTCACTAAAGTGGTTGAGCCAAATTATTAAAGTTTATACAATAATGTTTTTGTTTCTTAATATTTAATAAGTAGATAAGTAACAATTAGCGTAAAGGACGCATTACTGCCTATATTCATAAAGCTCCATTAATTAGGCTTTTTTTTTCGGACTTGGTGCTTCGACCTTTGCCGAACTTTTAGTTAGTCATTTTATTAAATTAAAGTTCCAGGTTAAGATACTTATCTAGTATATACTGACACGTCATCGAGTTCCAAAAATAATTTTGATTTTATGTGGATATTTAATATATTTTTTCTATAATGAGAAGGAAAGTAAATATTTTTCAAATAAATAATCAATGTGAATCATGTTTTATTTATTAAAGAGTTATCTTATTTATTTAAAGAGTTTTTTTATTTTACTTTATATTTATTGTTTTTTAATCTATATTGTTTACTTTATTTGTATAAAAAGTTATTTTTACTTATTAAGAATTATTTTATCTATATATTTTGGTTGTGTTTTATTTATTTTTTTATGTAAATTAAAATCACAACACAACATTCTATTGATACTATTATTTAATTACTCTCAACATAAGTAATGTAAATTGTATTATTAGATTTTTAGATAAACATGATATTTTATTCATAATCTCATGAAGAATTTTGATGTGTTAGATGTTAAGAATTAGTTTGATAATTTGTAAGGCTTTTGCATCAACATTTTGAATTATACTCTATGATCTATTATCAACGTTTATGTTCTCATAATGGATCATGGAGTGCGATCCGAAATGTTGATGCAAAAATATTATACACAATCAAGTCCAAAAACCATTTTATAATAATTAATATGAATTGTGGAAACCTCTAATTTGAAAGGCTTTGTGAAATATTAGTTTAATGCCTCTAAATCAATTGAACTTTTGTTTGATGGCTTGATTCCATTTCATGAATATGGAACAAAATCTTATACTTTTTCTTAATATTTATATTTAATAAATAGATAAGTAACAATTAATGTAAAAGGATGCATTACTACTATATTCATAAAGCTCAATTAAATAGATTTATTGGACTTGGTGCTTCAACCTTTGTTGAACTTTCAACTAGTCATTTTATTAAATTAAAGTTTCAAATTAATCTACTCATCCAGTATATAGTGATACATCATCACGTTCCAATAATAATTTTGATTTCATGTGAATATTCAATATAGTTTTTTAATAGTTGAGAAGGAAATTAAATACTTTCTTTAAAGTGAATAAATAATTAATACAAATTATGTTGGTAGATATTTTAAGATAATAATATTTAGCTTGAAATTTGATGATAAATTTTAATGTGTTAAATGTTATGAATTAGTGTAAATATCTTAAATACATTAATCTAAAAAAATGAGAGAGTTGTTATATTGTTTTTTTTTTTATGAATAATTATTTTTTTATATTATTAATTCAAGAGTACTTTTATAGTTTTTTATTTTTATTTTTAAATATGTGTTGGTTGTGTTTTAGATTTTTTTAGGTACATCATCATGATATGATACTCTATTGGTGTCATTATTTAATTTCTCTCGCAATATTTAATATAAATTATATTAGTAAATATTTTAGATAAACATGATATTTTATTTGAAATTTGATGAATTTTGATTTATTAGATTTTAGGAGTTAGTTTGTTAATTTTTGAGGACTTTCTATGATATTAATTAAATGCCTCTAAACCAATTAAATTTTTGTTTGATGTTTTGATTCATTTTCATGATTATGAAATAAAATTTTATGTTTGCTGAGCCTTGTGCATAGATATAAAGTATTGTGAATCCAAACTACATCAAAATGAACCTCCACAATCTTATCATCTTGATTTGTGTGACTTGCATTTGAAAATGGGTGGTATCGGCAAACACCATTAAATAGTTTTTTAGGCTAGGATGATCTCTTCTTCGTCAAACCCATGTTACTAATTCAAGGAGACCAACGATGCAAGCACTTTAGTGTAGGGAATTTGATGTTATTTTTTTATTGAGAATATTTTATTGTGTACTTAGAAGACATGTTTACTATGAGAACCATTTCCTATTTACTCAAACAATTTACTTTTTACTTTTACTTATTCAAATAGGTTCTTGGTTTTGCATATTAGGTGTATAATACCCAATAACTAAGGAGTTTAATTTAAAATAATACATCTTAATATTAATTGATTTAATACTTAAATTATACTATTAATAATGTATAATTCATATCACATCTAACTACATGAAAAACTAGATCACTTAACCATGTTAGATATACATATAATCAACAAAAAAATATCCATAACCATAGCTATGAAACTAAAATTAATATTCTATGACAACATTATTCAAACTTATCACTACTTGAACATGATCTATAAGAATCCATAGTAGTAATTAGTAACCGACATCATTTTCTTAAGCCATTGATTACTTCTTTTTTAAAGAGGGGGTAAAAATTTATTGAATTCAAAGAAAGATTACATAGCAAAGGGCTATAGGGTCACCAAGAAACAACCAACAATCAACAAAAAGAAGTCCCCAAGGGAATCCCACTTAAGAACTAACTACATATTCTTGTCCTCCATAATTAAATTTTCCAAGACCAAAGAATATTTTGGGGAGAAGAGTCCCCAATCACCAACATCCCACCTCTCTAAATGCTCTGAAATCCACTTAGCTAGACAATCTACCACTCTATTCCACTCTCTAGGAATATGAAAAAATGAATTATATTCCAAAGAGCGGCACAAATTCAAAATTTGTTTAACCACTATGGAAAATTGCCAATTAGCTCCATTCAATCGTTGCTCATTCAACATATCCACCACAATCTATGAATCAGATTCATAAATAATATTTTTTCCATCCAAGGAAGAAACCTCTTTCTACAACGTAAAGAATCACAAGGGCCTCCATAAGGTTATTAATGTGTTGCTCTTTATAGATAGAGGATAAAAACACAACACCTCCAATACTGTCTTTTCCAATACCACCAATCCCCTCATGCCTTGGGTGAAGCCACATAAGTGGTTTACACTTTTGAAGAGGAAGGAAATTTGAGAAAAAATGACCCCATGGTAAAAAAAATTGGTTTTAGGGGTTCGCATGAACCTAGATGTTCGACCGAACCATAAAGGGGTTCGACCGAACCAAGGTTCGAGCGAACCCACTAACTATTGGGCCCACATTTCCTGCCGAAAAAACAAAGGAAATGTGCATATTAGGGGGGGTTCACATGAACCAGGGTTCGAATGAACCCTGGTTCGCTAGAACCCCCCTGGTTCTAGCGAACCCCCTTTTTCCCTAATTTTTTAATTTCTACACACAAAAAACCTAAAATTTTACGCTTTCAAGCTCCGGTTGGGGATGAAAATGGGGGAATATTTAGAAACCAAACTTGGAATCGAGTAGCCTTCAGAACGAGCTATCCAATGAATATAATTTTAGTATGTTTTGGTTTTATTATCTATCTGTTTTTTAAGTTTTATTAAATATAGGTTTTCATCGAAAACAAAAATCTCTGTTCTATACAAGTGGAAAAATAGAAGATTATAAAAAAAAAAATTTAAAAATATGAGTGCACCAGATATTGAAGTCCTTGATCCAACAAAAAAAGAGAAGAATTTTGATACATACAGTAAAAGTTATGCGTTATACGGTCGGCTAGGTCTGAATTGTCATTTGATTGACTTTGAAACATGATTAAAGAAAAAATATTCAATAAACAACTATCTAACCAAGTGGAAGCACTAGATATCAGAGTTAGAAATCTAAATTTGAAAGAATTGGAATTTTATCCTTCATGGAAAAAATTATGCGTTATACGGTCGTCACTTTTTAAAAATGTTTTTTAAAACCAATTTTTGTGGGAGATGGAAAAGAAGTGCAATCTGATTCCAAAAAAATTGAAAAAATATTTTTAGAATCTACAGACAAAATGTGACAAGACTCTAGTTTACATCATCTTCAAATTCCTTACGGTTTAATCGCTATAGGTGCCCGAATGTGGAGATTGTGTTAAAAAAAAAATATCAGTGTCCAGTTAGGCCAAAAAGTGTAAACCACTATTGTGGGATCACCCCCTTGGATTTCCCCTAGAAGAGCCATTAGTATTTACCTTCAAAAGTCCTTGATGAGGAGGAAGCCATTGACCCTCCCAATGAATCTTCTTTTTGGCCTGTCAAGGTCTTCTACTTACAAAATAGCAAAAACCTTTATCAACCAAATTCAAATTTCTTATAATATCCAAATGACTAGGATCCACTATAACCGAAAGATCACATTTTGTTGAAATAGTCTCCTAGATCCTACTGATGATATTTTGCTATAAATGAGCCACCACCATTTTCGCATCTTGAAAGATCCTTCAATTCCTTTTTAACCAAATATGCCAGATAATGAAAGTAGGGCCAATAACCCAAGCTATTTGAAGAAAAGATGTCTTAGTTGGAGGTCTACCCAAACTTTCCCATAACTCAACCAAAGATGTGGCATGATCACAAGTATGATTCCAAGCCCCTATCAAAAGTGTCAAATCTCCCTAGACTAAGGACATTGGAAGAAGAGATGTGAAGCACATTTCTCACTATTATTATAAAGAACATAGATAGAAGGACCCTGTAAGCCTCTCCTCCACAAATTTTCTTATGTAATGCACCTATTTTGGATAACCAACCATAAGAAGTTACATTTGGGCCAAGAAAATTTATCCCATGCCTACTTCCACCAAGGAACACCAACTTCTCCATAAAATTGTATATCAAACTCTAAGTAACTTGAAGCAACTGATAAGTTTCCCTTCAAATTAGGGCCTCGAGCTAGAGTATCCCTCTCTTTAATGGAATTGCACATTCTACTAGAAAAAATATTAGCTAGCTCTTATCAAGCCTCCTCAACACCTCATGATGACCGCTCCTAAGGATCCTTCCACAAAATCACCTCCACTTGACCTAAAACTTGAACATTTTTAAAGTCCTCCACCTTACTTCAACCAACTTCAAGAAAACTATTATAGAGAGACTATAAATGAGGAAACATTAATATGATAGGGGAATAACCATCCCAAGAATCATACTAGAAAAGAGCATTAGAACTCTTATTGCAAATCCAAAATAGACCCTCTTTGATAAGCTTCACCCCTCTTTTGAGAGTATCCCAAATCATAGATCCCTTCCCCATAAAGCTACACCAAGGCACATCAAAGATGTTCACCCCTCAAAGGTACTTATGAATAATCATTCTAGCCCAATCTTGATCTTGGTAGGTACACCATCGCCAATATAATTTTTCAACTAATAATTGACTATTCAAACCCACAAGCTTGACCTCGACACCTCTCTCTTGCTTCAGCCTGCAAATAGATTCCCACTTGACCAAGCTCCAATTTGAAGAGAGAAAATTTCCTACCCAAAGAAATTAATGGGAAAGGGCATCAAAATCCTTAACAAAGCTCAAAGGAGAAACCAACACAAAGCACCTGTAAATAGGAAGGGCTTGCAACACTGATTTCAAAAGAATCACTCGCCCAACAGACGAAAGCCATCTACAAGTCCAATGATGTACCCTCCTACAAAAATTATCTAGAATGTTTTGCCAAAACTCTCTTAGTTGAGATCCTATAGCAGGGGGATCCCAAGATAAACCAAAGGAAGAGAGTCAATTTGAAATCGAAGAATCTGAGCAATCTTTCTCTAAATAAGCTAAAGTCTATTGAATAAGAAAATAGATGACCTATCCTCGTTAATCTTTTGACCATAGGTGACTAAGTAAGTGTCCAAAATTTTCCTTAAATTCACTGCTTCATTAATTTTGGTAATGCCCATCAAGGTTGTATCATCCACAAACAGAAGGTGAGAATGAGGAGGAAAACTATTTCCCCAACTCCAACCTTGAATCAACCCTTGTCTAACATGAGACTTGATAATTCCTCCTAGCCCTTTAACCACAATAATAAACAAATAAGGAGATAGAGGATCCCCTTGATGAATACCCTTGGAAGATTATAATAACTTATATGACTCACCATTGATAAGAACTGAAAAGGAAGTATAAGTTACACAACTCATCATCCAAATAGCCCACTCAATACCGAATCTAAAATCCAAAAGAAATTTCTACAAAAAGGCCCATTTGACCCTATCATAAGCTTTTTCCATGTCTAGTTTGATGAGCATGGCCTTCTCCTTAGTGGTTGTAATAGAATGAATGACCTCATTAGCAATCATAATCCCATCAAGAATTTGTCTACCAACAATAAATACACCCTTCTCTTTAGAAATCAAAGAGTTGAGCCAAAGCTTAAGTCTTTATGCAATCAATTTAGTAATAATTTTGTAAATCACATTGTAGAGAGCAATGGGTCTAAAATGGTCCAAACAATTAGCACCTTCCATTTTAGAAATAAGAGACAAAAAATTAGAATTCATGGCTCTTAGCATTTCTTTATTTCTTTGCAACTCTTGAACCACCTCTAAGAGATCCAATTTGATAATCTGCCAAAACTCTTGGAAGAATTCTATTGGAAAGCCATCAAGGCTTGGGGATTTTCCTTTTTAATTTGAAACACAACCACCTCCAATTCCCATGATGACATGGGCTGAATGAGGGCCACATTCATCTCATTAGAAACTAAAGAGGGAATGCAGTATAAAATAGAGTTTTCATCTTCACTCACAAGGGGACAATCCTCAGTAAACATAGCTGAGAAGAACTAAGAAGACTTCCAATAAATCTCCCCCAGTGAAGAAATTTGACCCCCCTTTGAAGACACAAAAGGTGATAAGATTTTATTCCTTATAGCTTTAACAAAGTTATGAAAAAGGAAATATTTTTATCCCCTTCCTGAAGCTAATCAATACTTGACTTTTGCTTCCAAAAAATATCCTCACACAACTCCTATTTCTCTAGCTCCTTAGTAGCTATTTTTTCCTCTCTACTCAAATCATCGATTAGACCATGATCCCATGTTTGGTGAGTGATAGTGTCTAGTCAAGATTGAGACATCATTTTACTGTAGTGAAGGTTGTTCAAGAACTGCCTATTCCACTTCTTAAGCCTATATTTCACATACCATAATATTTTAGCAAAAGAATACATAGATTTTCCATAGGCAAGCCTCCCTTTGTGCCACCATTCAATCATTAAGTCTTGGAGTGAAAGATCTTGCAACCACATGAGTTGAAACTTAAAAGAGGGGTTCTTAAGAGCTCTAAGAGAAACAAATGAGAATTTAATTAGATAGTGATCAAAACCTTTCCAATCCAAGATCTATGAGCTAGTAGTCCACCTATCCCCCACCCAATAACATGAGATAAGGAATCTATCAAGCCTCTCTAAAATAAAATTTTCATCACTTCTTCTATTGTTCTAAGTGAAGATATCATTATTCAACTTAACATCAATTAAATTCAAGAGATTAATGTTGTCCCTTAGGAGGTTGGTAGATGGATTGAGCTTGACAATATTTTTCATGAGGATCTAGCATGTGGTGGTCTTCATCTCCCAAAACTTTCATTTCCATGAATAAAAATTCTTCCCCTTCTTCAGAAGTGCATTGATCATATTCCTCATATAAAATATTGTCCTTTTTTAATAAATGCCTATGAAAGTTCTTTTTGTACTATTCACTACTTTGATTTTCTCCAAAAGAAATTTTAGAAGCATAGTGACCTACTTTACCACAATTGAAGAATTTAGAATGTAACTTACCTTTATATTTTCAAAAACCATTCTTCAACTTCCTCACAAAGTTGACTTCCTCATCATCAGACACATCACTTGGATCAAATTATTCATTCCTTTATTTATTGGTTTCTTTGAAAGTAACTTATTTATCTTATGTCTCATTTATATTTCTCATTTTATAAAAAGTGGGAGATCCAAATAGTTCATCCATTGTAAATTTATTCAAATCTCTAGCTTCTTTAATAGTAAAAAAATTTGTATCATATCTTTGGGAAAGGGATCTAAGTACCTTCTTAAAAATTACTAATTCTATCAATTCTTCATCAAGTCCTTTGATAGCACTAAAAATTCAATTCACCCTGAGCAGATAGTCAGTGATATTTGTAACATGCCAATCATTCACTAAAGTAAAATTTCCTAAATTTTCACTTTCAAGTAAATAAACTAGTAACTTAACCATTGCCATAAAATTTTGGTTTCATTAATGGAGAACAAATGAACATAGATGTAATAACAATAATCAACATTGATTCCATTCCAAAATAATATTACACATATTAAAATATTCCTAGGAATGTGTGCAAAGTACATACATAGCTCAGCTAAGCTTCAAAGCAATAGATATAGATGGTACAAGAATCTCCTTTCAAATATTGGTCTTTTGTCGACTACTAAGGAGGAGAAACATCACTCAAGTGTTTTTCTACCAACCATGAACTCATATGCAGCCCCCCACACATCCATCAAATGATAGATGGCCCTACCCTTCGATGAAGAGACTAGTGGATTAACCTCGTAATGACAACCATTCTGAGCTTAGTGTTGTGTCCTTCATGACTAGAACTTGTAACCCTATAATCTAGAACTAGCATGCATAAATGGATCATGGTAAATTGACAGTGGAGCCAATGGAAATTATACTAATTTGTCCAAAGTGTTCTCACTTAGTACTTTGAACTTGACAATCATCCTACTCACATACACTACTTAAGCTCAATTTGAATTTAGGCCACTATAAACTATGCATAGGTATTTCCTTCTATGGGTAGTCTTTAACCCTATAAACATCATATTCCCTTTCCCACAAACTCAATGGTATTTCTACCCACAAAGGATAAATACAAGTTACCCTCCCTTCAATGGATAATCAAATCTCAGGTGTAACTTACAAGCTATCTAATATAATCAAATAACTTAGCAATGAATAACCCATAAGATATCCTTGTTTAATCATATTTAGTATACTTATACTAAAGAAAAACAATCCCTACTATTATGGAGTAAATATAAACACTTTCATGGAAAATCATATAACAACTTCTTTTTTCCTTTCCAAAGCAAATGCTATGATTTCCTAATGTAAGTATTCTCAAGCAGTTTCACACAAAGCAATCAAATCTCATTCTTTCATAAATAAATCCAAATAAGAGAAGACTAGATATTCATGCCTATAATACACTTGACCTAATTGACTAACTTGATGCACAACCTTCTATTGGCAACTTGCTAGCCTTCACTTTTCTACTCAAAGTGATGCTTCACTATGTCCTCTTTCACAAGATACTTTAGTGCTCTCACAAAGTAACTCTAAGCTCTCACAGAATATAGCTCTCAAAATATTTGCAGCGGAATAGATTTGCAGAATAGTGCATCCAAAATGAGAGAGCTATCCCATCTATTTATGTAGAAAAATGAAACATTGATGCCAAAATATAAGGCATGCTAGTTGATAGCACTCCACATGCAAAACAACTCACCGCTCACAACAAAAAGATGGCAAAAATCTAAATGAAAAATCAGCTTGGCATTCTATAGATCGATCCCTTTGGCTTGATAGTAGCTCAAGACTAATTCAAATATGCACATGCCTAAAAGATCAGAATCAACTTGCAAACAAGATAGACTTCTTCAAAAATAGATTTTTTATATATTGGCGCCATGTATCAGCCATCCTCCTATTCATTTGGAACAGTTTATCTCAATAAAACAGTCCACAATTTGCAGGAAACACATATACTATGACGACTTGGTCATAATCTATTCTATTGACAAAGAAAAGATGAGTCGACTCCTTAATAACAGCGCTCAAGGTTGTTCTTTGACCAAGCATGTTACTTGTTGATTATTCCCTTTGTCATCTATTTAAACCACTTGCACAACAAACACAATACTTAATATTTCTATCGCTTTATCTTTTGGATAAATACGTTCAAGGTAGAAACAATACACTGCTATGAAGTAGCGTTGCATTTTAAATAGTATCAAACATTTGGCTTATTACTTCATATTGACCTTTATCATTTTCACATTACTTGCATAGATCGTCCTTTAATAATCATATATATAAATCGGCTTTATAAATCATATATATATATATTCCATGTCAATCAAGTATATATACATTTTATATTCAAATGAATAAGATCAAGTTAGTATTCATAAAATAATCATATTGACCATGTGTATATATATATTCCTCTATGTACATGTATACGCATGTAAATTACATATATTGATATATCCGTATGGGCATTTCCGTTTGTCACACATACATATGTATCAACACATGTATATATATATATATGTGTGTATGTATATATACATTTGAATGCACAATCAAGCACATACACAATTACTATCTTATTGATAGGAAACATGTTTGCAATGTATATATACATATACACATACATGTTTTATTCTTCGTTTGATAACACCATGCTCATAAGCAACATGTTCATAAGCATGCATAGGTACGTCTACCTATGTACTTGCACATGTACATGTTCCTTCCTGTGTATGGTCTATCATCAACATGAATATGCATACATATACATACATTCAATGTGTGTTCACCACATCAATAAAGCATAGTAACATAAGGAAGAAGTCATAAGATCCAAACACATATACATCATCCAATAATGCATTCAACAGTAATCAAGACCCTTACTAATGTAGACACATCATACTAAAGGATGACTTACCAATTCCCAACACAATAACTTGACTCAACCATTCTACTGTGAGTGTGTGTGTAAGATCAATTAGGTTACATTACTAGTTACCCAACCAAGTTCTTCTCCTAAGTGATACTTCCCCTTACACCTGGAGGATTGAACATGAACTTGTATCCAACTAACACATTCCCATGATAGTCAGTTGTTCATCAAAATATGCATTTACAAAATATTTCTCCAAAGTTAGAATACCCAATTCAATAACCATCCATTTCACATATATGCATTCCATCTCATAACATTAAATGAAATAAGATTCATTCATAATTCTTTGATAACAAAGTGCAAGCACATATATTCTTAATCAGAATTCAAAGTACATTCTTACATGCAATATTTTACCCTAGCACAATAATAGTAAATAGGTAAATACACAATGGGGTGTGACATACTCCCCCCCTTGTCAATCATCATCCCTAATGATTTTATGTAGCAAACATAATCTTAAACAAACAACAAGATTTTTTTCAAGTACTTTCAAAAACATGCAAAACATGTGGAAAGTTCTGTTGTATCTTAGCATAGTCTTCCCAAGTGGCAGAGCCTTCCGCATACTGGTCCCACTGGACTTTGCACTACAAAACTTCCCTATTACGTAAGTGAAGCTTATGTGTTTCGAGCACCTTGATAGGCTCAAGTGTTACCACTCTAGGGTCTTATACTTGTAAAACATTCTAATCAATCACATGATTATCATCTGGTATATACTTCTTTAGGTAAGAAACGTGAAAGACGTTATGCATCTTGGAAAGAGCTGGTGGCAATGCTATTCGGTAAGCTATAGGATTCACTTCCTCAAGAATCTCAAAAGGTCCTACATAGCGTGGAGCTAATTTTGAAGACTCTCCAAATTTGATGGAAATATTATGATGTTTTACTCTCAACAACACCTTGTTTCCCAAAATTCTCAGGCACTCTCTTTGCATCAACATAGCTTTTATGTCTATCATTAGCTTCAGCTAACCTTTGCTTAACAACCCTCACCTATTCTTCCATTTCAGCCAACATTTCTGGCCCAAGACTCACCCTATCCTCAAGTTTATCGCAAATTATAGGGGTTCGACACTTTTTACCATATAATGCTTTGGAAGGAGCCATCTTTATTACCAAATGATAGGAGTTTTTATAAGAAAATTTCACTAAAGGCGAGCAATCTTCCCACTTGTATTGTAGATCCATGCAATACATTCTAAGTAGGTCTTCAAGTACTTGATTTACCCTTTTCGTTTGTCCATTTGTTTCCAAATGATATGTTGAGCTTATATTTAGTTGAGTCCCAAGTGCATAAAATAAGGTTTTCCAAAACCTTGAGGTGAATCGTGCATCCCTATCTGAGATTATCTTCTCAGGAATTCCATGCAGCCTAAACACTTCTTGAACAAATTTCCTAGCTATGACAGGAGCTACATTAGTTAGATTCCCAGGTATGAAATGTGCTACCTTAGTAAGCTTATCCACAGCCACAAGAATGGCATTGTGCTTATTCCTTGACTTAGGCAATCCTTGCACAAAGTCAATACTTATGACTTGCCATTTTCTCTCTGGAATATAATGTGGGTATAACAAACCTACCAGATGATGCTCAACTTTCACCCTTTAAAATTTAAGGAACCTAGCCACAAATCTATTAGCATCTCCTTTCATCCTTTCCAAAAATATAATGGCTTTACATTGGCCAACATTTTGGTCACACCAAGGCATCTGGAGTATGGTGCTTCATGAACTTCTTTCCATACTAGATTTCTTAACTCTACTAAGTCAAGTACATGCATTTTCCCCTTATACCTAAGTAATCCATTACCTTGCATCTTGTGGATTTCTATTGATTTCCTTCTTAACTTGCATATAGTACTCATCCTCTTTGCATTTCTACAATACTTGACCTTTAAAGTTAGTTTGAATTGTCACTATTGAAGCAATATGACATCTTTGACTCAAGGTATCGGCAACCCAATTTTATTTTCCTTTGATACAGCTGATATTGAAATCATAATCAGATATGACCTCTAACCATCTTCTCTATCTTGCATTCAGATTAGGTTGAGTAAATAGATATTTCAACCCATGATGATCAATTTTCATCTCAAAGGGTTTCCCCAACAAGTAATTCCTCCACATTTGCAATGTGTGAACCACTGTTGTTGACTCTAAATCATGCAATGCATAATTTAGTTCATAGGGTTTTAGCTTCCTTGATTCATAATAAATTCATTTCCCTTCTTGCATTAAAACACATCCTAATCCCTCTCCTGATGCATGTGTGATAACAATGAAGTCTTGGTGTAGGAGCACCTTATCCTCAAAAGGCAAAAACTTGAAATTTTGAATTTCCAATGTGAAAGCATGTAATCAAGGTCTTGTAAAGTCATGATAAATGTATTTTAAGTATCAAATAGGTCATTAGGAGGTTAAAATGAGGAGAAAAGCAAAATTTGAAAGAATTGTAAAGTTGCTAAAATGTAAAAAGGCAAAAAAAAATTAGAAAAAATGCACAAAATCAAGGAAGTTGAAAGGTCAAGAGGTAGTTTTAGGGGGTTGCATTCGATGAAGGAAGATGAAAAGAAGTTAAGGGATTGGAAACATCTATTTAAGCATTGTAAAGGTGATCATTGAAGATTAGTTTTGTATTTTTGAACAAATTTGAATAAAGAATACCCTGTTTTGCCAAAACAAAGCTTTTACTGTGGTTTTAAGCCCTTGTACGACTTGTATTGAATCTCAAGGCTTTGATAATCATTAAGAGTAGTAGTTTAGTGAGTTTTATTTCCTTTAAATCTTTCTTGGAGGGGTTTTACTGAATTTATCATCTATTTGTG
Source organism: Sequoia sempervirens (assembly GCA_007258455.2). NCBI lineage: Eukaryota > Viridiplantae > Streptophyta > Pinopsida > Cupressales > Cupressaceae > Sequoia > Sequoia sempervirens. The sequence continues at coordinate 404,338,840 of VDFB02105785.1, forward strand.
TCACTTTTTGTAAAACTATCTATAAACCCAGAATAAGGGTTTGAGGGTCGAAAGAGAGTGTGTGCAACCATTCCACCGATGGAAGCCTTGTGAATCAGTGGAATGGAAAGTTTTGAGTTTTTTCTTTATTGTGTGTATGTTGGTAGGGTAGGAAAAGGCATATTAGCAAAGTGCAGACGCTGATCCAGTTAAATTTTTTGAGTTTTCTTATAGAAATGAATGGCTCCAAGGTAATAGTTGATGTAAATGCATACATGAAGGGTGAAAGAAGGTTTTTATAGTTGGTGCAAGTATTTTCTAAGGTTTTTGAAGCATATTCAATGAAGGATGAGGATTGTAATGGGTATTTCTATTAAACCCTGATTCTTTTGTGTTGATAAAGCCTATAATTAAGGGTTTCAAAGATCAACGTGTATTTGAGCACTTGAGCCCCTAAAAATTGATTATCCATGAGTTTTGTGACATAAATGAAGACTTTTTGTGGTTATTTAATGGATTGGAGTTGATTTGTTGTGAGTTGCTTCACAAAAGTGACCTAATTGAGTACATTTCCAACAATACAATTTAGGTTACTGAAGATTGTTTCCAAAACAATGGTATTTGAATTTGAGATATGCTATTATTGATATAAATGGGTCCCTTGAACAATGAATGGATTAAGGAGTTTCTATAAATATGGATTAATATACCCACTTTTGTAATGTTGTTATGCTATTTGGAGATTGGTGATTGAATGCATGAACTATGTTAATGATGGATCAGTGATTTGGATGATTAGATCTATCGAGAACCTGAAAAAGTAAAGGTGTTAAAAGTGTACTAAAGGATTGATGAGGAGTCTAGTGGTAAATCTTGTTGAATTTGATGATTTGGGCAATGTTTAACTAATGTACAAGATGGTGTATTGACTACTAGTAAGGGTGTAACTGTGAAACAGTAACATGGAAAAGATGCTTATGATATGAAACTAATCTAGGGAAGTTTTTAAGGATGTTCCAAAGTTTGGTTAAAGGATTGAATCAAGAATATGTGAATGATTGTCTTTTGGGCTTGGGAAACAATGTGGAAAGAAGAATGCCTTAGTGAATAATGGATTGTTTCAAAGATTCTAATCAAGTTTTTGTGTCAATTTGATGCTAATAATGGTTTGGATTATGGTTTTGGTGAAATTGGAATACTAACTTGTTGTCTTGAAGCCTTGTAGAATGAAGAAATAAGTGGAATTGTGTATGATTTGGTGAAAAGTATAGTGGATTTTTTCCTTGTTCAATTTGATCTTCTCCAAAAAGTGTTTGGGACAAAAGCTCCCTGATGAATTGATGTTGTTGATAGATGCTCTTGCATCAAGTCTCCTTTAGGATCCGATACTTTCAAAATTGGTTTAGTAGTTAACTTCTCTTTGAGTAGATCAAATGCTACTTGAAATTTTTATGTCCACTCAAACTTCCCTTTTTTCTATCAAGAAGTGATTGGAAAGGCTATCTTGGAGAAGTTTGCAACAAAATTTCTATAATATCCTTCCAAACCCATAAAACTTCTTACCTCAGAGACATTGTTGGGCACTGGCCATTTTAGCACTGCCTTGATCTTAGTTGGATCAACTGAGATACCATCTGTTGAGATCACATGTCCAATATAATGCACTCTCTTTTGAAAGAAGGTACACTTAGAGAGTTTTCCATACAACTTATGTTCTCCCAGTCATTGTAGAACTACCTCTAAATGTCTACAAGGATCCTCCTCATTCCTTGAGTAAATCAAAATATCATCTAGGAAAACCAAGAAAATTTTATCTAGGCAATCCATGAATACGTTGTTCATAAGGTTCATAAATATTGCAGGTGCATTTGTTAGACCAAAGAGTAGAACTGTAAGCTCATAATGTCCATATCTGGTTCTGAATGTAGTCTTAAAGATGTCCTCATCCTTAATTCTCAACTTGTGGTATCTAGATCATAGATCAATCTAAGAAAATACATAAGCTTCCCTCATTTGATCAAATAGATCATCAATGTGTGGCAATGGATACTTGTTCTTTACCATAGCTTTTTTAAGCTTGCAATAATCTATGCACAAATTCAAAGTACCATCCTTATTTTTCACAAAGATTACTTGTGCTCCCCAAGTTGATACACTTAGTATTATCAACCCTTTAGACAACAGTTCATCCAACTGTGCCTTAAGCTCCATTAGCTCAATTGTCGTCATTTTGTAAGGAACATTGGAAACAAGTTCAAATCCTATAACTATATCAATAGAGAATTCAAATATCCTTTTCGGTGGTAGTCCAAGTAATTCCTATGGAAATACATCTGAAAAAAATTATAGTATTGGATATCTCTCCATATCTGTCACTCTAGTTTCCCCCATTTTTCCTTCTTCGATTTCTTGGAAGCTTTGTGGTCCAAATTTATCAATATTCTCTTGAGAATTAGATCCCTTATAATCTTCAAGATTTTCCATCTTGACTGTAAAGAGCTTGCATCCTTTCTTCTTATCCCTTAACAATTGAATTACAGAGATTTGAAGTATCTTGACCTCCCTAGGTATCCCTTGTAGCATCACATGGTTACCAAGATCATCTAAGCATTCTACTATTTTGACATGGCAATCTACCTTGGCTCTATGTCTCCATAACTGGTTCATTCCTAGGATAACAACACAAGATCCTAAGGGTGTGACATATAGGTTCACCTCTATAGAAAAACAAGCTAGCTCAATCCTAGCTTCGAACAAATGTTGTTCCACCATTGCTCTTGTCTAGTTTGCATATTCTACAACCCAAGACTTTGCCATGTATCCGAATTTTCTAGAAAATTTCTTAGCTACTCTAGGTGAAATAAAAAAATTCAATTGCTCCAGTATCTATAAGTATAGAAATGGGTAAGACAAACAATATTCCTAGAGTTTCTATTGGAGAAACTTGATACTCCGCTTGGCAATCATCCATAGCAACATGAATCTTTTGTTGGAACATCGCTTGCTAGGTAGGAAGTGGGTAACCATAAGATCATGACCCAAAAGCCTTATTAGGACATTGAATAATATAGTGGTCTCCTCCACATGTGAAACATCTAGTAGTCGGTCCTTTCTTCCTTGCAAGTTCTCCAAATCTATTAGCATTTCCACTAGCATTATTGGTATTCCCACCACTAGAACCATTCCTCTTACATTCCCTTCTTGATTCTTTTCAACTATTACGAGATCCTTTTCCCCCTTGTTTCTACGAATTTTGCACAACTTCAACCTTCTTTGGAGTTGGTTTGTCTTGAGCTCCCGCAATCTCCATACAATTTCTATTTTCCTAGCGGATGGAGATAGCTTTGAGCTTATGCTCGTGTTTAACCACTTTCTCATACACAAGATCCATAGTAATTGAACCATGAACATCTACCTCTCCCTCGATCTAGATATTAAGCCCCATGATGAAATTTCTTATGCGAAAATGTTCATCTTTCTAATACACATAACGTAGCAGACGAGTAAACTTTTCCCAATACTCATTAACTGACATCTCACCTTGTCTCAAATTTTGAAAATCAGTGATTTTCTTGTCAAAATAGAGTTTTGGGTAACCATCTTTTATGGAAAATTTCAACAAATTCATTTCATGTAAGCTTCAGTGAGCTAAGAAAAAGTTCCATTTTCTTATTCATCCACTAGTTAGAGGCTTCTCCTGCTAACTGGTAAGCTCCCCATACGGCTTTTGTGACCTCAGAATAATTTTGAATCTTAAAATATTTCTCTATTTGGACCAACCACGCCTCAGCTTCATCCCAGCTGGTGCTTCCTTCAAACTTGGGTGGGGTTATTCTCTTCATATCTCTAGAAATTTCAGAAGCCATACTCTTCCTATTAGTTTCCTCAGAATGGAGAAGGTGATTTCTCTCTCTCTTGATCATGAGTTTGATCATGTTCGTGAGAAGAGTTTTCTCCCTCTTCCTTGTTGTTTGGAACTTCCTTATGTACTCTATCCTTTACCCTTATTTCTTGCTCTAGGTTTCACAACCTTGCTAAGATTTGATCCAGTCTAGCTTCAACTCCTACTAGTCCTTGCCCAACTCCTTGGCTTCTTCCAGAATTGGTCTATGTTCTCACCATCTTTGCAAGAACGGATTATACCTAAAGGTTCATCCATATTAGATTCAATCATGTTATCATTTATCTTATGGAAAACATTTAAATGAGAATTCATTCACACATAAGGAATTCCATATAATATTTAAGCACAATATTTTTGATAAACACATGATTTTATTATTCTCAAGGACCTTGTTGTGCAATTTTGCACACACGCCCCACTTGGAGTAGGGACCCTCTGTTTTCTGATTTCAGATGTCTCTTGGACCTTTGGTTTTTATTGGATTTGTCCTTTTAAGGACCTGGGATGTTGGTCTTGCTTGCCTTGGTTTTACCCTGAAGGTTGAATGGATCAAACTTGGTTTTAATGGAAGTCCGGGTTTTGACCTGAGTCCGGGATTTTTCGGCTCACCCGGATTTTCCCGGATCCTGATTCATCGTCTGTCACTGTTGGATTTTCTGGAGTCTGGATTTTTGGTTGAATCCGAGATTTTCTAGAACTCGCAGATTTTTCCGAAATTCGTCGGAGTCCCGGAAGGGTGCGGCGTCTGCGAAATTTATGCTCACTAGGATAGTCCGGCTGGCTCGGATTTTTTCGGAATTCCGTTTTGAACTCAGGTTTCTGGATTTCCTCGATATGTCTTATCAACCATTAATGTTTGAGGTACGTCCTCTCTAGCGTGATTGTGAGCGGATTTAAGGTATTTTAGTGCTCTTCCTGATTTTATTATTCATTTGCTATCTACTCTGGCGCTTGAGTTTGTTCTTTTTTTAGCTTTGGTCATTGGATTTGGTCTGCTTGCGTGTGGATTCCTTGGGCGTTTGTGTTGATATTTTCATCGCTAGGGCACCCTGATTCACAGTTACTTCCTTGGGCTCGAGTTTCATTCGGATTTAATTCATGGTAAGTCATTGTTGACTTCTCCTTTTGTTTGTGCTCTATGATTGAATCTTTCAAATTATTGTTGATGATTATTCGGGTTGGCCCTTATTTGTCTTCATGGTTACAAATTTATCGAGTTAGGGTTTGATTCACCTTTCCACGGGTTTAATGCCTGCACATAATATTTGAAGGTAGGGTTTCGGTATGTCTGCCCAAGGTTGTTAAGTTTGATGGAGTCGTCATGATCCTCATGTCTTGCATCTTGCTCAACCTTATTTGCAACACTTGAGACCTTGGTGCGCCCTAGTTTCATCATTTTGAGGGATTGTGTCTGAATGTCGAGCTCACTTTAGCTCTCATGGCAGAGGTTTAGCTGTCAAAATTAGGGCATCATTACTTCGTTGTAGGGATCAACCATTTGAGAGTCTTCAGGAGTTTAAATTCATGTGCAACCGAAATTTGGCTTATTGAGTTTGAGTTCATGTTCGTAGGATCCGGATAGGAGGTTTGTATAATCACTCGATTAATGGTCTGCACGTCGAAACGATCATCGGGTTTCTGAGGTGTCTGCGGAATCTCCATGCACCCGGATTTTCCCAAATTTTTCCATTTCCCTGGAGTATGATGAGTTCCCAAAATTTTAGGCTGCCCGTGGAAATCCGAACTATCCGGATTTTTCCAGTTTTCTGCCTAGTTCTGATTGATTTTGATTTTTGAAATTGAAGTAACAAATTAAATGTTGGATGATGATTTCTTGTTGTTAAATGGATGAAGCTCATGATAATCATGCATCTCTTTGTCTGTATTGATGATTTATTTGATGAATGATGTCTTGGCAGCAGAAGTCCGTCTGGGTCGGATTTCTCCGAATTCGGCCCCGACTAGATTTTCCCAGATGACTTCATTTTCTCGGGTTACTTCGTTTTCCAAGGTTTTCAAGATTGATGATTAATTATTGATCTTAATGATTTCCTGTGATTTCAAGGCTAACCTTTGATTGAAATATGGATGATAATTGGATTCTTCTGAGGCTCTTTTATGAATGCAGGCTGAATCGAGCAAGGCAGTGGCAGGAAAGGCCAAGGGAGATACAGAGGGATCCTCAGTTACAGATGCAGAGAGGGTCAGGCTGGATGTGAAGAGTCAATTTCCAGATAGTAAGGTGGCTTCAGTTTGGTTAGAGGTCTCAGATACCAATGTAGGAGCCTAGAGATACGAAGAATTCAAAGAAAGGTTAGCTTAGAGGGATTTATCAGTCTTGACCAAGGGAATGGTGAAATCCGGACTGGCTCATGTAGCCAGATTTCCTCCTGCAATTCAATGCTATGAACTAATATTGGAGTGTGCCCGACACTATGACTTTGATACACAGAGGATTGTTAGCACTGATGGGAGAGTGTTGGCAAACTTTAATCCAATTTACATTGCCTAGGAATTTGATATGTCAGACTTGCAATGTGTGTGTGCCTTGGACATGGACTTGGCTAGAACTTACTATGAGGATGAACCTACCAAAGCCCAGCAGATGATCAATTCTTGGCTGGAGAAGCCAAAATCTCATTTCTCCAAGCTGCCTAAACAGTTACACAGGGTCAAGTTCTGACAAGATATATATGATGCAATCACACTGTTGAGCAGGGTAGCAGGCTTGAAGAGTGTTGGGGTGTTGGAGAATTGGATGGTGCATGTTATTAACATGATTGAGAAAGGCATCAATTATCATTGGGCAGGGATTATTAGTGTAATGATTGACAGACAAATGAGAGATGTGTTGGAAACAAAGAAATTCACCATGTCATCTTATGTGGTATATGTACTTGCCAAATTTTATCCATACAGGGGATTGAGTCCAAAAGGAACATTTGGGCAAGATGTCATCTATGAGGTGTACCCTGGGCTGCACCTGGGGAATCCAAATTATAGAAGAGCAAATGATGCATTCACTATGCATATTACTAGGTTGCTTCAGAATGCAAAGCATGTGAGAATTTCTTATGGAGCCAAGGAATTGGTTAAAAGATATGGAGCCTGGTTTATACAATTCCCCACCTTCTCCTATATCAGAATTGATGGATGTCCCACTGCTCCATACAGATTGCCAAGATATCCCACTAACCATATCATACTCTTGGAGGTTACCGGTCAGATATGTGATTTCGATGTTGTTAAAAGAGAGAAGCACAAGACAGGGTTCGGTGGGGACTTTCCTTTAAAAATTGGTATAAGTGAGGTTTTCCCTTCAATCCAATCAGTTCATGCATCAAGGGAGGAATTGAGTACTTTTGGTTTCTCTTTCCATTCTAAGAGGGTGGGCTTCAATATCACTGGTGAAGCAAAGAAGAAGGCTACTAAAGAATATCATCACAAAGATGATCTAGAGGATTACTGGGCTAACAACAAGGATGACTTTGAGGTGAGAAAGAAAAGGTATTCCTGGCTTCCAGTTGATGTAATCAGAATGTACAATGTCAAGTTGATTCCTGATCAGTTGGAAGATGATGGAAATTTAGTCCAAGATCATGCATTTGAATCAGTCAAAGATAGGCCCATTGGAGAGATAAACTGGTCAGAAAAGGAAATAACTGAGTTGAAGGAATTGATGGCTCCCATTCTGAAATCTACCAAGTCATGGTTGAAACATAAAGTATGGGAATTGGAAAGCAAGAAGGTACCTTGTACTTTCAATCTGATGGGAAATTTGAATGCTCATTCCACCTCAGAGGAATCCGGTGACGATGATTCTATGGGCAGAACTAAGGTAGGCTCACCCTTTAAGATTAAAATCAGAGGCCCTAAGGAGAGTGAGCCTGAGAAGAAAAGAAAACCTAGGGGAAAGAAGAGAAGTCATACTATGAAAATAGGTAAGTCCACTGAAGAGGAGGAACTTGAGAAAGCAGAGAAAGAAGACATTCCTCCAGAGCCAAAAAGGACAAGGACAACCAGGGCTTCTAAGAAAAAGGATCAAGAAACTTCTAAGGATAAGGTGGATCCTCATGTGGTTGACGTGGAGAGCTCAGGAGAGAAAACTTGGGTTTACTCAAGAAGATCAAGAACTCCATCTCCCAAGAAGACTATGCAAAAGGTAGATCCTCTTCCAATGGCATCCACTGTAGAGCAGTAGAAAGATACCTCTCCTTCGTTGAATATACCTAAACAGATGACTCATGAGGAGCATGAGACCAGTGAGGAGGCAGAATTGTTTAAGGATGGAGAACTTTATGGCGCAGCTGTTGAGTTTGAGGTAGGACATGTGGAGGTGCATCATTCTCCGTTGGTACAATATGAGGATTCTCCTACAAATAGCAAAGATAATAAATCCCCTGAGAAGGAGGATGTCCTTGTTAAGACTCCATCACCCCTGCAAGGAGAGGAGCCAGAGTTGGAAAACAAAGGTGGTCAATCTCCTGAAAAGGAAAGGGATGAGATGTTAGACCAGCATGAAGAGGTTAAGAAGGATTAAATCTGGGTGGATCATGTTGTTCCGGATTGGCTAGACAAAGAAATCAGGAGGAAACAAGTCTTTGTTGAGGAAACTCCTCTCAACTGGGATGAAATGTTGGCCAAGATTGGAAAGGGAAAGAAGAAAAAGGTAGCCAAGGTGGTTTCCAAGATCGAAAGGGATGAAGCTAGTAATAGGGTTATTCATATTGCTACCCCTACTACTGATAAAAGTAGAGATGAGGTCAATAGGAAGGATTATGATGTACAGACCATCAATCTTGGGCCTACTTCTATGGAGCAGGATATTGAAGAATATGAGGGGTCCAGTGCAGTGATCATTGGGAGACTGAGGAAGGAAACGTAGTCTAAGCATGAGCTAAAGAAGGAGAACGAAAGGCTTAGAAAATGTTTAGAATATTTAATGAAGCCTTTGCAGTCTTTTCACCCATCCTCTTCTGCTACTGCTAGTTTCTTGCCGAAGGAGACCATTTCTAAAATAGAAAAGATGAAAGCTTCTACTCTAGCTATAGTAAATTGGTTGAAAGAGGTGCAGACTAAGGGAGATGATGCAATAAAGGAGATCCTTTCAATTGGAAAGGATGCAATAAGGGCTAAGGATTCATTAGATTATGTTTTATCTCAGGATAAGGAAGACACTGATCTTTTATTGCAAAAAACCAAAGAAATCTTGGAGTATAGTAAGGATCAGCTGGTTAATGGTGGAATTCTTTCTTCATCTAGGGTTAATGAGTCTTAGGAGTTGTTTGAGGCCCTACAAATTCGGCAGAAAGCCATCAAGAAGATCTATAAACAAAGGAAGTAGATAGATGGTAATCTAACTAGTGTTTATGATGGATGCATTGCCTTTTTTGAGATAATGACTGGTAGGAGGAAGATCGGCCCTAAATACTTGAATTTGGAACAATTGAGGGAATGGTGGCATGATGTCTATGCCCCTGATATTGAGAATTCTATGATAGGGCACCAATTGGATGATGTAGCTACTTATCTGGCTGTGGTGGATAAGTACTTGGCATATAAGGGTGATTGGGATGCAGTGGTTAAGTAGTCAAAGGAAGAAATTGAATCGATTGAATGTCGGCTCAAAATCCTACCCTTGCCACCTGTTGTTGAGTTGGACAAGGTATTTTTGAAGGTTCATGAATCATTGGATCAGAACATGGATAAGGGAGGCGGTAGTTAATGACAAATTCGTGATTTGTGCTTCCCTATTATTATAGGGCATGTGTTGATCCAGGTTGCATTGAGGAATGTGTTTTGGCTGACCTTGATGATGTATCGGCATTTAATGTGTGCCTTATTTTGAAATTCCTGAGGCCGACTTGTTTTGGCTATTTTATTTTGTAAATGTCTGGCTGGGCTGACATGTTTTGAGGGTTCTCTTTAAATGGCATTCCTGCCTCATTTGAAAGGAGTTAGATAGATAATAGATACAAGCTAGACTAAGAAAGAGTTAGAGTATTTCGTAGTAGAGATAGTAGTTAGTTCTTTGAAGCAAATGTTGTAACACATAGCAGTGGAATTGTTGCTACATTTTGGTGATCTAATACAATTGAAGGCATTGTGGTTTCTCTGGTGAATTCTTTTGTGTTGATTTATCTTGCATGGTTCTTGTTGTTCCATCCTTTAAAATTGCTTGAAGATATAAGATTTGATGTCAAATTCAGAACTAGATTAGTTTGGTGAATAATGTTCATGGTTTCATGCTTGGAATGTTTGTAGCAATCTCTGGTCTATACTTCCAGTAACTATCTGATCGTAGTAGGCTGGTGAAGTCAACCTGGATCATACATTTATTTGTGCTTAGTTTGATTGTTGATGAATGTCTATGATTTGAAAATCTGTATGCCTTAGAAGATTGCACCTTTCTTGTGATATTGCATTATGGGTTAAGCAGGAATTGGTTATTTGAGATTGGTCCATTCCAGGAATTTATCATTTGCATTGTTCATATTAGAAGTAATTTAGATTTCGCTATATCTCTTACATCCTCATCTTTTGATGTTCTTCATTATTATTTGGTTAGGTTTAGGATTTAAGATCATAATATTGCAAAATTTGATAAATTGGAAAGATACAGTTTTCTTGTAGTAAGGTCTGATTGTGATTACCAGCATTTTCACATATTATCTGAGTTGTTTATGCATTGTCATGACCTAACACCCGAGAGACCTTGGGGTGATTTTCAAGAGAGATAGAATATCATTTTCTGTCTGAGTTGTTGTTGTGCAAATAACACCATCAACAGACCTCAATATCCTTTTGATTACATAAAGTGACTATTCTTATAGTCAAGCAGAGAGTATCCCTTAGATTCACTCTCAGACACATAACTCAATGGGGTATACCCTACAAATTGTTGTTCATCTCTCATTTTTTCATATATATCCCAAAATGGAAAGTAACCTTTGGATTTTTCATCTGATACATAGTTGTAAGGTACATAACCCTCAGATTCATTACTTGAGGAAATTACAATTACTTCTACCATTGAAAGAACTCTAGTGTCTCTAAATATGAATGTAGGTCTGACACTTCCTTCCAAGGGCATATCCCTAGAGAGTGGTAAGGAACCAGACTTCATTGGTGAGATGGAAGGTAGATAGTTGTACTTGGCCTCCATCTACATCTTTCTCTTTACATCACTAATCCGAGAAAGAGTGTGACTAAAAGTTCCAGTGTCGCTTAACCAGATGGAATTTTTATAGTTGGTACCCTCAATTATTCGAACAATGGCCTCTCTTTTCTTCTTGGCCTTTAGGTAGTGCTTATTCTTGATTATTGACTTTCTTGTAGTTAACCTGAGGTGCACCATTTTGGCAAAATAATTTCCAAACATTAGATAACATTGGACCCAAAGTATGATGAGCTCATAGGTTCCATAGCTAAACCTTATAGCTCTGATACCACATGTAACATGCCAATCGTTCACTAAAGTAAAATTTCCTAAGTTTTCACTTTCAAGTAAATAAACTATGTAACTTAACCATTTTATAAAAAAAAATCTTTCATTAATGGAGAACAAATGAACATAGATGTCAGAACAATAATCAACATTAATTCCATTCCAAAATAATATTCCACATATTACTGTAGACATCGAAAATATACTGATTGACATCGTGCACCTGATCCTGACTTACTAACATCATTTCTTCCTAAATCATCCCTCGTTCTAACCGTTTAATCAAATTCCCCTATCTGATTAAATTCATCAATATCCTCTCTTGGTTAAATAAATCATTTTATCTAATTAAGTCAATCTCTTTTGTTAATTAAATCAATCCATTTGATCTAATTATCCCTATTTAATTAAATAATCAATTTATTTGATTAAATCTATAAAGTTTATCCATTAAATTAAATAAATTAAAAACTTATTTGATTTAATCTAACACCATCCCTTTTAATTAAATAAATCAAAATCTTTATTTAATTAGCCTCTTATCATATTCCTCTCTTATCTTATTTAAATAAATCCATAAATCTAAGTCAAATAAGTCGCATCATCAAATCTCCCATTAAATTAATTAACCCTTGATTAATTTAATCTAATCTCATGTCACATCCTCTAGATAATGCAAGTTGCACATGAAAATAGATTTAATTCATTTATTAAATCTCTATTTTCTTCACATGGCATCTTTTGGAATATTCTCTCAATTTGAATTCAAAAATTCCAAGTCAACATGTACATCCAAGAAGGCATTTAAGATCTCTTACATGTCCTTTGCCTTGATCCAAGTTGCATTTATTGAATTTTTCCTTCCCTCTTACATCTCATTTCAACAAATTTGAATTTCAAATATTGGCATTTATTGGCACAAACCCCAAATCTTGCACAACCATCATCCATTCATAGCTTGACAAGTGGCACCATATCATTGCATGAATGTTAGTCCCACATTGCTCAAATTTGGACATTCATCCATCTTGAAATCCTATAAATGAAGAGCTCCTCTCCTCATTTTATCATCCACAATCCAAGCAAAGTTACCATGCTAAAATACTTAGCCATTTCCATCCATCATTCGAATTCTTAGCTAGCCTTTTTGTAGATTTGGCTTGGAGTTCTCATCTTTTGTCAAAGTGGATCAACATCATCTTCAACATTCAAATCTTGCATCATAGGAATTGGGAAAGGGCCAATTTTCACATCAAATTGGCACCAATTCCCCCATGGGATCAAATGTTTGCTACTCAAATTAGGATTTAATCTTTGGTTCATCAATTTTATTGTGTTCTTGCTTATTTTCTTTCCTATTTTGATGTTGTAAATGGATTTCATGGGGAATCCTTGTTTTGACTTGCAATATTTTGTCAAACTTGTTTATTCTTATTGTTTTGCAGGTACCAAGATTGGGGTTCACACATTTGGCGCTAGAAGGAGGGCTTGACATCAAAATTTCTAACATATCCTTAAAAATTTTGTATTTTCTTGACACGGGAAATTCCAACGCAGGCTCATCAGCGTCGTTGTTTTAGCACCGTGGGCTCGTCAGCGTCACTGTTTTAGCGCCACTGGGCTCATCCCGCCAAAAAAAATTCAAATTCTAAACTCTGCTGCTGGACTCGCCCATCTACAGAAGTTTCAAAAAAATCTTAAACTTTGACACTTTCAAAAAGTGTGACGCAATCGTGCTCTCTATCCCGACACAGAGTGCCGCTGACTAGTAAGCAACGCTGTAAGAGTGATGCTGGGAGAAAAAAATAGTGATGCCTTCACGAGTTGTGACATTGGAAGACAGTAAAAGGGAGAAATTTAATTTTTAGCACGTGCTTTAATTTATGATTGCTTCTTCCTTTGTTTTCTGCTTTTTGATTTATGTGTTTTTCCAGAATCTAACTGTTTTTATTCTTTGTATGTTGGAAATTGAAATCAAAGGAAGGATAAGCATGGAGATGATATTTGGTCTAATCAAAGTTTTTTTAAACACTTAGGTGTTTGTTTAACACTTCCTTAGGAACTTGCCATCTTTTCATCTTTAGAACACTAGCTTTCATTTGGGCTTAAAAAGAACCTTTCAATTTCCATTTCTTGCAAAGGTTAAAACAAACAATAGGACCAACAACTTACTAGATTTCGTTTATGGAATTAAAAAATTGAACAAATATCTTTCACTTGCGATTTGGTGCTATAAAATGAACTCACATATTGCTTTGAGGATCTAAAAAGAACAAGTGTAGCTTTGTTTGTTTGTGAGGGCTTACTTGGACTAAATGCATTGGAAAAGGACGTATGCGCTTCTCTCACGCTTTATAGCAATCTTGAGAATCAAAAGGCCTTTTCCATGACTTTGGGTTTAGATAAAGCAATCACCTCCACACTTCAATTTGGGCTTAAAATTGAACAAACTATTGTGCGATTGTGAGTGGGGACTTTGTTACATAGATTCTCTTTCCTTGTTGCCAACAAGGATTGTTTGATTTACGAATATTGTTCTTCATTCACTTTTATTTATCCTAGAGGGCCTGCCTTGGGGAAAAAGTACTCACCCAAGGGAACGACTCAACCGGTAACACTCTAAAGCCAAGAGTATTTCCAGTCGGGATATAAATGTGGATATTGGACGAAACGCCAATATCATGCGGTTGACTCCGACAAGATGGATCTAAAAGGGGACTCTTGCCACGTTGGGTCAACTCCTACGAACGGAAAGTCCTTACTAAAACCCATGTGCTAGAATTTTCCAAAATCCTTTTATCTATTTGTTGGTGCAAGAACGGTCGTTTTGAAGCCACCCCACACTTTTACGGTCTTCAAGTAGAAATGGAAAGCATGCCATGGGAGTTTCATGGGTGTTGATGCTTGGCTGCCCCATATAAGTAAGTGCCATGAGGGGACCTAGTGGGGTCAATCATCTAACCATTCGCTAAAGATAAGCATAGCTGGACTTGTCCAAGTGGGAATCCAACAAATATTGTCTTACACATCCATAGGATTGTAATTATTCTTGGGTTGCAAAATGCATTGCTTGATCGAAAACATCATGAAAACAAACACTTAACATCATCCAAATTTCAAACCCTTTTGAAGACAAATACCATTGATTCAATCCATATGTTATTGCTTTCCCTTGGGATTCACATCCTTAGAGGTTTCTAAGCATTGGATTAGATCTCAATTTGTCTCCTTAAGTAAACAATAGGGAAACCCTTTGCCTTAAGTTCATTAAATTTCCACATAACATATCTTGTGGGGCTTTGAAGAAATTAAGACATAGGACATCTTAGTTTGAAAAACCTAATTGAAGAAAGTGTTTTTGGTAAAATAAAGACATTAAGCAAAGCTAAGCAAAAGGAACTTTCATGTGTGTTGAAGACTTTACAAATCCCAAAGGACAAATCATTGATTGAAAATCCAAAAATGAAGGTTCAAATGAAATCATTTCTTGGTTACAAAGGTCATTAGGAAGCATTTTCATGCTCTTCAATACCTAGATCTAGGAAAACAAAGTATCTTTTAGGTTCATCTTAGGATCAAAATATATCAAAATTATTTTCATCCATCCATCCAAAACATAAAAAAAAATCCATCTCATCATTACCTTTTGGAAAATCTTGAAAAATAATCCTTGATACTAGGCTTTATGGAAAAATCAAAATCATCCAAATCATTGAGACAAAATCCTTGAAAACATTTATTATCAAAACACCTTTGGCTAGGTATGTGTAAATGCATCCTTTTGCATATGCTTAGTCAAAGTTATCAAAATCATCGTGTCTAACTTAGTGTATGTAGAAGAATCCTTCTCCATATGCTTAGTGAAACAATCATCTTGTTTGAATAGGTGTGGGTAGATGCATCCTTCTCCTCACACATATTCAAATTATCATCCTTTGGACAAAGCTATCCCTTAGATCATCATCCAACATCTTAGGGTCAAAATCAAAATCAAAATCAAAATCAAAATCAAGGACAAAATCTCAAAAGTCTCAAAATCCAAAATCAAGAATCAAAATCCAAAGTCCTAAAAAGCCTAGTGTCTCATTCAAGATTGATCAAAAGTCAAAAGCATCCATATCATCCATCCCTAACATCATCATCATATCATCACCTTTGATCCTCAAAACATCCTAAAACTTTCACTTTAGGACATAAAATAGAGATCATTTCAAAAGAATCAAGAGATCCATCTCCCATATTCTTGAAAATTGATCCTTGTTTTATGGTTCAAACAAGATCTCAATACAAGAAGAGTATGGAAGCCAACAAAGAAACACCCACTTCAAGCGATCTTAGCCAAACCAATGCAGAAATGAATCCAGCGGAATCAAGCAACCCATTGACCCTCTCATCGTCGCAAAATCCCCAAGAAGAAAATCAAGGAGAGGACCTCACTTTCGAAATGTCTCACGAGGAAATGACATAAATGCTTCAAAATCTGGACAACCATAGAATCATCAACATCATGATGAGACTTAACCCTTCGTTATACATGCTTGAATTAGAAAAACAAGGGGCCAAGTTGCCTTCGGATTTTGATGTGAGTACTATCATGGACACATCATTTCCCCCAATCTCATCCACCATACCCATTTCATCTACACGCCCATCTCAAAATGTCACACAAAACATTCCGCAAATCACAACATCGTTTGCTCCAACCCAACCAAATGTCAACAAGGGAAACACATTCATCAATGTTCTTCAATCACATCCCCTTGTTAATAATCAAAACATGGATGCAAACCACCTTGGAATGAAGCATACCAAAAAACCCCTTACACAAGAATGTTCCTCTCACATTCCATCACAATCCATCATCATCTTTTTTTCACACAACACCACAAACACCTCTTCTCACAAATTCACAAGAAGAGAGAGATACATTCAGACTAGGGGGCTTATTTGACACCACGACATTCTCGCAACAACTTACACCCCTTACATTTCCACCTCTTCCACCATTGGCATCATCATCCACACCACTCCTTGGTCTAGGGCTTCCTCCTCTACCAAGTATCAATCAAACCTATATCCCAACCATCAATCAAAACCTTACACCAAATGCTCAAATTTTGTCGTTGATATTGCAACAACAAACGAAAAACACACAAGCAATGGAAACATCGTCAAACACCCCCAAAACATCGTAAAACATGGTCTCTCAAGGACCAATCACATCAACGACGCCACTCATCACTCAAACCACCACACTAACAACACCATCCACCAATCAAGTAATCAACACAACAACACCATCCACCAACCAAATAATCAACACAACATTATCGCTCACCACGAATACCATTCCAAATCCACCACCACCTCCACCACCTCCAACTTTAACCACATCAAATCAATATGATGCAACATTGCAAGCTACTTTCCAAAGAGGATACCAACAAGTCCAGAAACAAAAATCTGTGCAACAAGCCACTGAAGCTGCCAAAGCTGCACAAGCTGTAATACAAGTGCAACAAGCCACACAAGCTCAAGCTTTATTGCAACAGCAACAACAATAAGCCACCCAAGCTGCACAAGCATTGCAAGCACAAAGGGTCGCGCAAGCACAACTTTTATTACAGCAACAAGCTGCACAAGCACAAGCAGTACAAGCTCAAGCACAAGCACAAGCTCAATATCAAGCACAACAAGCACAAGCACAAGCACAACTTCTTGCACAAGCAATGCAATTTCAGGCATATCAACAAGTGTTAAAGCAATACCAAGAGCAGCAAGAAGTAGCAGAATTGGTAGCCCAACAACAAGCATTGTTGGAACAACAGCAAGCACAACAGCAAGCCCAACAACAAGCGTTGTTGGAACAACAACAAGTGCAACAAACACAAATCCTAGCACAACAACAGGATCAGCAACAGGCATCATTTATAAAAAAGAAAGTAGAAGCCTACTTCACTCGCCAGAACATGCAGATACCATCAAACAATGCACCGACCAATCCATCCATCCAACCAACGATTCAAACACCTCAAAACACCTTCATCCCACCCCCTCATCTCTAGAATGATGTGACGACACAACTCAGGTTGCTCTCGCAACAAGTGCTCGACCTTCAATCAGGGCGGACAACCAAAATGCCAAGCAACTTGTGTCCCTATCCATTTGATAGGAGCCTAGACATGAAACCATTCCTAAGAGATTTGAAATTCCCAAATTTGACAAATATCGAGGGATGGGAAACCCTGAAGATCACATCAGGGAATTCCAGGTTCATTGTATGGAAGTCGCATATGACGATACTTATCTGATGCCTAGGAGCTTGGCAGGTCCCGCTATAGAATGGTTCTCTTGCTTACCTTCAAGCATTAGAACATTCGAAGAAATTAGAGACACATTCATTAGGAATTACGCATCTAACATTGCAATGGATGTTAGTCTCAAAGAATTATCAGCTCTCAAATAAGGAAAGAATGAGTCTTTCGCCTCATTCCTTCAACGATGGTGATCCAAGGTGAATCGGAGCAAGTGGACCATGCCAGAATAACAACAATTCTACACAATCATAGCCAACCTTGAAAGTCGCCTGGCATTTCATCTCAAGGTTCAGGGAATCACCACATATGAACAATTGATATCCAAGGCGCTTAGCATCGAAAGAGCCCTTGCGACCCAACCCGCTGAATCAACGTCATATCATGAACAACAAAACAATCGCCCACCATCAAATTACAACAATAAACCTCGAACATGGGCAAGAAACAAGAACGTTACTCATGATGGTGTCGTTGATGCCAAGGTGGTCATTAGTGGTCCTCGCCAACATACACCCGCACCGTAAATTCAATCACAACACCAAAACACTCATCACACAACATACCAACCCAATAATCCCACCATCAATAACCTCATTGGCCAAAGGGGACCACCCCAATGCAAAATTTATCCAAAACGCAAATACGCCATCTTGGGGGAACCATTGGGGGACATAATGAAAAAATTGATTGACGAAAAACTCATCAAACCTCCCACATTTGAAAATTACCAAGAACCCGATGTCAAACTCCCTTGGTACAACAAGAATCAACTTTGTGAATTTCACAAAATAAAAGGTCACACCACAAACAATTGCATGAGACTCAAAAACATCATCCAAGATCTCATTGACAAGAAAATCATAAACGTGGAACAACCTACCGAAAATCAGGACCTTAAAATCTACACAAATCCGATGTTGAATCATGGCAACAAAGGGAATAAAAATGATAAAGGGAAGGGCAGTGTAAATCATGTGTATGAAACATTCATTGCCTCCCTAAATGAGGAATGCATGGTCATCGCCGTCAAGGGTGCCCATGCCGAAGATTGTGGAGTCACCACAAGAGGCGGCAAAGTCACCATTGCAGGATCATCCCAACCTAATAGAATCCCTTCATCTAGATCCGTTTCGCATAGCTACAATGTTGTAGAACAACTCAAGAGAATGCACGCACACATCTCCATCATGGAGTTGTTAAAAATCTCATCAGCACATAAAAAGATCCTTGAGGAAGCATTAGCCTCATCCACTATCCCCACATATCTCGATGCGGACCAATTCCAAGCTATGGTCAGAAATATCATAACGCCTAATCTCCTCACATTTTCTGACCAAGATTTCCCCGCCCAACCATCTCACAACCATGCTCTTCACTTGGAAGCCATTGTAAACAAGAGAAAAATCAAAAGGGTCTTGGTGGATGGGGGTACAGGTTTAAACATTTGTTCTCTTAGTCTTATCAAGCAGTTGAAAATATCAGAAGATTCCATCGACAAAGGAAAGGGCATAACGATAAGAGCATATGACGACCAAGAAAGAGTGTCTCAGGGCACGATTAAGCTTCCTATCCAAGTAGGGCCAACACTCATGGAAACCACATGTCAGGTCCTAGACCTTGAATTGCTATACAATATCCTCCTGGGACGCCCATGGATCCATGCAATGAAAGTTGTAGCATCAACCTTCCACCAATGTGTGAAATTTACACATAATGGACAAGAGGTTACCATCCATGGAGATCCTGAACCATTTTCATATTGCAAGAATCTTGAAGCCAAGTATTACAAAATAACTGAAGTTCCAAAGAATGATGAAGGCCCATCCACACCATACACCAACCCCGCCACTCTCGCATCCACTTCTGCAACAGAGACACCCGCCATCCCCACCATCCCCACCATCTCCGATATCAAGCTCATCATCCAGGAGGATGGTTGTGGAAGCTACAAAATCCCTAACAATGCTTTTGTGATAGGAGAGTTACCACAATCTCCTAGATCACAGGGACTCCCATAAGAAAATCAAGCTTCCACATCACAAACCTATCCTAAAAATTATCCTGAATTCACAAGATGGGGAGACCTTAGCCATGAGGTCATTGAAGCAGATCCATCTCACATGTTGTATAAAGATGAAAGATCGGCGGCTAATTTACCAATGGATGAGACAAGCAAGGGCCTACACATGATGCTTGCAATGGGCTACGACCAAAATCAAAGACTCGGATAAAATGACAATGGGCTCATAATACCTATCATGGCAGAGATGTAGCCCATAACAAATTTTGGTCTTGGATGTGCCACTCTGAGAATAACCATACATGGTCGAAGTTCTCTGGTTAGAACAGTTAATATTTCTCCTCAACCAGTGCTAGTACCAGTACACTCACCAATAGTCACGGATAGAGACGCACATAATTTTATAACTAAGCCCTATATTAGTAGCGATGATGAAGATACCTTATCCAACCTACCTAGGCTATTCAAAGATACCACCTTGTGTATGATTAGTACCATATCCTTTGAACCAGATAGTCAAAATCAGGAGATTCATTTAGTCTACCCCCAACTGATCGACTATGACCAACGAGGACCACCAGTTCTTGATACATTCAAAAATGATGAAGCGCTCTCAGAATTCATGGGATTGAGGGATAACATTCCAGATTGAGATCACAAGGAGGGTTTATAATGGAGTTGGACACGCATGCCTATTACGGAGAAATGATTGAATCCTTCAGTCGCAAAAGTGAGAAACTAAGAATCATATCCAAGTCTTTGAGTGAAAACCACACTGTGGCACTCTTTGACAAGAAAATAGTAAAAATAAAGGACGTATCCAATGGTGAAAACCTCTCTGAGGTGCCTGAGGATGAAGGATTCAATATTCCTCTAAAATCTATTCATCAGGAGAAGTAAGTAGTCTTGGCCAAAAAGTGCAATCCTGTCAACCTAGGAATAGAGGAGGCCCTACATATCACATTCTATGCGGAATCACTATTAACAGAAGAGCAAGAACTCCTAACAGCATTCCTAAAGGAAAGGCAAATAAACTTTGCATGGAGTTATGCTGACATGCCAGGGCTAGATCTAGAGACTGTGGTTCATTACTTAGCAATGTATCCAGAAGCAAAGCCGGTCAAACAGAAGCTTCGAAAAATGCATCCCCAAATCACTTTGTTAGTCAAAATGGAGCTCAAAAAGTTGTTAGATGCTGGATTTATCTGACCAATCGATTATCCAGAATGGGTATCAAATTTGGTACCTATTTCAAAACCTGACAGAGCCATCAGAATCTGTACAGACTTCAAAGATTTGAACAAAGCATGTCCCAAGGATGATTTCCTGCTTCCCAATATCGACATGATAGTAGACATGATGGCAGGGCATGAGATACTATCACTAATGGATGGATTTTTAGGATACAACCAAATCATGATAGCAAAAGAAGATCAACATAAGCCTACTTTCACTTGTCCATGGGGGACATACTGTTGGAACATGATGCCATTTGGCCTAAAGAATGCAGGAGCGACCTATCAAAGGGCCACGACATTAATATTCTATGACATGATTCATAAAATAGTCAAAGACTATGTTGACGACATCCTAGCTAAGTTAAGAAAAAGATAAGATCATATAGCAACCCTAAGTGCTATCTTTGATAGACTAGAGGAATACAAATTCAGACTAAATCTTAAGAAGTGTGTCTTCGGCGTACAATCAAGTAAACTACTAGGATACATAGTCTCCATGAGGGGTATCGAGGTGGATCCAGCGAAGGTGAAGGCAATCCTTGAGATGGAAGCACCAAAGACATTAAAACAATTGAGAGGTCTCCAACGTAGACTTCAATCCATCTGACGATTCATAGCACAACTGGTAGACAGGCATAATCCATATTCTCACCTACTCCATAAGGGGGTAGCGTATAAATGGGATACAAAGTGTGAAGAGGCATTTAACAAAATCAAGGAATATCTACTGACACCACCAGTGTTAATGCCACCTATCCCAAAGAAGCCATTGATCTTATATGTGTCAGCAATAGCAGCAGCCCTTGGAGCTCTCTTGGCTCAGCATGATGAAAACGGAATAGAGAGGGCTATCTATTATATCAGAAGGACAATGGTTGGTCATGAACTAAATTACTCATTCATTGAAAAAGCATGCCTCGTAGTAGTGTTTGCATCCCAAAAATTTAGACATTGCATGTTGGCACTGTTACCTAGTTTACACCCTCAGGCTCAATCAGGCAAGCATCTATGTTGCAGGTGTCATAAGGGTCAAATGGGATCTCTTCATCAAAGTTTTTTCATGCTAGGTTCCCTCTTGAACAATTTATTCCCACATTTTTACCATGTTGCATTGGTTGTTCCCTTAGTTTTTTCATTCTCTGTATCCTGGTTCCTATCGGCATAGGTCCGTGAATGTTTCCCCGACTCAGGTTACGTTTTCTGCATCGGATGAGTCTATGTTGCCTATCGGCAGGACTCATCCGACGTCACGACAATCAAAAGGATTCTGCATACTTCATTCGGCAGGACATTTCGTTTGTTTTGGCGACCATGGGGTTTCTATCAGCATATGTTTTCACCGTCGGGGTTGTGTCTTACCGATTTTATCATCTCTCCCTGACTAAGGTATATGGTGATTCATCGGTGGAGCCTTATTCTATTAGCATAGGGTCTCAGTGAAGTCTTCTTTTTTTTCCAACTGGAGGAGCAAAATATATCATATTGGCAGGAATTTAAGTTTTTGCGGTGATGTCATGGCGACTTTTCTTTGTCTTACTGACAATGTGCAAGGTGGTCATATATCATATCGGCAGGAGTTCATTTTTGTCTCATCGATCGGTGGCGGAGGGATTTACTCATCAGCGTAATTCGGGATGATTGTCATAAGGTCTTGGTGACTGACCTTCGGTCTTGCCGATGGAAGACATGAAGGCTCCTGGTCGGCGCAACAACTTCCTTGTCTCGGCAACTCTTAATGTAGGAGGCCTTTCAGCATAGCAGATATAGTCTATGAGAGGTCTCTCTGATGGGCGAAAGCTACAGCGACATACTTGTAATAGATAGACTCATCGGTGGGGGATGCATTAGGTCTCAGTGACCTATGAGCAGGCAAGTTCTTTCAGAATAATGGGGTACATTTTGTATAGTGTCTTGCCGATAGTAGGATGTCAGAGCGATGGAAAACGGATGGGCTTGTCAGTAGGATAAAGCATGGGTCTCGGCGACTAAAGGTTTTCTATTTGGTGGAGGTTATTTTCTTCGACAAAGGGTCTTGGCGAATGCCTCAAGTTTCACCGAAGTCACAAGGAGCCCGGCACAAAAGATGGAGGCCTCGATATCTAGTTTTCGGCGGGAGTCTCGCCAATTATGAGTGACTTCGCCGAGATCATCGAATATCGACATAGAGTCTCGCTGAAGTGGAGATGTCTCACCGACAGCAAAAGGATGGCTAGCGGATGATGTTGGTTTCAGCGTAGGTCTCAGTGAAGTAGGAGAAACTGGCCAGGAGATAGGGAGTTCGCCACAGGCTAAAGCCATTGGCGGGAGGTCTTGCTAACTTGGTGAGATCTCATCGAAGGCCATACAAAGCTCGACCCCGGTGGAGAGGAATGAACTTGGGGTAAACAAATGGAGCTCAACATAGAGTCTCAGCGAACAGAGACGGTCTTGCCGACTGCAAGGAGACCTCACAAACATGAAGGGCCCGCCAACTGATGATGTCACCCGGAGGTGATTCCGACAATAGTGGAGCCTCCAAATGAAAAAAGCATTTTCGGCTAAGGAAAGGTTCTCTGTATAATGTCTTGTCGAGACAGAAATGTCACCCCGACTCAAAAATCCCTCGGTGTAATGAAGCTTTCGCCGAGATGTCTCGGTGACTAATGGGGGGTCTCACTGGGAGTCTTTCCAAAGTAAAGCGAGGCGTGTGATCGCCAAAACTAAAGTGCCTTCGGCACAACCTCTTCCCAAATCCGTTTGTCTTGTCGATGGTTTTGGCAGTATCAACGTGAATTTTAAGGGCTACAAAGACGCTTGATCGCATCGGCAAGACACTTATAGTGTCTTGCCGAGATGCATTTCCATTCAAAGGACTTTTGACCAATTGCAAGGTTGCGTGGCTTTCACTCAGCCAATCAGAGAGATATAAGGGTAAACCGTGGCAGTCCAAAGAGCGTCGACAGGATGAAGGGCGACGTGTATCTATTGCAGGATCAGAGCATTCATGGTGCAGCTGAAGTAGCTCAACTGGACATGATGGATCGAATAAATGTGGTAGCTAAAAAAATATTTGAAGAGGACTTCTTCGAGAATGTTTCACACCGACACCAACAACAGGGACACGCAGGATCTTTAGCATTAACTCGGAAAAAGATCTAGGGGAAAATCTATCCCGAATCATGATATTTTTTGTAAGCCCTAAGGGGCCGACGTACCAGTTTGTATAGAAGGCATTTTTTTTTCCTTTTTGTAAAGGAGTTCTGATTGCACACTCTTAAGAGTTAGTGATTTTCAATTAAATCCTTTCTCAGTCAATGTATTTTTTCTGTAACTCAGCTGAAATCTTGAATACAACACAGAAATTTACCTTGGAAGTTTGTCTTCATATTTGTATGATTCTCATTTCTGTATCTTTCTTTTTGAGCTTGCAAGTTTCTAACTATGTTTTCCATAATACTGTATTCATATCTTAGAGTTGTGAAAAATAATCTTTCCTTCCTGAGATACGTACGTAGACCAAACCTGTTGGAAATACAAGCATTAAATCTGAAAGATGTTGTTCTGAGAATAGCAATTAGGCTTTCAAGTGTATGTTCTTTTGTGTTCATTTCATGATTTCTCATCATTCGGTGTGTCATCCTAGTGTGGTCTTTTAATTTATGCACCTTCTTCTTCTTTTCTCTCAAAGAATCAATAGTTTAGGTGATACCCAAAGGAACTTGGCCTTCTCCGGAGGTTCATTTCAGTTATAGGTGACCCATAGCCTTGAGATGATCCCATGTTGCTCTAGAATGCTCAGTTTATTGTAAACTCTGCATAGGGTTCAATTCTAGGTGACAACAGTTTTTGGCATGCCCGGTGGGACAGAAATTTGTTTTAACTACTGGTTTGGTATGCAACTAGTGAATTATCAGGCTTTATAGAATCCTTTTGGCATACTTGGTGACTCCACAAAGAGGAAGAACTCCAGAAGATACATGCCTTCTATAGTATATGAAAAGAGTTCGAACAAGAAGCAGCTCAGGCCCTTTTGAATACTTGCAGCTGTCACTACCAAGAAGGCGAGACAGAGTTGAGGGAAGGAAAAGAACAACAATCATCTGTTCTAGAAGAACTCAGTCCACTCCCCCACCTATAAGATCTCAATTCGTTGCACCAACAAATCCACCTCAGATACCTCCAATGGTCACCCTGAGGAATCAACCCTTTGTTGATTTCAATGGAGGGAGTCCTTTGAACTTGGCGCAACATAATGATATTCCAATGGAAGCCTTGAAGAGTCTACCAATTTTCATGGGAGAAGATCAAACTACTCCCATTGAACATTTAAGAGATGTGGCTTCGTTATGCGGAGTCCATCACATAACCGAAGAAGATGTTGCAGTAAGATTGCTAGCTGCTTCATTGAAAGGAAGAGCTGTGCAGTGGTACAGGAGCCTACCAATCAATTCAATTGCAACATGGGATGACTTTGGAGAAAAATTGCACAAGCAATTCCAAGACAGGTCTGACAACTTGTCTCTTTTGAAGCAACTGACTACCATTAAGAGGGCTCCACAAGAGCAGATGAACGACTTCAATTTTAGATTTCAAAGGACTTGGGATAGAATCCCTGCAATGGTGAGGCCACCTCCAAAGTATGCATTTCTATACTTTTTGAGAGCTTTGAACAGTGATATAGATGTTATGATACAGTCAATGGGGGGAGTATCTCTGTCAGATGCCTTTGAAATAGCTATTAGAGCTGAAAACAGCTTAATACAAGCTGGTAAGCTTGCCCCCAGAACACCAATGCCAATATTCTTAGAAATTCATGCAAACATCCCTTTGCAAATACCTCCTTTCACACCTCTACCAGCTGTACCAACTCTACCAGCTATTGTTCCAACCATTGACAGGCAAGAAGGTGCTGCCTCAAGCTCATCAAATGAACTACAAGAGATCAAAAGACTTTTATAAACTTTTGGTAACAAGTTGGTAAACTTGGAAAAGCAACAGACCTATTCCAGGCCTTATCAACAGCAGAATCAGGCCTCAAGTCAACCTTTTCAAGGCCAGCAACAGTAATTTCAAGGCAACTATCAGGTCCCAAGACAGAGTGTGAACACAAGGCCTTTCCAGGCCTATGCTCCAGCACCTGTTAGTGCAGTCAGGGACTTGGTTCCCACTCAAAACAATTTAGCAGCTAATTATGAGTGGTGCTACCCTTGTAGCCAGCCTCATAATCAAGCCACTTGTTCAAATGGACTCATCAATCAGGCACTTATGGTGTAGAATACTTTGAGTTCGTAGCAGAGTGCATGCAACGATGCATCCTCACAACAACAGGCTCAGCTTAGTAATGATGCCACCCTACTTAACTGGCAGGGTCAAGAGTTTTGTGGACTGAATGAGGATAGTTCTCCAATTGCAGCTAACACTAGGGCAAAGAAGAGGGCATTCGAGCTTGACCAAGCAGCTGACAAGGGAAAGGCATCAGCTGTGGAGCCATCTACCTCTCAAGCAATTCATGGTTGGCAAAGAGATCAGCAACTCCCAGACAAGGAGCAGTCACGCTTACAAGCTGACCATATTGGCGTAAAGGTACACAATTAAAATCTAATTGCACCTTTTAACATTCTTGATAGCATGAGAAAGACAAATGTAACCATGTCTATGTGGGATTCTTTAGTCATCCCCGGTCAAAAGGATATGTTACAATCAGCCCTATCAAGTTTGAAAATATCTGATGAGTCTGAGCCCTCAATAGGTCAGGTTAGAGCCGTGTTAACAAATGATTCTTAGGGAAATGGTTAGCAGCCTTGCATAGTGAATGAAAAAAGAGTTAAACCACCTCCTTTCTATGTGTCAGTGATCATTGGTAATAAATTAGTCCATAACTGTATGGTAGATAGTGGAGCTAGCAGCTCCATCATGCCAAAACAGATTGCAGATAAACTTGGACTAAAATACCAGCCTTTGGAGAAGGGAGTGATCCAATTGGATGGCACTTTGGTTAACACATTGGGTATTATCAAGGACTTAAACCTCACTCTCCATGCTTGTCCAAACTTTTTAGTCCCTCAAGACATATGCATCATAGACCTTCCACCTTTCTTTTCCTTGTGTTTATCTAGAGACTTTACAGCCAAGATAGGTGGGTATGTATCAACTGATTGGTCACACATGTTATTTAGAACAATATATGGGACTAAAGTTACCATAAAGTCTGAAAGGTTGGCCAAGGACCACATTGAGCCATATAACCCAAGCCCCATAAATGTTGCTCCTTCCGCTGCAAATGCAAATTGTGTTGTTTTTACTGACAACGAACTAGCTGCGGCTCAAGAACTCCAATCAGAAGTTGTTCTTGATGTGTTGTTGCATGAATGCGCAGTTAAAAATGTATCAAACAGTCCTGGAGACCTCATTCAAGATGCTGATATGGGAAACTACGTCATTCTTGAGCCTGATACAGAGATTCCAAACTTGGAGAAGGATGCAGACTAGTTGTTACAGCCCCTTAATGGACTTTGGGAGATGTATTTTGATGGTTCTAGAAGTAAAAATGGAGCAGGAGGAGGTCCAATGCTAGTATCTCCACAAGGTGATAAGTACTATGTTGCCTTCCGTTTTGCTTTTGCATGCTCCAATAACACTGCTGAGTATGAGGGCCTAGTTCAAGGTCTAGAATGGGCCAAGAAAAGAGGAATAACCTACTTGAAAGTGCATGGAGACAGTGAATTAGTTGTTAATCAAGTGAGGGGCCTGAATGTTGCCAAAAATGACACATTAAAGTCCTATAGAAATAGAGTGTGGAACATGCTTGAAGATTTTGATGCCTTTAACTTAGTATCTATCCCAAGAAATCAAAATAAGCATGCTGACAGGCTTGTAGCCATTGGAGCACAATTTGATATTCTAGATGACATCAGAAAGGAGGTGCAGCGGTATGTCAAGGTTGTAGTCAGACCATCAATCCCTGACAACAACATCCACTAGCAAGTCTTTGACATTGATGAGCAGATCCTTTCCTTCTTGCTTGAAGAAGATCAATTCTCCATGGCAAATCAAGCAAAACTCAAGCAGTAGTATGGTGATCAGGTCATACAGCTGAAAACAAACAAATTGCCCAAAGGCCTAGTTACCTTAGAGTCAATTTTCAATACTGATGATCAGCTAAAAAAGGGCAAGGCTGGCTTGCAGATTAAACAAGAACACTACGAAGAGTTGGAGATCTTCAAAGGTAAGCTCCTTAAGATAGGCAAAATTTGTTCACCCGAAGATAAGAAAGCTTTTATTGCTTTGTGCCAAGAATTCCATGATGTCTTTGCTTGGGAGTATTCATATTTGAAAGGGTTTGATCCCCATATTGCTCAATATATGATTGAATTACAGCCTAATTCCAAGCCAATAAGGTAGAAACAAAGGCCTTTGAATCCCAAGCTCAAGCCCTTAATGATTAAGGAGTTGACTAAACTAGTTGAGAGGGGTATTGTCTTCCCTATCAAGCACACCTCTTAGGTCTCCAATCTTGTACTGGTTAGGAAGAAAAGTGGTGAGATAAGGCTCTGTGTAGACTTTAGGGATCTTAATCAAACCTCTCTAAAATACCACTACCCACTGCCATCCATGGAACGAATCTTACAGGAAGTTGCTAGTTTTGAAAGGTTTTCATTACTAGATGGTTTCTCAGGATATAATCAGGTGCTGGTTAAAGAGGAAGATCAGTTTAAGACTACTTTTACAACTAAATGGGGCACCATGGCATACAAAAGGATGCCTTTTGGTTTGTCTAATGCTGGTGCCACGTTTTAGAGAGCTATGGACATGGTGTTTCAAAGTTTGATCAAAAAAATCGTACTGATTTACCTAGATGACATCACAGTTTATTCTAAGAATGCTGATGAACATCTGTTACATCTTAGGCAAGTGTTTGAAAGATGCAGAGAGTTTGGTATCTCTCTCAATCCAAAGAAGAGTATCTTTGTTGTTCATGAAGGAAAATTATTAGGACACATAGTGTCAAAGTAGGGAATCACTATTGACCCTGAAAGGGTCAGAGCCATACTTGAGTTGCCGCTGCCTAATCATAAGAAGGGCCTACAGAGCTTTTTGGGCCAGATCAACTTTCTAACAAGATTCATCCTGATGTTGCAAATTTGTTACAGCCTTTAACAGCTATGTTAAAGAATAATGCAATCTTCAGTTGGACAAAGGATGCCAAGAATAGTTTTGAAAAGGTCAAGGAGGCCTTAGCAGTAGCTCCCACACTGGTAAATCCTAATTTTTCCAAATACTTTTATATGTATGCTTATGGTAGCACAAGTAACATTTCTACAATATTGGTTCAAAAAAATGAAGAGAATTTAGAGCAACCAATAGCTTTCTTCAGCCAAGGTTTAGTCGACTATGAATAGAAATACTCCTTTGTGGAGAGGAACATTCTTGCTATGATCAGAAGCCTTAAGAAATTCAAGCCTTCAGTCTCTCATAATAGAATTCATATCATGGTGGCACACTCAAGTGCGAAAGAATTCTTATTGAATAAGGATCTAAATGAAAAAAGAGCAGGATGGATCACTAAAGTCATGGAATACAACGTAGATATTAGGGTCACCAAGCTGGTTAGAGGTAAAGGTCTTTATGAACAGCTTGCTACTGGGTTGAATAGTGATATTGAGCTAGAAAAAGATGTTACCCTTGCTAATGCAGATGAGGTTCAGAATGCTCAAGATGATGTACCTATAGAGACAACCAATTGGATCCAAGATATGACCCATTTCTTACAGACTGGTGAATGCCCATTAGGATTAAATAGAGCTAAAAGGAGATACTTCAGATTGCAGTCCATACCATATGTGCTGGTAAATAATGCTCTCTTCAAAAAGGATCTAAGTGGTGTCCTATTAAGATGCATTCATATTGACCAAATTGAAAGAGTGCTTCATGAGTTTCATGATGGAGCTGCAGGAGGTCACTTTGCTCCCAGAACTACTGCCTAGAAGGTCATGAGGGTTGGTTACTACTGGCCCAGCTTGTTCAAGGATGCGTATTCCTGGTCAAGAAAGTGCATCAAGTATGCCCTGTTTTTGAGAAACGAAAAGTTGTCAGCTATGCCCCTGCATCCGATTCAAGTAGAGTAGCCCTTCATGAGATGGGGCATTGATTTCATCGGTCCAATAAACCCACCTTCCAGTGCTGGTCACAAGTGGGTACTTACAACCACAGACTACTTTACAAGGTGGACAGAAGCAATATCCTTGAAAGAAGCAAGGGAGTCTTCAGTCTTGAGCTTCTATGAAGATATAGTCACCAGGTTTGGAGTGCCTGACTCCATCGTCACTGATAATGCCCTTGCATTTGTGGGATTAAAACTGACCAATTGGGTTGTTAAGCATGGCATTCATTTGAACACCTCCTCAAATTATTACCCTCAAGGTAATGGTTTAGCTGAAAGCATGAACAAGAACCTCATCAGGATTATCAAAAGAACCATAGAAGACAGCTAAAGGACCTAGCCCAGTAGTTTAAAGAATGCACTTTGGGTAGATAGAGTGACACCTAAGAGTTCTATTGGAAATTCACCATATATTTTGGTCTATGGCAAAGAGGCAAGATTGCCCCTATCTGTTGAGCTACCAGCTCTAGGCATTGTTCATCAGTTGGAAATGCTTGAGGGACAAGATCCCATGTCTGTAAGGTATGCAGAGCTCATGGAGCTCGAAGAATCAAGGGATAGAGCAATGAAAACTTTGGAGGATCATCAACTCCAGACAAAGAAAACATTTGACAAAAGGACAACAGCGAAGGTTTTCAGGGTGGGAGACCTTGTGCTAAAGTGGGACGTTATCAAAAGCAAACCTCACCATCACACTAAATTTGATAACATGTGGATAGGTCCATTCATCATCAGAGATTGCAGAGAACTCAATGCATATCAACTAGCTACAACAAAAGGTGAAGTGCTTCCTATCTCAGTCAATGGGATACACCTTAAGCCCTATTTTCAAATCTAACACAGTCTATCTATTGTACATAATAGTGTAGGTTTTATGTTTTCCATAAGTCCTATTTCAGCACAGTATATATCTTCTCTTTTTGTTTCCCCTGTCTTGCTGTTTTGGCCACCTGTTGTGTCCTATAAATCTTATAAGGTTGGGTCCATGTGCAAGTTGACATTTTAATTGTCCTCTAAGTTTTCTAATGACTCCATGCCCAATGGATAGGCCTAGGCTACCAGTCTTCATGTTTAGCAGGCAAACATCCCGCAAAAATCACCAAAAATATTACCTGGTTTACACCCTCAGGCTCAATCAGGCAAGCATCTATGTTGCAGGTGTCATAAGGGTCAAATGGGATCTCTTCATCAAGTTTTTTCATGCTACGTTCCCTCTTGAACAATTTCTGCCCACATTTTTACCATGTTGCATTGGTTGTTCCCTTAGTTTTTGCATTCTCTATATCCTAGTTCCTATCGGCATAGGTCTGTGAATGTTTCCCCAACTTAGGTTACGTTTTCTGCATCGGATGAGTCTGTGTTGCCTATCAGCAGAACTCATCCGACATCACAGCGATCAAAAGGCTTCTGCATACTTCATTCGGCGAGACGCTTCATTTGTTTTGGCGATTGTGGGGTTTCTATCGGCATATGTTTTCACCGTCGAGGTTGTGTCTTACCGATTTTATCATCTCTACCCGACTAAGGTATATGGTGATTCATCGATGGAGCCTTATTCTATCGGCATAGGGTCTCAGCGAAGTCTTCTTGTTTCGCCGAATGGAGGAGTAGAATATATCATATCGGCAGGAATTTAAGTTTTCGCGGGGATGTCATAGTGACTTTTTTTTGTCTTACCGACAATGTGCAAGGTGGTCGTATATCATATCGGCATGAGTTCATTTTTGTCTCATCGATCGGTGGCGAAGGGATTTACTCATCAGTGTAATTCAGGGTGATCGCCATAAGGTCTCGACGACTGACCTTCGGTCTCGCCGATGGAAGACATGAAGGCTCCTGGTCAGCGCAACAACTTCCTTGTCTCGGCGACTCTCAATGTAGGAGGCCTTTCGGCATAGCAGATATAGTCTATGAGAGGTCTCTCTGATGGGTGAAAGCTACAACGGAATACTTGTAACAGATAGACTCATCGGTGGGGGATGCACTAGGTCTCAGCGACCCATGAGCAGGCAAGGTCTTTCGAAATAACGGGGTACATTCTGTATAGTGTCTTTCCGATAGTAGGATGTCATAGTAATGGAAAACAGATGGGCTTGTCAACAAGATAAAGCATGGGTCTCGACGACTAAAGGTTTTTTGTTTGGCGGAGGTTATTTTCTTTGACAAAGGGTCTCGGAAAATGCCTCAAGTTTCACCGAAGTCACAAGGAGCTCGGCACAAAAGATGGAGGCCTCGATATCTAGTTTTCGGTGGGAGTCTCCCTGATTATGAGTGGCTTCACTCAAATCATCAAATATCAACATAGAGTCTCACCGAAGTGGAGATGTCTCGCCGACAGTAAAAGGATGGCCGACGGATGATGTTGGTTTCAGCGTAGGTCTCAGTGAAGCAGCAGAAGCTGGCCAAGAGATAGGGAGTTTTCCACAAGCTAAAGCCATCGGCAGGAGGTCTTGCCAACTTGGTAAGATCTCGTCGAAGGCCATAGGAAGCTCGAGCCCGGTGGAGAGGAATGAACTCGGGGTAAACAAATGGAGCTCAACATAGAGTCTCGGTGAACAGAGACAGTCTTGCCGACTGCAAGGAGACCTCACAAACATGAAGGGCCCGCCAACTGATGATGTCTCCTGGAGGTTATGCCGACAATGGTGGAGCCTCCAAAATGAAAAAATCATTTTCGGCTAAGGAAAGGTTCTCTGTATAACGTCTTGTCGAGACAGAAATGTCACCCCGACTCAAAAATCCTCGGTGTAATGAAGCTTTCACCGAGATGTCTCGGCGACTAATGGGGGGTCTCACTGGGAGTCTTTCCAAAGTAAAGCGAGGCGTGTGATCGCCAAAACTGAAGTGCCTTCGACACAACTTCTTCCCAAATCTATTTGTCTTGCCGATGGTTTTGGCGGTATCAACGTGACTTTTAAGGGCTGCAGAGACACTTGATCGCATCGGCAAGACACTTATAGTGTCTTGCTGAGATGCATTTCCATTCAAAGGACTTTTGACCAGCTACAGGGCTGCATGACTTTGACTCAGCCAATTAGAGAGATATAAGGGTAAACCATGGCAGTCCAAAGAGCGTCAACAGGATGAAGGGTGACGTGTATCTGTTGTAGGATCAGAGCATTCATGGTGCGGCCGAAGTAGCTCAACTGGACACGATGGATCGAATAAATGTGGTAGCTAAAAGAATATCTGAAGAGGACTTCTTCGAGAATGTTTCACACCAACACTAACAATAGGGACACGCAGGATCTTCAGCATTAACTCGGCAAAAGATCTAGGGGAAAATCTATCCCGAATCAGGATATTTTTTGTAAGCCCTAAGGGGCCGACATATCAGTTTGTATATAAGGCATTTTTTTTGCCTTTTTGTAAAGGAGTTTTGATTGCACACTCTAAAGAGTTAGTTATTTTTAATCAAATCCTTTCTTAGTCAATGTATGTTTTCTGTAACTCAGCTGAAATCTTGAATACAACACAGAAATTTACCTTGGAAGTTTGTCTTCATATTTGTATGATTCTCATTTTTGTATCTTTCTTTTTGAGATTGCAAGTTTCTAACTATGTTTTCCATAATACTGTATTCATATCTTAGAGCTGTGAAAAATAATCTTTCCTTCCTGAGATACGTACGTAGACCAAACCTGTTAGAAAGACAAGCATTAAATCTGAAAGATGTTGTTCTGAGAATAGCAATTAGGCTTTCAAGTGTATGTTCTTTTGTGTTCATTTCATGATTTCTCATCATTCGGTGTATCATCCTAGTGTGGTCTTTTAATTTATGCACCTTCTTCCTCTTTTCTCTCAAAGAATCAATAGTTTAGGTGATACCCAAAGGAAGCCGGCCTTCTCCGGAGGTTCATTTCAGTTATAGGTGACCCATAGCCTTGAGATGATCCCATGTTGCTCTAGAATGCTTAGTTTATTTTAAACTCTGCACAGGGTGCAATTCTAGGTGACAACAGGCACACAAGATAAAGCTCATTGTGAAAATTGATCCCCTTAAGTATCTCTTATCAAAGGCAATGCTCATAGGAAGAATGGAAAAATGGGTCATGATATTATTAAAGTATGACATCGAGTATGTAGGGAGAAAATCAATTAAGGGACAGGTTATTGCAGATCAACTAGCAGAAGCACCTATGTATTCTAAGAATCCTCTTGTATCTAAATTTCCAGACAAATCCATTTTTAACCTCAACGTAGTGGACCACTAGAAACTATACTTCAATGGTTCATACACACAACATGGATCAGGAGCTGGTATCTTCTTCATCGCCCCACAAGGGGACTGCATACCAAATTCATACAAACTATCATTTTCTTACACTAACAACATCGTAGAATATGAGGCTTTGACTATAGGTCTCAGGATAGCAGTACAATGGAATATCATAGCTCTCAAAGTCTATGGAGACTCTCAGTTGATCATAAACCAAGTCAATAATGAATATCAGACCAAGGATGATAAGCTCACTCCATACAAGAAATTGGTGGAGACTCTAAATGAATCCTTCATTGACATAACATTTGAGCAGACTCCAAGAACCAACAAAAGAGTAGCAGACGCCATGGCTACAATGGGATCCTTGCTGAATATCCCCAACAGTGTCCCAAGATACGAATTCTTGATTGAGCAGCTTCC
This sequence comes from Sequoia sempervirens, assembly GCA_007258455.2. Lineage (NCBI taxonomy): Eukaryota > Viridiplantae > Streptophyta > Pinopsida > Cupressales > Cupressaceae > Sequoia > Sequoia sempervirens. Next base: position 404,373,526 of record VDFB02105785.1, read on the forward strand.
CGTTCCCGCATTCGAGGTATCAGAATCAGAATTCATGTGTGAAATCGTTGGTCCTAGTGATCCTTGGTACAATGAAATCTACACATATCTTCGCATAGGAGTCATACCCGCTGACCTCCCATCAAACCTAAAATGAACCTTTATCAAAAAGGCATCCAGATTTGTCATCCTAGGTGATACCTTATACCATAGAAGCATAGAAGGTACTTTGCTACACTTTTTAAATGCTAAGGAGGCATTAACCGCTCTAACCGAGGTTCATAATGGTATTTGTGGTACACACTCGAGTGGAATGACCATCACCAAGAAACTATTGAGGATGGGGTATTATTGGCCCACAATGGAAAGAGAAGCACATGATCATGCTAAAAAGTGTTTACAATGTTAGCAACATGGGGATCTCATCCATGCTCTAGCTCAAGAGCTTCACCCAATTGTCACACCTTGGCCCTTCTCACAGTGGGGACTCGATCTCATTCAAAAAATCACTCCCACCTCATCCAATGGCCATAAATTCATTATCACTGTAACTGAGTACTTCACAAAGTGGGTGGAAGCCATACCCATGACGTATATCACTGGGAAGCAGATCTCAAAATTCGTCCTGAACTATCTCATCTGTCGTTACGGTGTCCCACAAGCCATTATCTCAAATAATGGAACACCATTCAAGAACCAAGAGGTTTGTGACTTGTGCAAGAAATTCAAAATCCAGCATCGCTTCTCCACCCCGTACTATCCCCAAGGCAATGGCCAAGCAGAAGCCACAAACAAAACCATCCTCAAGAAAATAGTCAATGATGCAGGTCGTGACTGGCACTTGTAGCTTAATCCCACCCTCTGGGCTTATCGAACCAGCATCCGTACACCCACTGGCACCACCCCATTCTCCTTGGTCTACGGATGTTGTACTCCCAATTGAGATCAAGCTCCCATCCCTCAGAATATCATTGCAAAATCTCATCACTGATGAGGACTACTGGGTGTCAAGATTAAATGAGTTGGAGCTACTGGATGAGAGATGCATAGATATTTTGAATTATCTGCAAGTCTATCAAAATAGACTTAAACGAAGCTACAACAAGAAGATCAAGAGCAGGACTTTCCAAGTCAGAGAATTGGTCTTAAAAGAAAATCAGAAGAATGTCCCGAATCCCAGCAGCAAAGGCAAGTTCGAAACCTAATTGGCTAGGACCTTTTGTCATAATAGCAAGTTATAAATTAGGGGCATATCAGCTATCAACACTCGAAGGGGAACCTCTACAGGAGCCCATGAATAGATCCCATCTCAAAAAGTTTTATGCCTAAATCTTTCAAGGTATAGAATCAAAAAATCAGAAAAATCAGAAAAAGTCCTAAAAAAATGGTTACTTAGGTGAAAACCTGGCAAACAGGCGTCTTGGTGACAAGCAAAAAAAGCAAAAAAAGCAAAAAATCCAAAAAAAAAAATTAAAAAATGGATCAAAAAAATCATCCTCTAGTGAAAACCACTTCGGTGGCACTTTGGGCAAGTACCTTGGTGAAAATTTGGCAAATAGGCACCTTGTGTAAATAAGCACTTTCCATCCACCAGAATCTTTATGGCTTGTTTGGCATCATCCATCTATTATGCTTCCATCACCCATCACTCACCCACTCGCATCCACACCATAGCATGGTCCTATTTCCGTATCATGATCCCTCCTAGTACTACTCGGCCCATCCTCAAGGTCAGTTTGTCCTGCCTTTATCGGAGTAGTTTGTTGCATCACGTTGGGGGCACATTCTCATCAGATTGGATTCGTGTATGGTCTTAAAGTCCTCAAAAATTAGAAAATCCAAAAACATCAGAAAAATCAGAAAACCCAAAAACATCAGAAAAATCAGAAAACCCAAAAACATCAAAAAATTAGAAAAATCCAAAACAATTCAAAACATATCAAAATCCAAAAATAGGTCAGAAAGGTCATTCAAGTAGCCAAAAACAAGGTCTTCTTGTCAAACTACGTCATCTATGAGCTTGAACGTAGGCAAGGTTGATCTTTGATCATCCCCCGAGACTTTTAGGTTAGTCCTATAGGAGTTCGTCATAATAAACTGACAATTCATCATGTATATCATCATTTGTAAATCAGTCAAGTCGTCAGTCGAACTATGTGGTCTCTGCGTATATAACGTAGGCAAGGCTAATCTGTCGATCAGCCCTTGAGACCCCTAGGATAGATCTTTAGGTTAGTCTCTTGGTCAAAATCTCAGAAAATCCCAAAAAAATTTGGAAAATCCAAAATCAAAACATTTGAAAAACCTTGAAAAATACCAAAACAGCCTCAGAACATTGCAAAACATCAAAAACATCCAAATATTTGAAAAAATCCATCTGTGTCATCTCGCTTGCACCCGCAATAAGCATCATCCATAATAAACTGATCATCATCATCAACCTTTGGCAAAACATTTGGAAACAACTCTAGCAGTTTAACAGTAGAGCTCAAAATGTCGGGTCATAAGTCTAAGTCAGTATGTAAGCAAGTTGGTTATCTCTTTGTATCGGTAACACATCATCCAAATGGTCTCATATCAATCATCCTTTATAAATGAAATGACGTGCCGCCATTCACTAACATGTCCTAGGATGAATCCTTCCTACAATGGGCATTATCTTTTGGCAATAAGTTTCGTTCATCATCCTTAGAAAACACATCCTTTTTTCGTTAGCGGTATTGAAGAGCATCAGTTTGTTTGTTTACTTGGTCTTTATCTTTTGACTTATCTTATTTTGCACTCATTCCAAGGACGTCTCGATGATATCCCAGAATAGAGGATTTAGAGAAATAGGAATGGGGCAACGATCATTATCTTTTGTCCGTTGTGCTTGTTGGACGCTCTTGCAATATAACCTTGGCAAATACTTGCTTTGTTAGGTATATGCGGAAGAAGTCTAGGGCAACTTGTTGACTGATAGGTTTACCTTTCCATGTTTTGGTCCGAGGTGTTTGAAACTTCTGAAGTGCATCCTAGCAAGGTTTTCGTATGTCAAGTGTGAACAAGAATACTCCTATTTTCTTGTTGAGTCAAGGTCCATCACACTAGGTACTACGCCATCCTAGTTTGCTATACCTTGATGCATCGTACCATGTGTGCTATCAAACATAAGAAAATTTGGTCCTTTGAAAATCCCAATTCCTCGGCAAGTAATCATCATCATCATCTGCATTTGTGTCATCATGCGTCTTGCTGAAATGACTTCTTCTTTTCTTACTAATCACACTAACAAGGTACTATGACAATTGATCACCATCACCATCACTGTATTGATCCTGCATCCACAAATCATTAGCATATTGCATAAGCATATCATATAGAAATCATTAGCACATTGCATAAGCATATCATATAGGAAACATACACATCGCATTTTAAATAGGTGCATTCATGACATCGCATTCCACCCATTACGTGGCATCTCATGGCATTACATTGATCATTGCATAAGCATTCATTTGCATTTCATAACCATTTCATATTACCATTACATAAATCATCACATAGTATGAATGGAAACATCTCATAATCATCACAATCATAAACAATAAGAACATAAGCATTTAATTCATTAGGCATACATATCATCCCATTAACATATCATTACATCACATACATCATCATTTAGGAAAATAACATTTGTTATTCTAAGCATCTCATACCATCATTTTATTTGCATTATATCATGACCATTGCATCCTATCACATTCATCCATAAATCATCTCATATATAAAAATTTTCCCACATATCATTGCATATACCATAAATCAAATACATATTGCATCAGCATAAAATAAATCATCATATAGATAACATTATTGCACATCATATCATAGGTTAGCATAATATAGATCTGTTAGTCATAATCATTGCATACATCATTAGAAATAAATGCATCCATAGGAACATCACTACAAAGCATATAGAAATAAACCATCCATGCATAAATAAAAAGTACACGGTACATCTCATCAAAATTGACTCACATATATATCATATCATTAACTGTCATAATACAAATAATAACCGGATCATTGTACATATATGTCAATCGGTACAAAACGCCCATCGGGCTATCAAAAATGAGCCCATAAGGCACAAAAAGTGTGTATCATCTAGATCATGGCCGATCTCCATAAATGTTGCCCTCGCCCCTATCACCGTGACCCTCTGGTGGTCTCTAACTGGCCTGCTCTGAGTACTCTGGGACCCAATCTGCTCTAGGTTCATGGTCGTGGTAGGCCCGGCGGTAGTACTCTACCTCTCGAATGACATCCCTATAGGATTGTACTAGCACTGTACCCTGAGATGAGGAGGTTGTCATGCTCTCAATTTGCTACCTACAACCTAGCTCTGTGGCTACCTGTAGCTCTATAGCCTATCTTTGATGCATAGCCTGATCCCTCTCAGCCCGTGCCTAGTCCCTCTCGGCCATCACTGCCTGTACCTGGGCCTGTAGCTATATAATCAAGGCATCCTGCGCGTCTTCCTACCCTACTAGCTGTGCCTGTGGCTACGCGTGAACTTGGTCCTCACCCTCAGCTCGCGGTGGTGGGACTGGCGGATCCTGCTACTGGTCCTGCATGATAACATCCTCGTGACCTAGCAGAACTGGGGGCACCCCTGGTGGATCCTGTCAGATCTCAATCCTCGGTCCTCACCCTCATGCTCGTCCTCATCCTCTGCCTCTCACCCTATACGCCTTTGGATCCTCACCTGGAATGGTCAACTAGAGGGGAGGTCTAAACCAATCTTTATAGGCCTATGTAGTCCCTGGGTCTGCCAAGCCCTGATCGTAAGCCCAAGGTTGGACCACCAAGTGTTGAAAGTTGTCAACTGCCTCCGCGGTAGGAATACCAAGCCCCCATGACACCTGTGTCATGTTGCATGCAAACACGGCTATGTAATCATCATTTGGTCGATCCTGTAGCTCTCCAAAATGATGTTGTACACGTCGAGGCAGGTATCTCTCTATCATCGTGTGCTCTCGACCCTGCATGTATCGATCCTAACGACAGTAGAAGAGCTAGTCGGCATCATCAGCCCATTCGGGCTGACCTAGGTATGGTCTCTAAGTAAACACAAGCATCTCATCTAGGACCCGCCTCTAGTAGGGGATCACGTGCTCTCCAGTGTGTGTGAAGGACACACCACTTCTATATTGTGTCACCAGGGCATCCTCTGCCCCCATCAGAACCAGAACGACCTGTAGATGTAGCACAGAAATGTGCTTCCATGCCCAAACATGTAGAAGTGTCACCCTAGCTCCCAGCACTCTACCATTCGCATATACATACTCATGCAGATCCCTATAAAGTGAAGTGAGAAGGACGGGCCCCCAGGCAAACCAAACTGGCATGTCCCAGACCATCCTCTCCCAGAAATATCCCCAACCAGGACTGAAATACCGCCCTCATCGGTCTGGGGCAACCAAACCCGAAATGATCGCTGTAACGGCCCAACGGAAAGGAGGTACTATGACTCTGTATCTCTCTAGCTTGATCTGACCCTCGCAGTAAATAATATCTCGAGTGGCGAGGACTCAGGTACAACACTCGCATCCCTCATCCATGTCATAGATCACCCAATGGCCATGAATGGACAATCATAGTATGTGCCAAACATCCTCCAGTGTGACGGTCACCTCACCAGTGGGAAGATGAAATGATGATGTCTCCCTGTGCCACCGCTCTGCCACGCTGACAGCATCTCGAGGTGTGTGCGCATGGGCGCCGCGTACGCAATGTGCCATAGTCCTGTAGCTCCCAACCAATCCTGATCTCTGTCACTAAAGTCCCGAAGGACACTCGCCAGATCCCGCGACCGGTGCTCCCAAGAATAAAGCTCCCTAGGCCTGTCCTGCATCACGAAAAGTCAGCATGTTAAAAAATTTGAAAAAATCCTAACCGAACGCTCCAAACTCATTTCCAGCGGCGCAAGTTGTGAAGGCATCGCAGTTTGAGTTTTCTCAAACTTCGACGCTGGACCCAAAATTTAGCTAAAAATTGCCGCTGTGGCACACTTTAGCTCCTAGCGTCGCAATTTTCATGAAAAGGGCATCACTGTGGCGCACTTTTCCAAACTGGCCCGCCGAGTCCAATCTAAGCCCGAGCCCAACGATGGAGTTTTCAAACTCCAAATTTCATCGTTGCGGTGCAAGAGGGCTAAAAGCGGTGCACTTTAAACACCGACCGACACTATAATAGCGCTGCTAGAGGCGAGCTCATCCTTAAACATGTAATAAATGCTTTAAAATGAAAAAATGAAGTTTCAGTTAGGGTCACATACCAGGGCACCAATGTCAGGTGGCTGCTGGTAGGTCCGAACTCAGTCTAAAATATGTAGAGGAAGTTGTCGTTGCGCCATATCGTCAGGAGGTCAGAGCTTGAATCTCAAGGTTTGCTGGTGGAGTTGTGTGAAAATGACTTGAAAGTGACCCCTCGAGCCCCTTTTAAGCCTAAAAATTAGGGTTTTTTGACCCTCTAAGGCTGTCCTGCTAGGGTTTTGGACCCCCGAACCCATTTTTGTCTGTTTGAGGCTTGTTTTTCATCGTTTTATTGCATTTAGACACATTTTTAGCCTCCCATACCCCTTTTAGACCTATTGGGCACCTTGTCACCTTTTTCGCAAGATCACCCAAAAAATTGAAATTTTTGTCCAATCTCTCGAGGGGGCAATATAATGGCATGTTTTCTCTCGCCATGCAGCAATGGGGAAAACTTTTGAATATTGAAAATTTTTGGCTTTGATCCAGATCGGTTATTCTTTGAACCAACGCAACGAGTGTATTGCTTCAAAGAGGGGAAAATGTAGACATCGAAAATATATTGATTGACATCGTGCACCTGATCCTGACTTACTAACATCATTTCTTCCTAAATCATCCCTCGGTTTAACCATTTAATCAAATTCCCCTATCTGATTAAATTCATCAATATCCTCTCTTGGTTAAATAAATCATTTTATCTAATTAAGTCAATCTCTTTTGTTAATTAAATCAATCTATTTGATCTAATTATCCCTATTTTATTAAATAATCAATTTATTTGATTAAATCTCTAAAGTCTATCCATTAAATTAAATAAATTAAAACCTTATTTGATTTAATCTAACACCATCCCTTTTAATTAAATAAATCAAAATCTTTATTTAATTAGCCTCTTATCATATTCCTCTCTTATCTTATTTAAATAAATCCATAAATCTAAGTCAAATAAGTCACATCATCAAATCTCCCATTAAATTAATTAACCCTTGATTAATTTAATATAATCTCATGTCACATCCTCTAGATAATGCAAGTTGCACATGAAAATAGATTTAATTCATTTATTAAATCTCTATTTTCCTCACATGGCATCTTTTGGAATATTCTCTCAATTTAAATTCAAAAATTCCAAGTCAACATGTACATCCAAGAAGGCATTTAAGATCTCTTACATGTCCTTTGCCTTGATCCAAGTGGCATTTATTGCATTTTCCCTTCCCTCTTACATCTCATTTCAACAAATTTGAATTTCAAATATTGGCATTTATTGGCACAAACCCCAAATCTTGCACAACCATTATCCATTCATAGCTTGACAAGTGGCACTATATCATTGGATGAATGTTAGTCCCACATTGCTCAAATTTGGACATTCATCCATCTTGAAATCCTATAAATGAAGAGCTCCTCTCCTCATTTTATCATCCAAAATCCAAGCAAAGATACCATGCTAAAATACTTAGCCATTTCCATCCATCATTCGAATTATTAGCTAGGATTTTTGTAGATTTGGCTTGGAGTTCTCATCTTTTGTCAAAGTGGATCAACATCATCTTCAACATTCAAATATTGCATCATAGAAATTGGGAAAGGGCCAATTTTCACATCAAATTGGCACCAATTCCCCCATGGGATCAAGTTTTTGCTACTCAAATTAGGATTTAATCTTTGGTTCATCAATTTCATTGTGTTCTTGCTTATTTTCTTTCCTATTTTGATGTTGTAAATGGATTTCATTGGGAATCCTTGTTTTGACTTGCAATCTTTTGTCTAACTTGTTTATTCTTGTTGTTTTGCAGGTACCAAGATTGGGGTTCACACAATTACAATATTCCAAGGAATGTGTACAAAGTACATACATAGCTCAACCGAGCTTCAAAGCAATAGATATAGATGGTCCAAGAATATCCTTTCAAATATTGGTCTTTTTTCACTTGCTAAGAAGGAAAAGCATCACTCAAGAACTTTTCTTCCAACCACAGACTCATATATGGTCCCTCACACATCTATCATATGATAGATTTCCCTACCCTTCAACAAAGAGATTGGTGGAGTAACCTTGTAACGACAACTATTTTGAGCTTAGTGTTGTGTCCTACATGACTAGAACTTGTAACCCTACAATATGGAACTAGCATACATAAATGGATCATGGTGAATTAACAATGGAGCCAATGGAAATCACACTACTTTGGTTAAAATTTTCTCATTGAGTACTTCGAGTGACAATCATCCTACTCACATACACTACTTAAGCTCAATTTGACTTTATGCCACTATAAACTATGCATAGGTATTTCCTTCTATGGGTAGTCTTTAACCCTAAAATCATCATATTCCCTTTCCCACAAACTCATTGGTATTTCTACCCACAAAGCATAAATATAAGTTACCCTCCCTTTAATGGATAATCAAATCCCATGTGTAACTTACAAGCTATCTAATATAATCAAATAACTTAGCAGTGAATAACCCATAAGCTATCGTTGTTTAATCATATTTAGTATACTTATACTAATGACAAACAATCCCTCCTATTATGGAGTAAATATAAACACTTTCATGGAAAAGCATAAAACAACTTCTTTTTTCCTTTCCAAAGCAAATGCTATGATTTCCTAATGTAGTTATTCTCAAGTAGTTTCACACAAAGCAATACAATATCATTCTTTCATAAAAAAATCCAAATAAGAGAAGACTAGATCCTCATGCTTGTAATATGCTTGACCCAATTGATTGACTTGATGCACAACCTTCTATTAACAGCTTGCTAGCCTTCACTTTTATACTCAAAGTGATACTTTACTATGCCCTCTTTGACAAGATAACTCAATGCTCTCACAAAGTAACTCTAAGCTCTCACAAAATAACTCTAAGCTCTCACAGAATAATTCTAATCTCACACAATATAGCTCTTAGAATATTTGCAATAGAATAGATTTGCAGAATAGTGTGTCCCAAATGAGAGAGTTATCCCATCTATTTATAGAGAAAAATGAGACATTGATCTCAAAAGATAAGGCATGCCAGTCGACAACACTCCACATGAAAAATGACTCACCTCTCACAACAAAAAGGTGGCAAAAATTCAAATGAAAACTCAGCTTAGCATTCTACAAATCGACCCCTTTGGCTTGACAACAGCTCAAGACTAATTCAAATATGCACAAGCATAAAATATGAGAATCAACTTTCAAACAAGATAGACTTCTTCAAAAATAGATTTTTCATATATTGGCGCCATGTATTAGCCATCCTCCTATTCATTTGGCATGGTTTATCTCAATGAAACAGTCCACAATTTGCAGGCAACACATATACTATGTTGACTTGGTTATAGTATATTCTATTGACAGAGAAAAGATAAGTCGACTCCTTAATAATAACGCTCAAGGTTGTGCTTTGACCAAGCACATTACTTGTTGTTCCCTTTATCATGCATTCAAACCACTTGCATAGCAAACACGTTACTTAATATTTTCATCACTTTATCTTTTAGATAAATGTGTCCAAGGTAGAAATAATATGTTGCTATGAAATAGCATTGCATTTTAAATAGTATCGGCCATGCTTTATTACTTCATATCGGCCTTTATCATTTGCACATTACTTGCATAGATCAGCCTTTAACGCTTTGCATAACATATATACAAATTATCCTTTATTAATCATTTATATAAATCATCTTTTATAAATCATATATATATATATATATATATATATACACATGTACATATATATATATAGATATATATATATATAGATATATATATATATATATACATGTACATATATATATATAGATATATATATATATATATGTCAACGAATAGCCTCAATGCTATGTCTTATATATATATATATGTGTGTGTGTGTGTGTGTGTGTGTGTGCGTATGTATGTATGTATGTATGTATGTATGTATGTATATGCATATTTATGTATATGTATATGTATATGTATATGTATATGTATATGTATATGTATATGCATATGTATATGTATATATATACATATATATATTTCATGTCAATAAAGTATATATACATTTGATATTCAAATGAATAAGATCAAGTTGATATTCATATAATAATCATATCGACTATATATATATTCCTCTATGTACATGTATACGTACATATACATATATTGATATATCCGTATGGAAATTTTTGTTTGTCACACACATGTATGTATCGACACATGTATATATATATACATTCTATTGCACAATCAAACACATGCACAATTACTATCTTATTGATAGGAAACATACATGCAATGTATATATACATATACAGATACATGTTGTATTGTCTGTTTGATAACACCATGCTCATAATTAACTTGTTCATAAGCATGTATATGTATGTCTACTATGTACTCTCATATATGTGTTCCTTCTTGTGTATGGCCTATCGTCAACATGCATATGCATACATATACATACATTCAATGTGTGTTCACCACATCAATAAAGAATAGTAACATAAGGAATAACTCATAAGCTCCAAACACATATACATCACCCAAGAACACATTCAATAGTAATCAAGACCCTTAGTAATGTAGAAACATCATACTAAAGGATGACTTACCAATTCCCAACACAATAATTTGACTCAACCATTCTACTGTGAGTGTGTGTGTGTAAGCTTAGTTAGGTTATGTTATTGGTTACCCGACCAAGTTCTTCTCCTAAGTCATACTTCCCCTCGCACCTAGAGGATTGAACATGAACCTGTATCCAAATAACACATTCCCACGATAGTCAGTTGTTCATCAAAATATGCATTTACATAATATATCTCCAAATTTAGAATATCCAATTCAATAACCATCCATTTCACATATATGCATTTCATCTCATAACATTAAATGAAATAACATTCATTCATACTTCATTGATAACAAAGTGCAAGCACATATATTCTCAATCATAATTCAAATTACATTCACACATGCAATATTTTACCCTAGCACAATAATAGTAAATAGGTAAATACACAATGGGGTGTGACAATATTTTCCTCTTCTTTCATCTTTAGGTTTTCAAACTTTCTTTTGTGAGTTTATAACTTGGCTTGCTTGACCTTATCATCACCTTCATAAATAATACAATTTTTTTTCCAAATGTCTCTAGTTGACTTGTAGTTCATTACCTTGAAAAATTCAAAATTTGTTAGTCCACTCAAAATAACATTCTTAGATTTAGCATTATGCTCACATGCTTTCTTGTCAACCTAATCTATTAGAGGAGTTGTAGCAGTAGTATAGCCATTCATAACAAATTTGAAAACATCAAATCTTAATGATGTTAGCTGTGTTTCCATCCTTATACTCCAGAAAGCATAATTTTTTCCCATCAAATTATGGTGCCCTGTTTGAGTGAGATTCATCTTCACCTAACATGTGTTCAAATCCATGATCTACCTCCAGCTTTTAAGCTATACACCAAGGAACTTATCTCTAATACTAATTGTTGAACACATAAATATACTGAGAGGGGGGTGAATCAATATATCCTTAAATTTTAACTTTAATCAATGCCCCAATGAAAATCAAAGCATAATTAATGAAATAAAAATAATGAGCACAATCAAACAAGATAATGTACTAGATTTACATGGAAACCCTAGAGAGAAAAACCATAGTGAGAAATTTTCTTGGATGTAATGCCCAAAATATAGCCTCACAAAAGAAAACATATCTTACAATGCTTTTGTAGGATCCAACCCACTAGAGACACCAATCCCCAAAATAATTTATAGGCACCAACCTAAAGGAAACAACAATGCCTCAATGTAAGCACCAACTCAAAGAACAAGAGGCACAAACCTTAAATGATTACAAGAGGCACCAAGCTCAAAATATATTGAAATGAATAGAATAAAACTCATAGACCTTCCTTTATCCAAATAAATCACAAAATTAATTTTCAATTTTTTTCTCAATTGATTGAATAACTATACATCCATATTTTTCTCTTCTTCACCCAAAATACATCTATTCAAAGAGATAAGACATGAAATGCTTGTAAAAATCATGTATCACTACATAGACACGATTTCAGTCATCACCACAACAACCAAAAATAATTTTCTTAAATAACAATCTAGGTTGATAGGTACTATTGCAATGTTGACCTATACAAAAATTAGAACCGTTGGTGAATGAGAAGCTAGCTATGAAAAATCTTTCATATCGCTACTATGGAGAGAGTTAAAATCTTAGGGAGCATGCATGAATAAATAGTAGCAGCCAAAAACTACCTAATTCAAGTAATAAGACCCTAGATCCAACAATGAAGCACAAATGAACATAGAAATCCAAATAAGTGAAGCAATACAACCTCAATCTCTATGCCATAATTTTGAATCACCTTCATTGCTCTTCTCCATTTTTCTTTGCCTATTCATAGATTTTTAGTATGCAATATACTTAAAAAGCTTGATGTTGACTAGATAGCTTGATCTCTTGATAGAAAAACTTCAAAGATTGTGGTTCCAAGACGAATGAAGAGGGCTCACTTTTATAGAAATCCCAATTCAAATGAAGGGCTAAGATTAAGAGATGAGGGAACATGATCAATGGACAAGGTTAATTGAGACAACAAGAGATAAGGATGGGGATGAATGGACTAAAACTCAAGAAAGTGGTTAAGATTTAGGGCTTGGCTAAGAAGAAATTCAAATTAAATAATGGAAATTATTTAATTTAAAGGAGGGAAAATGAATAATTAGATAATTAAAAATAATTTAATTATGGAGATAAGAAAATGAAAAATAATTAAATAAATATAATTTATTTAATTATTGGAGAGAAAAGGCTAATGAATAATTAAATAATTAAAAAAATTATTTAATTATAGAGGAAAATGGAAATAAATAAATAATAATTTATTTAATTATGGATAGAAAAAGGTAAATTAGTGACCTAATTGAAATAAAATTGATATTTATTTAAATTAATCAAATGAGGAGAGGGGGTAAAATGAATTAATTAAATAATTAAAAATTATTTATTTAATAGAAGAAAACGACATTAGAGAATAATTAAATAATTAAAATTATTTAATTAGGCAAGGAGGAATATGAATTAGTGATAAAATGTTGCTCGCAAATGTGGGACATATTTTAATGTCTATAGCTACCATGTCAACTTGTGTAATTTCAAATATTCAAACCATAAACTAGTCATTTAGCAGATTTAAATATGGGGTGTTATCTTCCTTTCTACAAAACAAACAAATGGTGTATATTTAAATTAAGATGTGCTTTCCCTTGGAATATTCATGACCAATAGGATGCAATTATTGAAAAGTCTTGGACACACATTGCTAACCTGCAACACTGAAAGACTTATTTCTCTTCTTTGTAGATGAGTGATAGTCATCTAATCCATCATTTAAAATTCATGGTACTAGACATGCATCAATAGTGCACAACACCACAAATTCAAATGTCTTGATATCTTTAAAATGCACTACTACAGTATCATGAAACTTGTCCCAACACTAAAATCACCTTGGACATGCATCAATACACTGCACCACTGCAATTTCACCATTTTCAAAATGATCCAAAAATGTGATCACACACTATTGTGCCATATGTGCTTCTTCAATCACCCTAAACACATGCCAACATATCGCTTCACCGTAAACTTGACTTAGTTTAGACAAACCAAAAATGTGTTATTACGATGATCATTGATTTGATACACTTTTGTGCTAGTTGTCGATCTATTAAACATGCACTAGCATAGAACTTGACCATAATTTCAATATTGTCAAGCTGGGACCACAATATGCTAATACATAAATGTGACACGTGTCCTAGTGATGTCATCCTTTCTTCTCAAAAATATTAAATTTAAACTTAGGAAAAATATTTCAAACTTAATCAGACTGTAAGTGGGGCCAATAACCAATATTGTTGAGAAGCTTAAGTGATAACTTAAGCAATTAGAACAACCAATAACTAGTCAAAAATTAAATAGAAGATAAAATGCACAACTGAGCAAAGCACTAAGGGTTTAAGGGAGTTAGGGATAAATCCCTATCAAGAGCACAAAACCCTAACTATGCATGATCACCAATTTCCATTCTAGATAATCACCAAAATTTGTAAATGTGAGAAAACTAAATCAGTATAACAATCTTCATCTTAGAGCACTTGACATCAATGAGAACCATTTTCCCTTTTGACGTCAATGGCAATAATTTTCAACATTCTCAAGATAAGCGCAAGAATTCAATGCAAAACATAGGTTAAGGGAAAGGTTCCCCCAATTAGGTAAGGATCATTACCATGAAAATGGATGAATCAATTAGGATATGCTAGATGGATAGGTAAAAAATAGATATTGTCAACCAAGCCATGATATGTGGAATGCAGATACTAGTTATAAGAGGATGAAGAGGAATACAATAAGTAAATTAGTATGTAAAAAATACTAGGATACCCCAAGGGTCATGTATATATCTTCAAATGAATATTGTTAACATGCTCTTCTAAAGGTTCTCCTTCAGGTGTAGCAAGTTTATAAGCTCTAGAATAATAGCTTTCTATAATCACAAATGGTCACAACTAATTAGGTTCAAGCATTCCTTTTGTGTCTCTCTCTTGTTGATTCTTTTAATTCTCCTTTAAGACAAGATCACCCAGTTCAAACTTTCAAGTTTTGATCTTCTTGTTGTAATTACGATAAAGATAATTTTGATAATCTTGTAAATGATTCAATGGATTGAGATGCCTGACATATAATAGCTCAAGGTCATGCAATCTACATACTTGATATTCTTTGATGTAGGAGCATCTAGGTGCACAGACAATCTTGCACATCAAAAAATATATTAATTTTAATTTTTCAGTTTTGTCTTGGTTTTTCTTGCAGGCACAATTTAATTAAATCTTCAACTCCTCCAACACAGTAAGTTTTGATGTTGGGATTGTAAAATAAAATCAATTAATTAATTGATTAAGTTTTTAGTGTAGACATCTAAATTTGATCTCTCCCATACGATCAAATTCATCTATTTATTCATCCATTCCATCAATATTAATTTCTTTAATTAATATTACACTTTATGCCTAAAGTCCTTAAAGTATTTAATTTAACAATTAAATGATTTACCTTACATCTTTTTCCTCTCTAAATTAAATAAATACATCAATTTATTTAATTTAGTCATTTAACCTTTTTGAATAAAATAAATTTTAAATTTTGCTTTTTTCTCTCTCCTTGTCACATCCTCCATAATCCCTTTCTAATCTAGATTAATTTAATTAATTCATAATTAGGATGTGCATCCTCTTAATCAAGGATTAACGTCACATCCTACTACATTTTCCACTAGCTTCTAATCTTTCATTAACTTATCCTAATCATGTATTTGCACAACCTTAATCAAATTCATTAGCCACATTTAGCATCCCTTTTTAGTCAACCTTTCCATTTAGCTTTCTTAGCATTGACCCTCTTTCCCATGTGAATTTTTAATTCACATTTATTTATCCTAGGTCCCTCTCTTCCCCATGTGAATTTTTAATTCACATTTTATCCTTCCAAGGTTTACCTTATCCCCATGCAACTTCTAGAACATTTGACTTGTCACCTCACTCACATGTGACAAATTCCCACCTTTTTGGAAACCCTCTCTTATCCACTAGATTCTCCCAAGTATGTGAATTTTTAATTCACATTTATTTCCCCAACCACTTTCTCATTTCCCATAGAGATTTTTGAGGAATTTCAAGATTCCTCAAATGTCACTTTCATCCCCACTTGGGGACAAGAAGTTCATTTTTGAGGAAATCTTCTCACCCCCCAAGGTACTTGTCCTTCCTCCACATCATGTACCTCCCTTCCACCTCACTTCCACATCATATTATCCTAGGCCATATCACATTCCACATGTCAATATGTGAGGGCTTGTGAGTCCTCAACTCACCATAGCCCTACATCTTGACCTTGGTGGCTCAATCTCAACCATTAAATTTTCTAGAGAATTCAAATTTCTCTATAAATACCCCCTCTTCTAAGGCATTTTCAACACTTAGTCATTTTAGCATCCTTATGCTGTCATTTTGAGCACTCAATTCACAAGTATTTTCACTCATTTAGCCAAGTCATTTTAGCCATTTACATTTACATCCCATCATATTGTCAATCTTGCATTTAGTCATATCCATAGCCATCCAAGGAGCATACAAGTTTACATTCACAAGGGCCAACCAAGGGATTCATCAACATGGAGAAGGTATAAGCACTTGCACAATTTCATCCATTTCTCTTTGTGTTAACAATTTCTTAGGCTAATCTTGAGGTGTCCCTTTGTGTTTTTCTCTCATTGCATTATAATTGTTTTTCAATATTTAGGATAGATAAACATTTAGGAAGGGAGGGCTAGGGCAATGATAGATGTGGGGGAGGAGATGGATGCATCAGGACTCAACGGTGGGAGATATGTAGTATGACAGGAGGGTGGGATAGGTCCAGAGGTAGATGTAGTATGGCAGGATGATGGGAGTGAGCCAAAGGTGTAGATGATACGTGCGGTGGAGGGAGGAGTTGTTCAGCAGACAAGCATAGGAGGTAGAGTACGATGGAGGAGAGTGCAAGTGAGGGTTGAGCAAGAGGAGGCGGGAGGGGGTGGATAGTAGGATGGAGCACAGGGGGAGACTGAGGCCAGGAGACAGCCAGAGAGGATGGCGAGTAGGAGACAAAAAAGGAGGGTCTAGAGCGTGGCAGAGAAGGGGCCTTCTGTGCTAGAGATAGGGGGATCAAGGATGAGGAGGAACCAAAGGGGGAGGTGAGGGCTGTAGGAGAGCTGAGGAGACTGATGAGGGTGGGGAGGAGAGGTCAACCGAGGAGGATTTGGGTGAGCAGGTTCAAGCAAGTGTAGGATGAGGTAGAGGTTGATGCGATGGATGTAGATAGGCCAGATGTGGATGTATTGGAGGTAGAGCCATTGGTAGCGGTTCATTTTGTGACATTCAAGGATCCTACTACTCAGCTAAGAGGCACTGTGGAGAGTCTTTGGATTACAGATCAGAGGTTGAGGTTAGCTAAGGTGGAGGTGACCAGACTCAGGGTTGAGCTAGCGAGGGTATAAACAAAAATTCAAATAGATTATGGATTTATTGTTGACCACCTATTCGCACAAGTAGCGGCAATGGAGAGGGAGAGAGATGAAATGTGGGCTGACATACAAGGGGTATGGGATGAGTTGGCTACTATGAGTTGGGACCATGATAGATTACAGGAAGAGGTTGTTATATTATAGGCCAAGGGGGAGCCAACAGATCAGGGGCTAGCAGACACTAGGCAAGCGCCAGAGGAGATGAGGGATCAGATATGCATGACGTGGGAAAAGAGAGATGTAGCACTGGCACGGGTGCAGGACATGGAGGCAGAGGGATGTAGCCTAGGCACAGGTGTAGTCTCTTTAGAGGAGGAGAGAGGGAGTGGTTTTAGAGGTATCGTCATTGCAAAGAGAGCAAGATGCATCAGATTTGAGAGTACAAGAGCTACAGAGGAACAGGGATGCAACGGTGGCTTGGTCATAGGCCACACAAAGGGAGAGGGATGCTGCAGAGATGTGGATGCAGATGTTGCAAGGAGAGTGGGATGCAACAGTGGCTCAGTTGCAGTCAATAGAGAGGGAGAGGGATGTTGCAGAGATGTAGATGCAGATGCTGCAAGGAGAGCAGGACACAGCAGTGGCTCAATTGCAGTCAGTACACATTGGTGATGTGATAGGGGAAGACATAAAGGGGGTACAGATGGAGAGGGATGTAGCAATGGCTAGGGCAGTGGCTACTGAGGAGATGAGAGATTGGGTTCAGGTAGAGATGGAACAGTTACAACTATCCTAGGATGCTTGGGAGCAAGAGAGGAGAGTGATCACTAGAGATCGAGATAGGTATCGTCAGGAGTGGAATTTCACTTGGGTCCAAGTTGCTGAGTGAGAGGAGAATGTGAGGGAGGAAATATTTTGTATGGTCACATATTATAATGCAGTTCCAGGTCTGGCACAGTGGATATTCTAGTATGTTCGACAAACACCACAGATGCTAGCGCCATCCCAGACACTAGGAACACAGACTCGAGGTTTCAATGAGTCATAGAGGGTTTCTCCAGGCAAGAGGTCAGTACCTGATTCACCTCAAAGATCAGATGTGGGTAGCTCATTCAGTAGATGATAGGCTACTGAGTTTTTGACAGGTGCAGGAGGATGGATAGTTCAGAGTGAAAATGGTTATTTTCAAAGCCTTGTACTGATATTTCATCTTATGATTTTGTATATGATGGACATGTATTTTGATGTCGTTGATAGACATCATTATGTGATGGAATTTTGGATTTTGATATATTTATGTGGTATACATATCGGCCCTTATTGACACCATGTTCATGTGTTGGATGGATGATTTGATATATGCATACATGTTTTGTCTATGATGGCTTATGTGGATGTTTATGTATGGAGGCTTATTTGATTTGTTGACGTGTATGTATATGATTATGATAGCTTATGTGGATGCTTATTTGATTTTTGACATGTATGTATATGTTTATGAGAGCTTATGTGGATGCTTATATGAATGTGATGTATTATGAATCTAACACTTTGTGATGCAGGTGGCAATGTATGCATGAATAGTAAAATGAACCTAATATGT
>VDFB02105785.1:404392603-404440233 GCA_007258455.2 Sequoia sempervirens
AATAGTAAATAGGTAAATACACAATGGGGTGTGACAATATTTTCCTCTTCTTTCATCTTTAGGTTTTCAAACTTTCTTTTGTGAGTTTATAACTTGGCTTGCTTGACCTTATCATCACCTTCATAAATAATACAATTTTTTTTCCAAATGTCTCTAGTTGACTTGTAGTTCATTACCTTGAAAAATTCAAAATTTGTTAGTCCACTCAAAATAACATTCTTAGATTTAGCATTATGCTCACATGCTTTCTTGTCAACCTAATCTATTAGAGGAGTTGTAGCAGTAGTATAGCCATTCATAACAAATTTGAAAACATCAAATCTTAATGATGTTAGCTGTGTTTCCATCCTTATACTCCAGAAAGCATAATTTTTTCCCATCAAATTATGGTGCCCTGTTTGAGTGAGATTCATCTTCACCTAACATGTGTTCAAATCCATGATCTACCTCCAGCTTTTAAGCTATACACCAAGGAACTTATCTCTAATACTAATTGTTGAACACATAAATATACTGAGAGGGGGGTGAATCAATATATCCTTAAATTTTAACTTTAATCAATGCCCCAATGAAAATCAAAGCATAATTAATGAAATAAAAATAATGAGCACAATCAAACAAGATAATGTACTAGATTTACATGGAAACCCTAGAGAGAAAAACCATAGTGAGAAATTTTCTTGGATGTAATGCCCAAAATATAGCCTCACAAAAGAAAACATATCTTACAATGCTTTTGTAGGATCCAACCCACTAGAGACACCAATCCCCAAAATAATTTATAGGCACCAACCTAAAGGAAACAACAATGCCTCAATGTAAGCACCAACTCAAAGAACAAGAGGCACAAACCTTAAATGATTACAAGAGGCACCAAGCTCAAAATATATTGAAATGAATAGAATAAAACTCATAGACCTTCCTTTATCCAAATAAATCACAAAATTAATTTTCAATTTTTTTCTCAATTGATTGAATAACTATACATCCATATTTTTCTCTTCTTCACCCAAAATACATCTATTCAAAGAGATAAGACATGAAATGCTTGTAAAAATCATGTATCACTACATAGACACGATTTCAGTCATCACCACAACAACCAAAAATAATTTTCTTAAATAACAATCTAGGTTGATAGGTACTATTGCAATGTTGACCTATACAAAAATTAGAACCGTTGGTGAATGAGAAGCTAGCTATGAAAAATCTTTCATATCGCTACTATGGAGAGAGTTAAAATCTTAGGGAGCATGCATGAATAAATAGTAGCAGCCAAAAACTACCTAATTCAAGTAATAAGACCCTAGATCCAACAATGAAGCACAAATGAACATAGAAATCCAAATAAGTGAAGCAATACAACCTCAATCTCTATGCCATAATTTTGAATCACCTTCATTGCTCTTCTCCATTTTTCTTTGCCTATTCATAGATTTTTAGTATGCAATATACTTAAAAAGCTTGATGTTGACTAGATAGCTTGATCTCTTGATAGAAAAACTTCAAAGATTGTGGTTCCAAGACGAATGAAGAGGGCTCACTTTTATAGAAATCCCAATTCAAATGAAGGGCTAAGATTAAGAGATGAGGGAACATGATCAATGGACAAGGTTAATTGAGACAACAAGAGATAAGGATGGGGATGAATGGACTAAAACTCAAGAAAGTGGTTAAGATTTAGGGCTTGGCTAAGAAGAAATTCAAATTAAATAATGGAAATTATTTAATTTAAAGGAGGGAAAATGAATAATTAGATAATTAAAAATAATTTAATTATGGAGATAAGAAAATGAAAAATAATTAAATAAATATAATTTATTTAATTATTGGAGAGAAAAGGCTAATGAATAATTAAATAATTAAAAAAATTATTTAATTATAGAGGAAAATGGAAATAAATAAATAATAATTTATTTAATTATGGATAGAAAAAGGTAAATTAGTGACCTAATTGAAATAAAATTGATATTTATTTAAATTAATCAAATGAGGAGAGGGGGTAAAATGAATTAATTAAATAATTAAAAATTATTTATTTAATAGAAGAAAACGACATTAGAGAATAATTAAATAATTAAAATTATTTAATTAGGCAAGGAGGAATATGAATTAGTGATAAAATGTTGCTCGCAAATGTGGGACATATTTTAATGTCTATAGCTACCATGTCAACTTGTGTAATTTCAAATATTCAAACCATAAACTAGTCATTTAGCAGATTTAAATATGGGGTGTTATCTTCCTTTCTACAAAACAAACAAATGGTGTATATTTAAATTAAGATGTGCTTTCCCTTGGAATATTCATGACCAATAGGATGCAATTATTGAAAAGTCTTGGACACACATTGCTAACCTGCAACACTGAAAGACTTATTTCTCTTCTTTGTAGATGAGTGATAGTCATCTAATCCATCATTTAAAATTCATGGTACTAGACATGCATCAATAGTGCACAACACCACAAATTCAAATGTCTTGATATCTTTAAAATGCACTACTACAGTATCATGAAACTTGTCCCAACACTAAAATCACCTTGGACATGCATCAATACACTGCACCACTGCAATTTCACCATTTTCAAAATGATCCAAAAATGTGATCACACACTATTGTGCCATATGTGCTTCTTCAATCACCCTAAACACATGCCAACATATCGCTTCACCGTAAACTTGACTTAGTTTAGACAAACCAAAAATGTGTTATTACGATGATCATTGATTTGATACACTTTTGTGCTAGTTGTCGATCTATTAAACATGCACTAGCATAGAACTTGACCATAATTTCAATATTGTCAAGCTGGGACCACAATATGCTAATACATAAATGTGACACGTGTCCTAGTGATGTCATCCTTTCTTCTCAAAAATATTAAATTTAAACTTAGGAAAAATATTTCAAACTTAATCAGACTGTAAGTGGGGCCAATAACCAATATTGTTGAGAAGCTTAAGTGATAACTTAAGCAATTAGAACAACCAATAACTAGTCAAAAATTAAATAGAAGATAAAATGCACAACTGAGCAAAGCACTAAGGGTTTAAGGGAGTTAGGGATAAATCCCTATCAAGAGCACAAAACCCTAACTATGCATGATCACCAATTTCCATTCTAGATAATCACCAAAATTTGTAAATGTGAGAAAACTAAATCAGTATAACAATCTTCATCTTAGAGCACTTGACATCAATGAGAACCATTTTCCCTTTTGACGTCAATGGCAATAATTTTCAACATTCTCAAGATAAGCGCAAGAATTCAATGCAAAACATAGGTTAAGGGAAAGGTTCCCCCAATTAGGTAAGGATCATTACCATGAAAATGGATGAATCAATTAGGATATGCTAGATGGATAGGTAAAAAATAGATATTGTCAACCAAGCCATGATATGTGGAATGCAGATACTAGTTATAAGAGGATGAAGAGGAATACAATAAGTAAATTAGTATGTAAAAAATACTAGGATACCCCAAGGGTCATGTATATATCTTCAAATGAATATTGTTAACATGCTCTTCTAAAGGTTCTCCTTCAGGTGTAGCAAGTTTATAAGCTCTAGAATAATAGCTTTCTATAATCACAAATGGTCACAACTAATTAGGTTCAAGCATTCCTTTTGTGTCTCTCTCTTGTTGATTCTTTTAATTCTCCTTTAAGACAAGATCACCCAGTTCAAACTTTCAAGTTTTGATCTTCTTGTTGTAATTACGATAAAGATAATTTTGATAATCTTGTAAATGATTCAATGGATTGAGATGCCTGACATATAATAGCTCAAGGTCATGCAATCTACATACTTGATATTCTTTGATGTAGGAGCATCTAGGTGCACAGACAATCTTGCACATCAAAAAATATATTAATTTTAATTTTTCAGTTTTGTCTTGGTTTTTCTTGCAGGCACAATTTAATTAAATCTTCAACTCCTCCAACACAGTAAGTTTTGATGTTGGGATTGTAAAATAAAATCAATTAATTAATTGATTAAGTTTTTAGTGTAGACATCTAAATTTGATCTCTCCCATACGATCAAATTCATCTATTTATTCATCCATTCCATCAATATTAATTTCTTTAATTAATATTACACTTTATGCCTAAAGTCCTTAAAGTATTTAATTTAACAATTAAATGATTTACCTTACATCTTTTTCCTCTCTAAATTAAATAAATACATCAATTTATTTAATTTAGTCATTTAACCTTTTTGAATAAAATAAATTTTAAATTTTGCTTTTTTCTCTCTCCTTGTCACATCCTCCATAATCCCTTTCTAATCTAGATTAATTTAATTAATTCATAATTAGGATGTGCATCCTCTTAATCAAGGATTAACGTCACATCCTACTACATTTTCCACTAGCTTCTAATCTTTCATTAACTTATCCTAATCATGTATTTGCACAACCTTAATCAAATTCATTAGCCACATTTAGCATCCCTTTTTAGTCAACCTTTCCATTTAGCTTTCTTAGCATTGACCCTCTTTCCCATGTGAATTTTTAATTCACATTTATTTATCCTAGGTCCCTCTCTTCCCCATGTGAATTTTTAATTCACATTTTATCCTTCCAAGGTTTACCTTATCCCCATGCAACTTCTAGAACATTTGACTTGTCACCTCACTCACATGTGACAAATTCCCACCTTTTTGGAAACCCTCTCTTATCCACTAGATTCTCCCAAGTATGTGAATTTTTAATTCACATTTATTTCCCCAACCACTTTCTCATTTCCCATAGAGATTTTTGAGGAATTTCAAGATTCCTCAAATGTCACTTTCATCCCCACTTGGGGACAAGAAGTTCATTTTTGAGGAAATCTTCTCACCCCCCAAGGTACTTGTCCTTCCTCCACATCATGTACCTCCCTTCCACCTCACTTCCACATCATATTATCCTAGGCCATATCACATTCCACATGTCAATATGTGAGGGCTTGTGAGTCCTCAACTCACCATAGCCCTACATCTTGACCTTGGTGGCTCAATCTCAACCATTAAATTTTCTAGAGAATTCAAATTTCTCTATAAATACCCCCTCTTCTAAGGCATTTTCAACACTTAGTCATTTTAGCATCCTTATGCTGTCATTTTGAGCACTCAATTCACAAGTATTTTCACTCATTTAGCCAAGTCATTTTAGCCATTTACATTTACATCCCATCATATTGTCAATCTTGCATTTAGTCATATCCATAGCCATCCAAGGAGCATACAAGTTTACATTCACAAGGGCCAACCAAGGGATTCATCAACATGGAGAAGGTATAAGCACTTGCACAATTTCATCCATTTCTCTTTGTGTTAACAATTTCTTAGGCTAATCTTGAGGTGTCCCTTTGTGTTTTTCTCTCATTGCATTATAATTGTTTTTCAATATTTAGGATAGATAAACATTTAGGAAGGGAGGGCTAGGGCAATGATAGATGTGGGGGAGGAGATGGATGCATCAGGACTCAACGGTGGGAGATATGTAGTATGA
Source organism: Sequoia sempervirens (assembly GCA_007258455.2). Lineage (NCBI taxonomy): Eukaryota > Viridiplantae > Streptophyta > Pinopsida > Cupressales > Cupressaceae > Sequoia > Sequoia sempervirens. The sequence continues at coordinate 404,398,099 of VDFB02105785.1, forward strand.
CAGGAGGGTGGGATAGGTCCAGAGGTAGATGTAGTATGGCAGGATGATGGGAGTGAGCCAAAGGTGTAGATGATACGTGCGGTGGAGGGAGGAGTTGTTCAGCAGACAAGCATAGGAGGTAGAGTACGATGGAGGAGAGTGCAAGTGAGGGTTGAGCAAGAGGAGGCGGGAGGGGGTGGATAGTAGGATGGAGCACAGGGGGAGACTGAGGCCAGGAGACAGCCAGAGAGGATGGCGAGTAGGAGACAAAAAAGGAGGGTCTAGAGCGTGGCAGAGAAGGGGCCTTCTGTGCTAGAGATAGGGGGATCAAGGATGAGGAGGAACCAAAGGGGGAGGTGAGGGCTGTAGGAGAGCTGAGGAGACTGATGAGGGTGGGGAGGAGAGGTCAACCGAGGAGGATTTGGGTGAGCAGGTTCAAGCAAGTGTAGGATGAGGTAGAGGTTGATGCGATGGATGTAGATAGGCCAGATGTGGATGTATTGGAGGTAGAGCCATTGGTAGCGGTTCATTTTGTGACATTCAAGGATCCTACTACTCAGCTAAGAGGCACTGTGGAGAGTCTTTGGATTACAGATCAGAGGTTGAGGTTAGCTAAGGTGGAGGTGACCAGACTCAGGGTTGAGCTAGCGAGGGTATAAACAAAAATTCAAATAGATTATGGATTTATTGTTGACCACCTATTCGCACAAGTAGCGGCAATGGAGAGGGAGAGAGATGAAATGTGGGCTGACATACAAGGGGTATGGGATGAGTTGGCTACTATGAGTTGGGACCATGATAGATTACAGGAAGAGGTTGTTATATTATAGGCCAAGGGGGAGCCAACAGATCAGGGGCTAGCAGACACTAGGCAAGCGCCAGAGGAGATGAGGGATCAGATATGCATGACGTGGGAAAAGAGAGATGTAGCACTGGCACGGGTGCAGGACATGGAGGCAGAGGGATGTAGCCTAGGCACAGGTGTAGTCTCTTTAGAGGAGGAGAGAGGGAGTGGTTTTAGAGGTATCGTCATTGCAAAGAGAGCAAGATGCATCAGATTTGAGAGTACAAGAGCTACAGAGGAACAGGGATGCAACGGTGGCTTGGTCATAGGCCACACAAAGGGAGAGGGATGCTGCAGAGATGTGGATGCAGATGTTGCAAGGAGAGTGGGATGCAACAGTGGCTCAGTTGCAGTCAATAGAGAGGGAGAGGGATGTTGCAGAGATGTAGATGCAGATGCTGCAAGGAGAGCAGGACACAGCAGTGGCTCAATTGCAGTCAGTACACATTGGTGATGTGATAGGGGAAGACATAAAGGGGGTACAGATGGAGAGGGATGTAGCAATGGCTAGGGCAGTGGCTACTGAGGAGATGAGAGATTGGGTTCAGGTAGAGATGGAACAGTTACAACTATCCTAGGAGGCTTGGGAGCAAGAGAGGAGAGTGATCACTAGAGATCGAGATAGGTATCGTCAGGAGTGGAATTTCACTTGGGTCCAAGTTGCTGAGTGAGAGGAGAATGTGAGGGAGGAAATATTTTGTATGGTCACATATTATAATGCAGTTCCAGGTCTGGCACAGTGGATATTCTAGTATGTTCGACAAACACCACAGATGCTAGCGCCATCCCAGACACTAGGAACACAGACTCGAGGTTTCAATGAGTCATAGAGGGTTTCTCCAGGCAAGAGGTCAGTACCTGATTCACCTCAAAGATCAGATGTGGGTAGCTCATTCAGTAGATGATAGGCTACTGAGTTTTTGACAGGTGCAGGAGGATGGATAGTTCAGAGTGAAAATGGTTATTTTCAAAGCCTTGTACTGATATTTCATCTTATGATTTTGTATATGATGGACATGTATTTTGATGTCGTTGATAGACATCATTATGTGATGGAATTTTGGATTTTGATATATTTATGTGGTATACATATCGGCCCTTATTGACACCATGTTCATGTGTTGGATGGATGATTTGATATATGCATACATGTTTTGTCTATGATGGCTTATGTGGATGTTTATGTATGGAGGCTTATTTGATTTGTTGACGTGTATGTATATGATTATGATAGCTTATGTGGATGCTTATTTGATTTTTGACATGTATGTATATGTTTATGAGAGCTTATGTGGATGCTTATATGAATGTGATGTATTATGAATCTAACACTTTGTGATGCAGGTGGCAATGTATGCATGAATAGTAAAATGAACCTAATATGTGTGGATGATAATGTACCTGATTTAAAGTTGTAATGAATTAATAATACAAATAGTAAATTATGGAGGGTAATAACACATAATCATAGGTGTCAATAAGGACTTACATGATAAAAAAGGGGGGAGATGTACAGGTGTAATTTTGCACCTATCAATAACCCTTAGTATCCTAAGAAGAATGGGAGATAGGGGGTAAAGTATTTACACAACCAAAATCATAGGATGAATGCAATGAAATATTAATGATTATGAAATTCAATCCTAATATGATTTTCCATCTTCGGGGCACTGATTTTTTCTATAGCATAAGACACCAAGTTCCAGGGTATAGGCAACCAAGGCAAGTTAGCATCTAATGCATGAAACAAACACACAAACAAGAAGGCTATCCCAACACTCCAAAGTGGTGAAGACTTTGGTCGGGCCAGGCATTGGGATAACCACAAGCACAAAGGAATGTCCCAACATAACACAAGATCATATGGGTCTTGGTGGATACTACGTGGGGCAAACCAATAGACAACAACAATAAAAGATCAAGATATGCCCCTATCTGAATTAGCCAAAACACACCATAATACGATAGATTATGACAACCTTAACTAACTATAATAGAAAGCTCAAATGATAAACAAAAAACCAAAAGTATCAAAGATCGTAATCAAATTTCAAATGTCCTTTTCCATAGGATCGAGAGGATAGATGGGGTTGATGAGGTCTATTAGGAAGGATGCATTCTGTTGAGACCAAAGATGATGGATACTAAACTAAAAGATCGTTATGACACAAGATGCTCAAAATTGATTGAATCTCTTGCCATAGGTGGTTCTTGTTTTTGAAGAACCAGCTAGATAAGGGCATAGCTTGATGACAAGACACCAAACATGAGACTGACACACCCTACAGACCTAGGGGCTCAAGGGATGATCATAGATTAGCCTTGCCTACGTGAAAGCGTAGAGCCCTCGTAGTTCTTGAAAAGAATGTGGATAAAGTGGAAAGTGGACAATGGCGACCGATGATGAATAACACAAGACATGACACACAAATTCCCCAGGGGAGGATTAAATGGTAAAGGATGAATTTTGAAATTTGAGTATCGATGATTTGTGAGAGTGACATTGCTTCCACCCATTTGGTGAAGTACTCAGTGGTAGTAATTATGAATGTATGTCCATCAAAAGATGGTGGGTAAATATTTCCAATCAAGTCGAAACCCCATTGAGAGAAGGGCCACAATGCTAGGAGAGGTTGAAGGTCCAGTGTTAGAGCATGAATCAAATCTACATGTTGTTGTTAGGGAAGGAATTTATTCATGAATTCACAAGCATCATGCTCTAATATAGGCCAATAATATCCAGCTTAGAGAATCCTTTTGACCAAGGCCATACCATTTGAATGGACCCCACAAACACCACTATGTACATATGTTAGTGCAGTATGGGCTTCGGTCTCATTCAAACACCTAAGGAGGGTTCCATCATACCCACAATGATAAAGTGTATCACTGACAATAACGTATCAGGCCGAACATTGAATAAAGGATTTTCATTGGTTTCATGTGAGGTCTAGGGGTAGAATATTATCATGTAAATAAGTATATATGTCTTGATACCATGGGGAAGCGGGTCCTACAATGTCACACACCATGTCAGTCTCAAGGATATCATATGTTGGGATTAAAAGTTGTTCCAAGAGGAACTTGCATTCAATTTGATCTTTAGGCATGTCAATTAGGGAACCAATAGTAGCCATAGCATCAACTACTTTGTTTTGTATCCTAGGAATTTGGTCAAATTGTATGAAGGTGAAATAGTTCTTAAATTCATCAACCATGTGTTTGTAGGGCAACAGCTTGTCATTTTTTGTTAAGAATTCATCATTAACTTGCTTAATGACCAATAATGAGTCACCAAAGACTCTCAAGTGAGTTATGTGCCATTGCTTTGCAATTCGGAGACCCGTGAGGAGGGCTTCATACTCAGCTATGTTGTTGGTACATGGGAATGCTATCCTAAATGATTTTGGGATGTAGTTACCTTGAAGGGTAACAAACAGAACTCATGTGCCTGATCCATTATGAATATATGAGCCATCAAAATATAATGTCCAAGCAAATGCTTTTGTAACTATGAAAACTTCTTCATCTAGAAATTCAGTGACTAGAGGGTAAGCATCCACTAGGGGTGCCTCAGCCAACTGATTAGCTATGACTTTTCCCTTAATGGATTTTCAATCCACGTACTCTATGTTAAATTCACTTAGGAGCATGACCCACTTAGCCATGCAACCAGTTAAAGTCGTTCTAGATAGCAAATACTTTAGTGGATCAATTTTTGCTATTAATTTGACTGAATTGTTGAGCATGTAATGTCTGAGTTTTTGTGTACTGAAGACCATTACAAAACAGGATTTCTCCATGGGTGAATAATTAATTCATAGTCGACCAATGTTTGACTAATGTAGTAGATTTCTCTTAGAGGACTCATCATGTTGTGCCAATAATTCCCCCAGTGCGATTGAAGTGGCAGAGATGTAAAGTAAGAGGGGTTTCCCTAGAATAGGTGGCATCAAGATCGGTGGATGAGCCAAGTATTCCTTGATCTTATCAAAACCTATTTGACACTATTGGTTCCATCTGAAGGTGGAGTCCTTTTTCAGAACATGGGTGAATGACTAACACTTATCTGCAAGTTGGGCTATGAACCGACGGATGGATTGCAACTTTCCTTGGAGACTTCTTAATTGTTTCAGATTTCCAGGGGTGGCATATCCAGAATAGCTTTCACCTTGAAGGGATCAACCTCAATGCCTCTTCGAGAGACTATGAAACCCAACAATTTCCTTGATGTAAATCCAAAGACACACTTTTTTGGATTTAGTCATAACTTGTAATCTTCTAACCACTCGAAGATTCTTTTCAAGATGGCAAGGTGCTCTGCTCTGGTTCTAGATTTTCCTAGCAAGTCATCAACATAATCTTCCATTATAGTATGGATGAAGTCATGTAAGATGACAGTAATTTCTCTCTTATATGTTTCCCCCTCATTCTTGAGACCAAAGGGCATAACATTGTAGCAAAAAGTACCCCAAGGTGTTGTAAAAGCGGTCTTGTGTTGGTCTTCAGGTGCAATTCGGATCTAATTGTAACCATAGAAACCATCCATAAGGGATAACATCTCATGTCCTGTAGTAAGGTCAACCAACATGTCAATATTGGGCACTGGGAAGTCATCTTTTTGGTAGGCTTTGTTAAGATCCTGGAAGTCTGTGCAAATCCCAATGTCTCCATTTGGTTTGGCAATAGGAACTATGTTGGAGATCAAATCAGAGTAGTCAATGGATCTGATAAAACCAACGTCCAGTAATTTCTCCAATTCCTTCTTAACTAATAATGCTACCTATGGATGCATTTTTTGAAGCTTTTGTTTGACAGGCTTGGCATCTAGACGAACATCCAAATAATGAACTAATAAAGTAGGGTCTAAGCCTGGCATGTCTAAGTATGACCAAGCAAAGTTAATGATACCATCTTGGAGTAGCTGAACAATGACTGAATATTCTTGCTTTGATAGAGATTTGGCTACATAGGTGATCTTAGGGTTTTCTGCAGTATCCAGATTAACTTCTTGAGTTTCTTCAATTAGGATGGACGACCATGTGGATAATTGAGTTCCCACAAGGGGAAGATGAACATCTCCATCCTCCAACGCCTATTTGAGGTTTTCACTATTGGATGCATTGTTTATTTTTACTTTTTCTAGGTCAGGAAGTGCCTCATGGAGGTTTTCACTAAATGACCATTTTTTATTTTTCTTTTTTTGACTAGAGCATTCATCTTCCCCCAATCCCATGAGGTTGACATATGTATCCAGGGAGACATTGGCAGGTGTGCTATCACGTAGGTCCCAATCAATGAGTTCAATATGGTGAGGAGAAAGGTTGATGGTAAAGACAGATAAACAGTCAAACATGGATGACAGGTATGTGTGATCAACATCATCGTACACACGTATGATGGATTCTTCCTCGGGTATGTCTTCCAAGGGACCATCATCCATAGTAACACTATTGGAGGTATTAGATGATTTTGTGGGGACTTTATTTTTGTCATAGCTGAGGCCTATATTTCGTAGCAACTTTGATACATCAATAGGTTGCAACTGTCCATGTTCTTCCTTACCTAGGCCCCTACCTTGGTAGTTATGCTTTTCTGCGAACTTAGTTGACCAAGGGTATACTTCTTGAAAGTATTCCTTTAGAGGAGGATCTGGTTGGGGTTCTTCATGGTATATCCACTGACTGATATCTTCTTCTAGTGCATCTATCTTTAAACTAGGAGACCAGAAAGTGGTAGTGGCAATGTTTTTAGCACTAAAGGTGATAGTCTTGTCTTCTTTTGGTGTAGACTGCGAAGGTTGGTTGTACGTGTGTGGCGATGGTGGCATGGTTGCCACATTTAGAGTTGTATGCATTTCATATTCACCACACCCCTTGTCAATGATCTGGACTTTGGTGATGATAGGATTGGTGGTGGGAGATGGAGTGGTTGTTGTGGTGGATGACGAGTTGGAGGATGATGCCTGAGATGCCCCCATTTCAACCCCAGGACAATAATGTAAATGGGGAAATGATGCTTCTAAAGCGCGACAGTATTCAAATGGTTGTGGGTTGGCATAAATGGTGATCTCTTGTCCATTAACCGAGAACTTTAGGCATTGATGGTACGTGGAGTGGATGGCTTGCATGGCGTGGAGCCATGGGAGGCCGAGGAGGAGATTATATGGTAAGTCTAGATCAAGGACATGACAGGTAGTGTACTGAACTACGGGTCCAACTTGGATAGGAAGACTAATAATCCCTTCAAAATTTATTTCTGCATTATCATAAGCCTTGATCGTGATGATTTGATTACTCAAATTCGCTTGAGTATACCCTACCTATTTTATGAACTTCATAGTGCATAGATTGAGGGCATAGCCATTATCTACCAGGACCCTTTTTATTTTATGACGGGCAACTAGAACTTTGATGTGTAGGGGATGGTTGTGATTAGCATCAATATTTGGCATGTCATTATGGCTGAAGTGTAACTAGTAATATAAAGCTAGGTGTCCTACTAAAGCTTGGAACCGTGTGGGATTGATGTCGTTAAGTACATGAGTTTCCTATAAAGCATTGTTGAGTTTTTCCTGATACATAGGAGAAGACTTAAGCAGATCCAAGATTGAAATCTAAGTAGGGGTCTTTCCTAAGTGATCAAGAATGTTGTACTGAGAGTTTATAGGATTTGGTTGGACGAATGTGGAGGCTACAGGGACAGTTATGCGGGATCGTTGGGTAGTAACAACACACTAGGGATCTTTAGCTTTAACATGTATCATAGACACACGAGGTTTTCAATGTAATGGACAATGCCATCATAATTGAGGGGTACATTCTTATAGCTTATATTATTTGTGTTGTTGTCTTGGGGATTGTTGTTGGAGGTTCTTGCACCTTGATTATGGTTAGGGAAGGCATTTTGATATACCTACAATTGAGCATTAGATGATGAAGCTTGACTGGTGTCGACTTTGATATCTCCTCAATCGATAAGATCTTGGACATATTTTTTTAGACCTTGACATTTATTTAGAGTGTTCCCTTTAATCTTATGGAATTCACAATATTCATTCTCCCTAAACTAGGCTAGTTTGGGCTTAGATTCATCAAGTGGTTTGGTGACAGGGTACATGATCAGATAGTTGACCTGTAACAACTTATTGAAGATGACACTCAAGGGTTCTCCTAATTGAGTATACTAGAGTTTGTCATTCCCTTGACTGTTATGGTTTGGTTGTTGAGGAGGATGAGATACCCCTTGTGGCACAGATATGGCATTAGGTACAAATGGTTGTTTCCTTTGAGATGTATTGGCCACCTGAACATGTTTAGTGTCAGTGACACCATCATTCACTGTGTTTTTGTTCTTGTTCCAAAAGTGTGACTTATCACCGGATGGCCTTTCTTTATCATGGTTATGTATCTTGATGTGCCCTTTGGCAATAAGGGTGTGTTCAAGGATGGGTCCTTTTTCCTCTATTTCAGTGAAAGTGGTCACATAGTGCAATCTGAAATTATGAGCCATGTTGGGATGTGAGTTCTACACAAAGAGGGTGACCATGTCTTTCTCTTTGAGAGGTGTTTCATTCGGCTTGCTAGTGCATTCCACCTTTGAAGGTAGCTAGCAAAGGTTTCACCTTCACGTTGCTTTTCTTTGAGGAGATCCAAGGTATCAGTGTCCTCCAAATTGAAGGAGAAGTAAGAAACAATTTTTTTCTGAAAGATCTGCAAATGATTTTATGGACCCTTGTTCTAGACTCATGAACCATTCTAGGGCATTGCCTTTCAGGATTTGTGGAAACAAACACAAGAGGTAGTTGTTATTGTGCATAACTTCCTGACACTGGGAGTAAAAATCTTGCAAGTGGGCCTTAGGATCTTTGTTTCCCTTGTATCTGTCAAACTTTGGTATCTCAAAGTGTTTTGGGAAAGAAATTAATGAGATGGATGGTTCAAATGGATAGGGACATATATCTTCAAATTTAAAGGATTGCTTACTAGTCCCGGCTTGGAGATCTTTCAAAGAAGCTTTGATTTCCAATAGATCTGCATTGACTAGTGGTGTAGTCGAGGTAGATGGGTTGGATTGGTATGGATGGTAAGATAGTGGAGGATCTTGTAGTGATACCGTGTGAACGTTAATATATGGATTTTGATAATGAGAGGATGATGTCCCCTGCTGATGTGTCAAGGGTGTTTGTTGGTATGGAGGTTGTTGTTGTGAGGTGGAGTATGGATTAGCCTGGTAATTATAGGTGGCATAATGTTGAGGAGCATGAATGAAGTGTTGTGGATTAGTTTGTTGGTACTGGGGGTACTGATGTGACTATTGTGAAGATGTGTAGGGTGGTTGTTTTTGGAACTGTTGTTGGTTATGATAAAAATAGTGTTTGGGGCTTTGCTGGTGTATTTTCAATTGTTGCATGGGTCGAGATGAAATGTTGTGTTGTGGTTGAGTTTGTGGACGTAAAATAGATTTGAGGAATTGGGATATGGTTGGGACTGGAGGTCGAGATGGATTGCCTTGTGATTGGTGGAGTGGTTGTTGTGATGAAACCAGAGAATTATGTGGTGGTTTTTGTTGATGATGTGCTTGAAGTGTGATGGAGATGTTCTGCAAAGGAGGTTGTTGAGTGACAGTGGGGACATTGGGTTGGGATGTACCTTATGGAGGAATGTTGGATTGAGGAGGTTGTTGGGATGTGAATGGAGGTGGTGGAAGACTTGTGGTCCTAGGAGGTGGAGGAAAGGGGGTGAAAGGGTTTCCTCCAACATTTACTTGAGGTGGATTTGGAAGGGGTGGTGCGATCAGCATTAATCGAGGACTACAAACCTGAAATTCTAGTTCCCACCCATTTTTCCTTTCTAACCCGACAATAAAACCCATTTTTTACATTTTCTGTAAACATTCAAAAACGTGCTACAAATGCTTAACATATACAAGAGTGGTTTTTTTACTAACCTAGCGAGGCACTGCGTAGTGGGTGTGGAACCTCCGCGCCTCGTTCACCTGGTGAATAATATTGGAGTCATAATCTTGCGACATCATTGCTCTTTGTCTTCTTCCTCTACTCTCCTCTTCTCTCAAATACTATAGTGACAATGAGATAAGGTAATTTCTAAAATTATCTTTTAACCCCTTCCCCCTCTTTTTTTCCCCTTTTTAAAATAAAAGGTATTTTTTACCTTTTATTTAACTTTTTTCTCCTCCAACTAATTCCCTAACTTTCTGAGGTCACCATTTGCAAACCATGCATCTAATCCACTCCGTTCAAAAACCAAATTTGCTCCATTTTTCAAGCTCTATCTAATGGTGCCTTCCATTTCATCCTATTGAGAAGTAGCCCTAGGCCCCTTTTCTTCCCCAACCACCCTCTTGAGGGGGCATACCCTACCATCTTTCCTCCATCCCTTTAAGGCAGTCACTAGGGCATCTCCCTCCTTTTTCCCCTTCACTTGGGTAGCTCATTCAACCTCTTTCATGCTGGGGCATCAAGTCTTATCACTTCCTTCGTCATCTGCATTTTATTTTTCTTCGAAACATTGTTATTCTAACAATATTTCAAAGAGGGGCAAAATGTAGACATCTAAATTTGATCACTCCCATACGATCAAATTCACCTCTTTATTCATCCATTCCATCAATATTAATTTATTTAATTAATACTACAATTTCTTCCTAAAGTCCTTAAAGTATTTAATTTAACAATTAAATGCTTTACCTTACATCTTTTTCCTTTCTAAATTAAATAAATACATCAATTTATTTAATTTAGTCATTTAACCTTTTTGAAAAAAATCAATTTTAAATTCTTCTTTTTTCTCTCTCCTTGTCACATCCTCCATAATCCATTTATAATCTGGATTAATTTAATTAATTCATGATTAGGATGTGCATCCTCTTAATCAAGGATTAATGTCACATCCTCTTACATTTTCCACTTGCTTCTAATCTTTCATTAACTTATCCTAATCGTGTATTTGCACAACCTTAATCGAAGTCATTAGCCACATTTAGCATCCCCTTTTAGTCAACCTTTCCATTTAGCTTTCTTAGCATTGACCCTCTTTCCCATGTGAATTTTTAATTCACATTTATTTATCCTAGGTCCCTCTCTTCCCCATGTGAATTTTTAATTCACATTTTACCCATCCAAGGCTTACCTTATCCCCATGCAACTTCTAGAACATTTGACTTGTCACCTCACTCACATGTGACAAATTCCCACCTTTTTGGAAACCCTCTCATATCCACTAGATTCTCCCAAGTATGTGAATTTTTAATTCACATTTATTTCCCCAACCACTTTCTCATTTCCCATGGAGTTTTTTGAGGAATTCCAAGATTCCTAAAATGTCACTTTCATCCTCACTTGGGGACAAGAAGTTTATTTTTGAGGAAATCTTCTCACCCCCCAAGGTACTTGTCCTTCCTCCACATCATGTACCTCCCTTCCACCTCACTTCCACATCATCTTATCCTAGGCCATCTCACATTCCACATGTCAAGATGTGAGGGCTTGTGATTCCTCAACTCACCATAGCCCTACATCTTGACCTTGGTGGCTCAATCTCAAAATTTCTCTATAAATACCCCCTATTCTAAGGCATTTTCAATACTTGGTCATTTTAGCATCCTTATACTGTCATTTTGAGCACTCAATTCACAAGTATTTTCACTCATTTAGCCAATCCATTTTAGCCATTTGCATTTACATCCCATCATATTGTCAATCTTCCATTTAGTCATATCCATATCCATCCAAGGATCATACAAGTTTACATTCACAAGTGCCAACCAAGGGATTCATCAACATGGAGAAGGTATAAGCACTTGTACAATTTCATCTATTTCTCTTTGTGTTAACAATTTCTTAGGCTAATATTGAGGTGTCCTTTTATGTTTTTGTTTCATTGCATTATAATTGTTTTTTCATATTTAGGATAGATAAACATTTAGGATCACATTTAGTTGATTTTAAAATGTTTAAAAATTGTAATTTTTCAAAAAGGAAATATCCCTCACCCAGCCTGTGAATGGGCATTTATTGTAAATTAAAACTCTATTCAAATATTTGAATTTGTATTTGTTGAAAAAAGGGGATGCAAGGCGTGGAGGAAGTGGAGAGACTGGGTTGAGAGGTGGGAAGATAATTTTTTAATTGTTATTGAATGCATATTCCAAGAGGAGAAAAACTCATGCCAAGAAAGGAGTCAAGGGAATTCAGAAGGTTTTACTGGGAGAGAGAGATTACTAGAGTCGTACCTGAGAGGACCAATTTTAGTAAAAATGACATAAATTTCTCATGCAAAATCCAAATCAAGAATTTCAAAATGATTCAGAAAGCTGAGAATGAGCTGCATCAAACCCAAAAACCATTTTAGAAGATTCAAAGGAATGAAGGAGCATCCAATAAGAAGAAAGTGATGAGTTTGTGGAGTTGTAGTGATTCTTGCCTGAAGATTTGATTTCAATTTAGCCTATGTATTTTCAGTAGCATATTTTGTTGTTGTGGCTGTAAATTGTATGTAAAAATCAGACTAGTCAATTTGAATGAAGAAGATTTGGTTATATCTTCCATTAAGATTTTGTTGCAAATTTTTTCATTTTTTGAAATGAGGGTGTATGTAGTATTATGGCTACTTGGATGGGTTGTCTGAAAAGGTCCCCCATCCTTGTACTGCATCACCCTTCCTCACCAATGAGATGTTTTAAAGACACCCTTAAGGATGTGAGATCAACCTCAATAGGAAAAATGGATTTCATTCCAAAGACTAGAGAATATGGATTGGCTCATGTAGGTATGTAGATACTAGTGTGATAAGTCCATAAAGTATGATTAAGTTGCAAGTGGCAGTCATAGACAACTTCATTAATTTTTTTCTTAAGGACTTTCAATATAGTTTTTTTTTAAGCCTTAGCTTAACCATTACCTTGTGGGTAATCAAGAGTGGAAAAATGATGTTGGATATTGGTGAAAAAGATCATAGACACATTGATTTTTAAAGGGTTTTCCATTGTCTATAATAATAACATGGAGAATACCATAACGAAAAAATAATATAATTTAGGATAAACTTGGATATTTTCTTTCCAATAATATTTGACAACTGAATAGATTCTACACACTTTGGGAAATAGATAATGGTTGTGATAATTAACTTATGACCATTGCATGAGGGGGGAATGGATTTTTCCTACAAGATTGAGTTCTCATTATGAGAAAGGCCAAGGAGTAGTTATCTGTTGTAACTCCTCAATGTGTGCATGAATCAAGTCTCCATGTTGTTAGCATTGATAGTATTTCTTAGCAAATATTTGTGCATATTATTCCATAGTTGGCTAATAGTAACTAGTTCTCTATAACCTTTTGAAAATGATATGTTTACTAGAATGTGCCCCACAAACACTTTCATGTACCTCATGTAAGGTAGTTTTACCTTCTAAATTTAGACACCTAAGAAGGAAACCATGAAGACTCCTACAATATAGTGCATCACCTAGGATGATGAAATAGGAATATAGGAAAATAAATATTATTTTAGAACTAGATAAGCTAGATAGGAGTTTGTTATCATGGATATAGGTGTAAAAATCATGATACCTAGGGGAATCATGACCAACAAGTTCACACACTATTTAAAATTCTAGAACATCAAAGTCTATGATTAAAATTTTCCCTACCAAGAACTCACAATGATGATAATATTATGAGGCGTGTACAAGAAATATCCAATGCTAACCATGTAGCATCAACATTTTTTTTAACCTAGGTATTTGTTCAAAAGTAAAATTTGAAAATTATTGTTTAAAACTTTATACCATCCTCTTGTAGGGGAGAAGTTTTTCATCTTTTGTTTGATAGTCATAATATACTTGTCTTATAACCAATTATGAATCTCCATAAACTTGAAGTTTGATTATTTTCCATTGGATTTTCATTCTAAGTGTAGTGATCAAAGCTTCATACTTCACAATGTTGTCTGTGAAAGGGAAAGATATTTTATATATGATTTTGGGATACAATCAACTTGTGGTGCAATTAAAATAATTTTGGCCCCAGATCCATGTTGAGTGTATGATCCATCAAAACATATCTTCCACAAGTATGAAGGGATAATATTAAAAATTGTCTTATCTCAAACTTTTGAAATAAGGAGATGATCCTAACCTAAAGGTGTGTTTTCTAATTGATTTGTAATGATTTTACCTTTGATTGCCTTATTATGCATATACTCAATGTCAAATTCAATTAGGATCATGACTTGGATTTTTCTATACGATCAGCTAAAGAAGCCTTAGATAAAATGTACTTTAAAGGATCAACCTTAGAGATGATCTTTCTTTTATGATTAAGCATGTAGCGTCTCAGTTTTTTTTATGCAAAAATAATGGATAAACACACCCTTTTGATTGGAGTATAATTAAGTTCATGTCCTTTCAAGGTACAACTAATAATATAATATATATTTCTTTCCTTTCTAGTATAATTATTTTGTGTGAGAAGAGCCCCACATGCAGTTGAAGTGGTAGAGATATATAATAGAAGTTTCCCTTAAATGGGTAGCATCAAAATTGGTGGTGAATCTAGATACTCTTTTAATTTTTGGAATGATTATTAAAAAAAATCATCCAATTTGAATGTGACATTTCATGAAAAAGATATGTGAAAGGGTGACACTTGTCTACTAGTTGAGCTATAAATCGTCTAATTTCTTAAAGTTTACTTTGAAGACTATGTAATTGCTTTATATTTGTTGGGGAGACATATCAATTATCTCTTTTACTTTGGCTAGATCCACTTCAATGCCTCTATTGGAAATAATATATCCAAGAAATTTCCCATAATTTACACCAAATACATACTTTTTTGGGTTTGATATCACTTGATATTCTTCCAACCTATCAAAAATGACCTCAAGAACCACTAAGTGATATTTTTTCATGAAAATTTTTCCCAATAACTCATCTAAATAATATTTCATGATACTCTAGACATCTAAATTTGACCACTTCCATATGGTCAAAGACATCTCCTTAATCATCCCTTTGCTTATTTAATTCATCCTCTTTGTCGATATTAATTAAATCATTCATTTAATCAATATTTTGTGTCCTACATAAGGTTTCCAAAGTATTTAATTTTGTCGAACCCCAATCCCAATACCTACAAAATAATAAGAACAAACACATTAGATGGTGAAATGCAAGCAAGAACAAGGATTCCTCATGGAATCCATTTACAAAGTTTAAATTAGGAAAAGAGATGAACACAATAAGAAATCAATAAAAGATAGATTGAATCTTAATTAAACAAGCAAAATCTTGATCCCATGGGGGGATTGATGCCAATTTGATGTGAAAATTGGCCCTTTCCCAACTCCTATGATGCAAGCTTCATGAATGTTGATGAATGATCCACTTTAATGAAGAATGGTGAGTGCTCCAATGGAAAAATATGCATAACCTAGCTATGATTCAATGATAATGGATGGAAATGGCTAAATATTTGTGCATAGTAAGTTTACTCAAATTGTGGATGGATAAAATGAAGGATGAGCTCTTCATTTATAGAATGCCAAGATGGATAAATGTCCAAAATAGAGCAATGTGGGACTAACATTTATCCAAGGCAAGATGCCTCTTTTCAACCTATGAGTGGATGGAGGATGTGCAAGTTTTGAGGATTGTGCCAATAAATGCCTATTTTTGAATTTTGAATTTGTTGAAATGGCATGCAAGAGGGAAGAAAGAATGCATTGAATTCCAATTGGCTCAAGGCAAAGGACGTGTAAGAGAGAGTAAATGCCTTGTTGGATGTACATGTCAACTTGGATTTTAAATTCAACCTTGGAGAATATTCCCAAAAGATGCCTTGTTGAGGAAAATAGAGATTTAATAAATCAATTAAATCTATTTTCATGTGCAAGTGGTAAAAGCTAGAGGATGGAACATGAGGAGAGATTAAATTAATCAAAGTTAATTAATTTAATGAAAGGGGGTAAATGATGTGACCTATTTGGCTTAAATTTGTGGATTTATTTAAATCAAATATGAGAGGAATGTGATAAGGGATTAATTAAATAAAGATTTTGATTTATTTAATTAAAAGAGATGATTGTTAGATTAAACTAAATAAGGTTTTAATTTATTTAATTTAATAGATAGACTATAAGAGATTTAATCAAATAAAATTAATTATTTAATTAAATCAGATAATTAGATCAAAATGGTTAATTTAATTATCGAGAAGAGGTGACTTAATTATATAGCTGATTTATTCAATTAACAGAGGAATATTGATGAATTTAATCAAATAAAAGCATTTGATTATATGGTTAGACCAAAGGATGATTCAGGATGAAATGATGTTAGTGGATTAGGATCGAGTGTGTGATATCAATCTGTATATTTTCTATGTCTACATTTTTCCCCTCTTTGAAGCAATTTACTTGTTGTGTTGGTTCAAAAAATAACCTTGCCATGATCAAAAGTCAAAAATTCTCTAATTTTTTTGGATGCCCCATTGTTGCCCCAGCAAATAAAGAATTACGTCGGTATATTGCCCCCTTGAGAGATTGGGCGAAGAGGTTTGATTTGAGGTTCAATCTCTCAACAAAGAGGTTCAAGATCAGTTCAACTCGAAAGTTTGATGTAGACAGATTTTGATGATGTAGACAATCATCAGCCATGGCTAGCCTCATGCCTATTTTGATATATTACACCCACTTGATCCTGATTTGTACCATGGCAGTTACATTATTGATGATATAAATGAGATGACTATGATTTTTATATGTAATGGATGATATGATGATACATGGATGATATGGATGCACATGATATGATATGATATGATGATGATTTTATGATTATGCAGTGGATGATAAATATATGGATTATGAGATGTTTAGAATAACCAATCTATATTATGCAATGATGAAATGCAATGCATGCGTGATGATCAATATTTCTTATATGATATGATATGATATGCAGATGTTTGTGGATGCAAGATGGATGCATTAGTGATTATTTATGATTAACTGTCATGGTACCATGTTAGCACGAAAAGCAAGAGATAGAAGAAAATAAGAGATTCCAACAAGACATGAGATCATGATAATGATGATTACTTGCCAAGGAGTTGGGATTTTCAAAGGGCCAATTACCTTATGTTCGATAACACACGTAGGCACGATGCATCAGGGTATAAAGAACCAGGATGGCGTTGTACCTAGTGTGATGGACTTTGACTCAGAAAATAGATAGGAATATTCTTGTTCACACTTGACATACAGAAACCTTGCTAGGACATACCTAACAAAGCAAGTATTCGCCAAGTTATATTACAAGAACGTCCAACAAGTGAAGTAGATAAATATAATGATCGTTGCCCCATTCCTATCTCTCTAAATCCCTTCATTGGGGACATAATTTGAGAGGTCCTTGGAATGAGCGCAATAAGATAAATCAAAAGAAAAGATCAAGTAAACAAACAAGTCAATGTTCTTCATACCTACAGCCAAAGGGATGTATTTTATTTAGGATAAGTATCCAAAGTGATATTCAAAATGATGCCCATTTTCAGAACAATATATCCTAGGACATGCATTGTATAGGATGATGATGGGTTGATAAGTTGTTTGATAAGCTATTGATATAAGGTTGTCTGATATGTTTGAAAATGATCAGGATTTTGATTTTGCATTTAAAAGTTTGAAGTTTGCTTTTGATTTTACGTTTGAAGCTTGCTAAATGCTAATTGTTGTACTTGTTTCTATTTGTTTTTCCAAAGGGTGAGTGTGATGATTGATTTATTATGGATGATTGATTATCATGGGTGAAAGCGAAATGGGATAGATTGATTTTTTGGGTTTTTTGAATGTTTTTTGATGTTTTGAAATGTTTTGAGGTTGTTTTTGGGTTTTTTTTTATGACTGTTTTGATTTTATGAAATTTTATGAATGTTTTTGTATTTTGTGTTTTGGGGGTTGATCAAAGATTAGCCTTGCCTATGTTCAAGCTTAGAGACGATGTAGTTCAGATATCATGTTTTTGATTTTTTTTTTACTTTTTAAGTGTTTTTGGATTTTGATGTGTTTTGGACTTTTCTCACAATTTTGACGACTTGGATATGGATGTGTGCAATGATATTAGTGCTCTGTTTAGGATTTTGTTGAAGACCAAGCTAAGGTTGACTGATCGAATCAATGGATTGATGATGATGATAACATTGTTGAGGATGCACAATAATGCAAGGATAGTGTTAAGCAACACAATGATCAGGAAGGATATCCCAAGATTATGGATTGATTGGACTTGATTGATCAATATTTTGAAGCTTGATTTGGAACAAAATTGTTTTGAATGATTCAATGTGACATTGAATCACACGTTAGATGCAATTTATATTGATTGTTTGGATTGATGTTCGATGAAAAATGAAGATTGATAAGGAATGTCTTCTCGTCAAAATGTGCCATGGGTTAGTGATTTGGATTTTTTCTCACAAGTGGTGGACCAATTTTATTTCACATTTTCCAATGTTCGGATCACCACATAAGTTGGAGGATATAGATCAAGATTTATTCTCAAAAAAAGATGTAAATATTTGCCCCCAATATCTAGCAATGTATGGAATGTGATGTGTGGATGCTCAGATAGGTGTATGGATTGAGGGATATGGATTATCTTGTGATAAGATAAGGTGTTCAGATAAAGAATGCTCATTTGGATAATGCTTCATGGCTCAGATAATGTTGGGTAGGATAGGATAAATGAAAATGACCCATGTCAAGATGTTTACCGTAAGCAAGCGTAAAGTGTGCACCAAACTTTTACCAAAATCAAGATAAATGGTTCATGGATGAATGGATTTATTATGGATGAGATGGATGGAATGTTGGATTTATTATGGATGGGATAAGATGCTTTCACTTGAACTAGCGCACGTAGATGCTTGATTCTACACATGATGATTATTTTCCAGGTTTTCATCATGGTACTTGCCCAAAGTGCCACCGAAGTGGTTTTCACTAGAGGATGATTTTTTTCTTTACTGTTTTCAATACTTTTTCTAATTTTTTTTTTGGATTTTCATATTTTTTGATTTTGTATTTTATTTTATTTTTTGAAATATTTATGCTGACCCACCTAGTGGTGTCGATGTAGATTCTTTTGTCATAATGTGCCATCGGTATTCTGCCTGAAGAAGTTGCTTTGCTAAGATACGTGCACTTGAATGCAGTTTTTGGGATTTCTGATCTACTTTGTCGATATTGGAGTTAACTTTATCTTTGTGCGCACATCATGATAGAGTGCCTTATGAATCCTTATGATCAAGGGTCGTTGCTAATACATGGTCAATGTAAGAATTGTATATCATGCATGGAGGCGTGGATGGAGTGTGTTTAGATAGAGACAATGGATTGGTTGACAGTTTGGAACCTTTGACTCTCCAAACTTGGGAAGATGAGAAATGACGGGTGGATACGAAAGTGTGCACGGAATTAGGACCGACTGCTTGATACAGTTTGTACGTCGCTTGAAAAGCCTATTTTTGCTTTTGTGGACATCTTTGATGGATACTTTTCCCTTTTTTAGTTTTCCCCATATTTTCTTTGACTGATGGAGTTTGATAGGGATGATCTTTCTTTGTATTCTTTGGTATCCATGTGTATTTGATTTGTCCATTATGCTTCTTAGCTTCTTTTTCTTTGATAACATTCTTCATACTTTGATTCAAATCTTTCTTTTGAAGTTGGTCCCAATTCATGCATGGGGTGATGGGTGGAAGAAGATTCATGATGTGACTGGTTGTAGTATTGGCATCGGTTTCATCATAAGGATTCTTCGTGCTCCCTATGTTGACGTTTGCTTGAGATGAAGTTGCCCCCAGTATGGTGGTAGTAGTGCCTTCATGCTTTGATTCTGCCTGTTCTGGGAGCTCTTGTTTAGAATGCATTCTCTGATAAATGACCATTGTAGATGATGTTATTGGAATTTGTTGCTCTACTGACTTCGGAATAGCCTATTCTATCTGACATGTTTCCTTAAGTGGATACTGTTGGATATCTTCATACATGATGTCCTCAGTCTGAATTTAGGATATGTCTAATCTTGATGTTGTCAACTCAATAACCTGCTCTTTTTGTGTAATAATGTCAGGAGTAAAAGAATCTTGTTCTAAATGAAGATCATCTATGTGTCCATCCATAGAAAGCATCTCATGGGTAGATGGAGGAGTATGTGCATCTTGTATAGATAGGAGAGTGTCCATTAGATCATTGTAGTATCTTGGAGATACAAATTCTTGATCTTGAATGATTTCAAAATTGCTTTTGACATGCTTTGGATCAAGTTCTTAACATGGGTCAATTTCAAAGGATGGATTGCTTACAAAGGGTTCTTGGATATCTTCATTAGGCATAGGAAGTGGCTCAATATCCTCTTGATCTTTGAGTGAATTTGGATCAAGTGTTGAGTTGAAAATTCCTTCAATATCGGCAATCATGAGGTCGAAGGATGTCAATATGTCTTGGAAAGGATCATTGCTAGACTTTGGTGAGAGATATTGATCATGCTTTAGAATAAATTTTTTAGATATGTCCTCTAACTCATTAGGTGATGTAGAGACATTTTCAACATGATCATTGGTTAATGGATGATGGATGATTGATTATAGGATCAAATAATGTTAACACTCCTTGAAATAGATCATTGTTGGATATTGCTAAGGGATTCTTATCATGATCAAAAAGTGACTCTTGATGTATGTTGATTTGATCTTCTGATGAGGTAGAAACATCTTCCATGTGTTCTTTGATAGATAGGTCTTGATTATGTGATCGTTGACTTGGATCGATACATGGAGTTAACATTTTTTTGGGATTTTGAGCAACATTTGCTTGTTGGGCTTGGTATTGGTCTTGAGCTTGCGCTTGCACTTGAGCCTGGGATTGTGCTTGTTGGTCTTGTAGTGTGGATTGGGAAACTTGAGAAGCTTGTTGAAACGCTAGTTGTGCAACTTGTCAGTTTTGGTTTTGTTGGAATGCCTTTTGATAAGCATCTTGTTGAGCGGCTTGTAACTCAATGTTGTATTGGTTTGATGTGTTTGGTTTGGATGTTGGTGGTGGTGGAGGTGGTTTTGGAATAGTGCTTGTTGTGGTGATAAGAGGTACCATTGTATTGATGATTGGGATTTGGTTGGTGGATGGTGTGATCGATATGGTTAGTCCTTGAGAGACCATGTTTTGAGGGATGATAGACGATGTGTTGGTTTCTTTTGCTATGGGGATGGTCGCCATCTATTGTTGTGATATTGATGGTAAGGGGGGGTGATTTGGTATGATGCCTTGATTGATGGTTGGGGGGATGTTTTGGATGAGTGGTGGTATCAAAGGTAGCCCCAAACCAAGAGGTGATACGGATGTTAATGGAAATAGTGGGAGTGGTGGGAGAGTGAGTGGCATGCTCCCTTGGGGAAATGATGATGTTTGATCAAAAATTCCCCCTAGTCCAAATAGGTCACCTTCTCCTTGTGAGGTCATGGGGAGAGAGGTTTGTGGTGTTGCATTAAATGATGATGATGATGGGTCATTATGAAAGGTGAGGGGGGCATATGGGTGTGATGGATTTTGAACAACATTCATGTGATTTACAAACATATCTATCCAAAATTTTACCAAGTGTGGATTTGAAATGTTCATGTTTGGTATAGTTGTACTTGGTATATTCTCATTTGGCATGTATGGATTTGGTGGGATAATGTTGTTTTGTTGAAGACTCATGTATTGCATATTTGGCCAATAGATTTGTAAATTTGGACTTGGATTTAAATCTACCATCAGAAAAGGTGTTCCAAGATTTAGATTGGGTAGACTCACATTTTTTGTGCCATTGAGGTTTGTAGGAGATAATGATCCCATGTATGGATTGTATAAATGTGAGTTTTGAAAATCAATTGGCATTGTAAGGCTTTGATAGTTTGGTTGACTTGGATTACTCATGATGTATGGATCAAGTTTATATTCCATGTTCCTCTTGTGTTTTGACCTTGTTGCAAAAGTGACCCCTAAGATGTTTAGGACCAATGACGAGATGAAGGATGAAAGGGGTAAATGATATTGGTGTTGCTTTTCTTAGGAACTTTTGGATCAATGCTAGACTTTAGGATTTGATTTTGATTGGTTTTGATTAGATTTGGATAATGAACTTGTAAACCCTAAGATGTTAGATGTTATCTTAGGATGTACTTGTTCTAATTGGGCTAATTTAACTAGAGGTATGAGAAAGGATGCATTCCCATACTCCTAACTAAATAAGGTGATTTTGATTTTGATGATTTACCGAAGTCTAGAATGATGTTTCCAAAGCTCTAAAGTTGCTTGTGGGATGGGATGATAAATGTTCAGAATGGATGAAGTGTTTGATTTTGATCCTAAATGAACCTAAGGAGAACTTTTTTACAAGGCCAAGGTTTTGAAGAACATGCTTTTCCCTTCAAACCAAAAGATCATTGTTTGCTCAAAATACCATAAGACAAAAGATACACAAGCACATGTGTGGGGTTCAATTGATTTCATCTTGATTAATGAATTGATTTTACCACAAACACTTTCTTGAGTATATTTTCAAACTAAATGTCCAATGTCCTAACTTCTTTTCATCCCACAAAGTGCTATGTGGAATTCAAGGAAATCAAGGCAATGGTTACCTATTGTTTATCTTTAGTAGGTAAATTGAGATGTAAGTTCAAGTGTTTAGAAACCTCTAAGGATGTGAATCCCAAGGGCAAGCAATAACACATGAATTTGGTCAATTGTATTTACCCCCTAAAGGGTTTGAAATTTTGATGAAGATGTTTAAGTGTTTGTTTCCAAGATGTTTTCAAACAAGAAAATCATTTTGTAACCAAGAATAAGTACAACCCTATGGATATGAAAGGCAATATTTGTTGAGTCCCCACTTGGACAACTCCAGCTACGCTTACCTTTAGTGAATGGTTAGATGCTTGACCCCACTAGCTCCCCTCCATGGAACTCACTTATACAGGGCAATCAAGCATCAACACCCATGAAACTCCCATGGAATGCTTTTCATTTCTACTGAAAGACCGTAAAAGTGTGGGGCGGCTTTAGAACGATTGTTCTTGAACCAACAAATAGATCAAGGATTTTGGCAATTCTAAAATATGGGTTTTAATTAGGACTTTCCATTCATGGAGATTGACCCATACAACGAGAGTCCCTTTTTAGATCCATCTAGTCGGAGCCAACTACGTGATACTGGCATTTATTCCAATACCCACATTTATATCCCGATTGGAAATACTCTTGGCTTTAGAGTGTTACTGATTGAGTCGTTCCTTCTAGTGCCAAAATGTTGAACCCCAATCCCAATACCTGCAAAACAATAAGAACAAACACATTAGATGGTGAAATGCAAGCAAGAACAAGGATTCCTCATGGAATCCATTTACAAATTTTAATTAGGAAAAGAGATGAAGAACACAATAAGAAATCAATAAAAAAGAGGTTGAATCTTAATTAAACAAGCAAACTCTTGATCCCATGTGGGAATTGGTGCCAATTTGATGTGAAAATTGGCCCTTTCCCAACTCCTATGATGCAAGCTTGATGAATGTTGATGAATGATCCACTTTGATGAAGAATGGTGAGTGATCCAATGGAAAAATATGCATAACCTAGCTATGATTCAATGATAATGGATGGAAATGGCTAGATATTTGAGCATAGTAAGTTTACTCAAATTGTGGATGGATAAAATGAAGGATGAGCTCTTCATTTATAAAATTCCAAGATGGATGAATGTCCAAAATAGAGCAATGTGGGACTAGCATTCGTCCAATGGAAAGATGCAACTTGTCAACCTATGAGTGGATGGAGGATGTGCAAGTTTTGAGGATTGTGCCAATAAATGCCTATTTTTTAATTTTAAATTTGTTTAAATGACATGCAAGAGGGAAGAGAGAATGCATTGAATACCACTTGGCTCAAGGCAAAGGACATGTAAGAGAGAGTAAATGCCTTGTTGGATGTACATGTCAACTTCGATTTTGAATTCAAACTTGGAGAATATTCCCAAAAGATACCTTGTTGAGGAAAATAGAGATTTAATAAATCAATTAAATCTATTTTCATGTGCAAGTGGTCAAAGCTAGAGGATGGGACATGAGGAGAGATTAAATTAATCAAAGTTAATTAATTTAATGAAGGGGGTAAATGATGTGACCTATTTGACTTAAATTTGTGGATTTATTTAAATCAAATATGAGAGGAATGTGATAAGGGATTAATTAAATAAAGATTTTGATTTATTTAATTAAAAGATATGATTGTTAGATTAAACTAAATAAGGTTTTAATTTATTTAATTTAATAGATAGACTATAAGAGATTTAATCAAATAAAATTAATTATTTAATTAAATCAGATAATTAGATCAAAATGGTTAATTTAATTATCAAGAAGAGTTGACTTAATTAGATAATTGATTTATTCAATTAAGAGAGGAATATTGATGAATTTAATCAGATAAAAGCATTTGATTAAATGGTTAGACCGAAGGATGATTCAGGATGAGTGGGTCAGGATCGAGTGTGCGATATCAATTTGTATATTTTCTATGTCTACATTTTGCCCCTCTTTGAAGCAATTTACTTGTGTTTGTTCAAAGAATAACCTTGCCATGATCAAAAGTCAAAAATTCTCTTATTTTTTTGGATGACCCATTGTTGCCCCAACGAATAAAAAATTACACTGGTATACTGCCCCCTCGAGAGATTGGGTGAAGAGGTTTGATTTGAGGGTCGATCTCTCGACAAAGAGGTTCAAGTTCAGTTCAACTCAAAAGTTTGATGTAGAAAGATTTTGATGATGTAGACAATCATCAGCCATGGCTAGCCTTGTGCCTATTTTGATATATTACACCCACTTGATCTTAATTTGTAGGGTGTTTGTAGTTGTTATTTCCACTATTTTCTTTGTTGTTCATTTTCTACCAAGTATTTTTGCCCTATCACATTTCTGGCACACCCAGTGGGACCCACAAATGGGTCTCTTTCTTTCACATTTGTTGTTTTTTTGCTTTTTGCATGTGCAAGTTGCAGAAGAGTGGACCCGACCTGCTAACAAACGGACTTGACCACCCAGGGGTGGACCTGAACTTTGCACAGGCGGACCTGACCTCCAGGGGCAGACCCGACCTTGCCCAGGGGCGAACCTGCCCTCCAGAGACTCCAGAAAGTGTTTTTTGCAAATTTTTCACAAAGGGGAAAACCTAACCTACAGACATGCAAACTTGACCTACAGACAGGCAGACCTGCCATCTATACAAGCGGACCTACCCTCCAGATAGGCGGACCTTGCCTCTAGACAAGTGGATTTTCCCTAGATAGTTTTTTTCCACAAGGTGAAAGTTCATTTTTTTAGCAATTTTTTTGGTTATTTTAAGTGTTTCTAATGCCCTAACATGCTTTGTTTTTGTTTGTGAAAGCATCTAATTGGAATTTTTCAAGGAACAAGGATGAGAGTCACTAACGATTTTCCTTGCAGGGTTAGTTATTTATCAATTTCCACTTGATGTCTTGCATAACTTAGGCACATAGTTTAATTAGGGGTGTCAATTAGCCTTGTTTGTGGTGATTGTTGGTAAGCTATTTGACTTATCCAATCCCCTTGCACCATTTGATGATCCTGGGTGATGAGAAATCATAGCTTGCCAAGTCCTTTAAGTCACCATCTTTTATTTTTCTTAGCGGCACCTACTTGGGGATTTCATCACCCCAAGGGACGATTCCAACCATGCATACCAGTGATGTATATAAAGGAGGGAGAGAAAAATTTTTACCTCAATCTGACCACATTGTAATTAGTGAAGCGTCGGGATGATGTGAAGAGTTGGTATGAGCCTTTAGTATCTCGCTAAGGTTCCCGACTCACGCTTGTAATAGGTTGGTGTTCACGGTTTGGGTCTCACATACCGGGTGTATATCGAGGACTCCTTAGCAACCATGTTCATCCTAGAATAGAAGACTTTGTCGGGCATACCCTTTCTAATAGACTTAGGATTGTGTTGTCTGAATTATCTTCTTTGTGTGAAACCAGTGATTGTCTGATTAATTGACTTAGCCATATCCTTTTCATTGATGTTTGTTGTGTTTTGAGTCCTTTTCCTTAGTCATCTTTTCAAAACTCAAGTTTAAACCTCTCGGCAGGTGGACCTGCCCTCTAGATAGGCGAACCTGCCCTCTAGGGGCAGACCTCACCTGTAAACCAGTCATTTGGAGCCTGTTTTAGCCATTTTTTACCAACTTTTGCTCCATAAATTGACATTCCCTCCCGATAAGCAAACCTGACCTCTAGACAGGTGAACCTGATCTTCAGGGGAAGACCTGACCCATCTAGGGGTGGACTTGACCTTTGACCCAGCCCTTTTAGGCTTGTTTTGACCAAATTTGACCATCTTTTGTTCCACAAGCAGACCTGACCTTTGACCTAGCCCTTTAAGGCCTGTTTTGACCAAATTTGACCATCTTTTGTTCCACAGGAAGACCTGACCCATCTAGGGGTGGACCTGACCTTTGACCTAGCCCTTTCAAGCCTATTTTGACCAAATTTGATCATCTTTTGTTCCTCAAGCAAACCACCCTCCACAGGGGTAGACCTGACCCTTGACTAATCATTTTTTTCATTTGTTTCATCATTTGGGCCCCTCGTTTCACCATTTCGATCACTCGTCTCCCCATTCCAAATGCTCGTGCACCTAATTCGAGAGTCCATTCGCCATCCTAAACATTCATCCCCCTGATGTGTGCATCCATTTACCCCTTTAGGGTCCCTGTTCACTCAATCGTTCTCCACGTTTTAGATATCATTTCTTCATTTCATATCACCATTATTCCATTGAAACCTTGTTAAAGTAGTTATCCAAATTGACCTAGGTGTTCATCTCTAATTGTCATCCATCAAAACTGACTTAGGGTAGTCATCCATCCTAAGTCGGTCATCCTCGTCGGCCCAATCAATTAACTTCTATCTCAAGTTAGATTTTGTGCCATTATCATACATCCACCCTTTAGTCAATTAATCAACACCTAGCGTTACCAAGGATCACTCTCGAACTCGGTTTCAAATTCCAGTCATTACCATTTATCCTAGTTGATCATCAATCCAAATCAAATCATCATATCATCCAATCTAGGTTGGCTAATCATCTACCAATCAACCCAATCCGATCTCATCAAACAAATCCATTTCAGTCGAATCAATCCCATCTTTCCACATCCTTGTTGGCTAATCAATCATCAAATAAAATTAATCCTTTCATCACCAAGGTCTTCCTAGCATCCTAGTCCATCATATCATCTTGCATGCCCATTCAGACCCAGTCACAAGCAAGGAAAATGGCTGAGCAACAAGCCCAACCAAACATCCCTCAAGATCCCAACAACCAAGCTAATGTCTCGTAAGATCCCACTAACGGTACGAATATCCCTCGAGATCCTCATAACGGTGCATCATCATAATCCAACATTGAAGGTCAAAACACATCACCACCCGTGGATAAAAACATGGTCATTCAACCCGAACTTACATTTGAGGAACACTTTAGTAACCCTGTCAATGTGCAAATGAAAAATCACCTTCTTGAAAAATATGGGGAAGAAATTTTGGCCCACTTAATTGAAAAAGGTGTCAAGCTGCCATCAAGTGTCGACCTATGCAAGTATGGCAATTCCACATCTAACATACCCCAAGGCTCACAAAACACATCAAGTAGTTTGTACGGCCCCAATGTTCCTCCAATGGAAGGTTGGAATCAACTTGTATTTGGTAACGCAAATATGTATCACGTTAACAATCCCCCACATCCCGCAAGCTCAGTCATGGGGGCTCCTCAAGCAGCTAATCCCAATGATCCCTTTGCCTATGGCATGCCACAAAATGTCCTGCAATCATCACGATTAATGCTAACAACACCACCCCTTTCAAATCAACCTCCCATCAATGCTAGGGGCACCCCTTTTACCACATTTCCTCCACCTCCTGGGGCCACAAACCTACCATCCCCTTCATACACATCTCAATAGCCTCCCCAATCTAACATACCACCTCCATTACTGACACAAGCTACATCCCAACCGAATGTCCCCTTTGGTACCCAACAGCCTTTGTTGCAAAACACCTCTACATTAACCCAGCTACCTCATCAGCAACAACCTCTGCATAACCCCTTGATCTCTTCATAGCAACCCCCACACCAATCACAAGGCAATATGTCTCGACCTCCCACCCAGACCATATCCTCATTCCTTGCATCCATTCTACGTCCGCAACTCCAATCACAATACAACATCCCATCTCGGCCCACACAACACCTCACATCACATTAGCAACCTCCCCAACATTACTATTATCCTAACCAACAACCACCGTATGTGGCCTCCCAACAGTCACAATAGTACCTTCAGTACTAGCAAGCCAATCCGCAACATCACATTCAAGCTCCTCAGCCTCCCACCGCACATTTTTATTAAACGAATCCGTACTATATCTCGCAACAACAACCCCAACACCAACAAAATCCCCTAACATACCAACAAGGGGTATCATCAGCTCACTATCAAAATCCATACCTCAACCTTCAAACACTATCTCAGCAAGATCATCTGTATCCATCTAACCCATACTTGGCTCTCGTGCCACCAATCAACTCAGATCTGTTAGAGATTAAATCCGCTCTAAAAGATCTTCAAGCTAGGACTGGCAAACAATCGTTCAAATTTGAAGACATATGTCCCTATCCATTTGATCCCTCCATCTCATTGATCCCCTTCCCTAAACATTTCGAGATACCAAAATTCGACAAATACAAGGGAAACAAAGATCCTAAGGCCCACTTGCAAGAGTTTTACTCCCAATGTCGGGAAGTTATGCACAATGACAACTATCTCTTGTACATGTTCCCATGGAGCCTGACAGGCAATGCCTAGAATGGTTCATGGGTCTAGAATGAGGGTCCATAAGATCCTTCGTAGATCTTTCAGAAAAAATTATTTCTTACTTCTCCTTCAATTTGGAGGACATTGATGCATTGGATCTCCTTAAAGAGAAACAATAGGAAGGTGAAACCTTTGCTAGCTAGCTATAGAGGTGGCGTGTGCTAGCAAGCCGAATGAAAACCCCTCTCAAAGAGAAATATATGGTCACCCTCTTCGTGGAAAATTCTCATCCTAACATGGCTCATAATTTTAGGTTACACTATGTCACCACATTCGCTAAGATAGTGGAAAAGGGACCCATCCTCGAACGTGCCCTTATTGCCAAAGGGCACATCAAGATACACCACTATGATAGAGAAAGGCCATCCGGTGATAAGTCTCGATTTTGGAACAAGAACAAAAATGCAGTGAATGATGGTGTCACTAACACTAAACATGTTCAGGTGGCCAGTACATCCTAAAGACAACAACCATCTATACCTAATTCCATATTCGTGCCATAGGGGGCATCTTTTCCTTCTCGACGGTCAAACCAGAGCAGTCAAAGGAATAGAAAATGCCAGTATGCTCAATTAGGAGAACCCTTGAGTGTCATCTTCAATAAGTTGTTATAGATCAACTATCTGATCACCTATCCTGTCACCAAACCACTTGATGAATCCAAGCCTAAACCTGCCTGGTTTAGGGAGAATGAATATTGTGAATTCCATAAAATCAAAGGACACACTCTAAATAAGTGTCAAGGTCTCAAAAACTATGTCCAAGATCTTATCGATCGAGGAGATATCAAAGTCGACACCAGTCAAGCTTCGTCGTCTAATGCTCAATTGCAGATATACCAAAATGCCTTCCCTAACCATAATCAAGGTGCAAGCACCTCTAATAGCAATCCCCAAGACAACAACACTAATAATATAAGCTATAAAAATGTACCCCTCAATTATAATGACATTGTCCATTACATTTAGCAAGTAGAACCTTGTGTGTCTATGATACATGTTAAAGCTAAAGATCCTCAATGTGTTGTTACTATGTGACAATCCCGCATTACTGTCTCGATAGCCCCCACATCCACTCAATCAACTCATGTAAACTCTCAGTACAACATTCTTGATCACTTGGGAAAGACCCCAGCTCATATCTCCATCTTGGATTTGCTTAAGTCTTCTCCCGTACATCAAGAAATTCTCAATAGAGCCTTACAAGAAACCCATGTACCTAATGACATTGATCCCACACGATTCCAAGTCCTTGTGGGACACCTAGCTTTGTCTTACCAGCTACACTTTAGCCAGAGTGATATGTTGAATATTGATGCCAATCATAACCATCCCTTGCATATCGAAGTCATGGTCGCCCATCATAAAATAAAAGGGTCTTGGTAGATAATGACTCTACCCTCAATTTATGCACTCTGAAATTCATAAAACATGTGGGGTATACCCAAGTGGATTTGAGTAACCAAATCATCACAATCAAGTCTTATGATAATGCAGAATAAATTCTAAAAGGATTATCAGTCTTCCTATTTAGGTTGGACTTGTAGTTCAATATACTACTTGTCATGTCCTTGATCTGTACTTACCATACAATCTCCTCCTTGGCTGCCCATGGCTCCATGTCATGCAAGCCATCCCCTCCATGTACCATCAGTGCCTAAAATTCCCGGTTAATGGATAGGAGATCACCATTTATGTTGACCCCCAACCATTTGAATATTGTTGCACTTTAGAAGCGTCATTTCCCCATTTACATTATTTTCCTAGGGTTGAAATGGGGGCATCTCAATCATCATCCGCTAATCCACCCTCCACTACGACAGCCACTCCATCCTTCAGTCACCAAACTCTAGATCATTAACAAGGGGTGGGGAGAATATGAAATGCATACAGCCCTAAACATGGCAACCATGCCACCGTCACCACACAAGTACTATCAACCCTCACATGCTACTCCAAAGGAAGACAAGACTTTCACCTTCAGTGTTAAAAAAATTCCTACCACCACTTTTCAGTCTCCTAGTATAAAGACAGATGCACTAGAAGAAAATATATATCAGTGGGTATATCATGAAGAAACCCAACCGGATCCACCCCTAAAGGAATACTTCCAAGAATTATACCCTTGGTCAGCTAAGTTTGTAGAAAAATATAACTACCAAGGTAGGGGCCTAGGTAAAGAAGAACAGGGGCAGTTGCAACCTATTGATACATCAAAGCTACCAAAGAATATAGGCCTTGGATATGACAAAAAGCAAAAAGGCCCTACAACATCATCTAATACTTGCAGTAGTGTTACTATGGATGATGTCTCATTGGAAGACATACCCGAGGAGGAATCCATCATACACGCATACGATGACGTTGATCACACAGACCTGTCATCCATGTTTGAATGTCTATTCGTATGTACCATTAGCCTATCCCTTTGTCATCCTAAGCTTATTGATTGGGACCTACGTAAGAATGCACCTGTCAATGTCTCCTTGGATACATATTTCAACCTCATGGGATTGGGGGAGGATGAACGCTCCAGTCGCAAAAATAAAAACAAGAAAAATAAAAAATGATCATCTAGTGAAAACCTCCCTGAGGCACTTCCTGACCTGGGAAAATTAAAAATAAAGGATACATCCAACAACGAAAACCTTGAAGAGGTGCTGGAAGATGGAGACGTTCATCTTCCCCTCGTGGGAACTCAGTTATCTACTCGATCATCCATCCTAATTAAAGAGACTCAAAAAGTTAATCTAGGTACTGCTGAAAATCCCAAGATCGCCTATGTAGCCAAGTCACTCTCAGAGCAAGACTATCCATTCATCATGCAGCTACTCCAAGAAGGTATCATTAACTTTGCTTGGTCATATTCAAACATACCAGGCTTATACCCCGCCTTAGTAGTTCATCATCTAGACATTCGCCCAAATGCCAAGCCTGTCAAACAGAGGCTTCACAAGATGCATCCACAAGTAGCATTATTAGTCAAGAAGGAATTAGAGAAACTACTGGATGCCAGTTTTATCAAACCCATTGACTACTCTGAGTGGATCTCCAACATAGTACATGTTTCCAAACCAAACAGAGACATTCAGATTTGTACAGACTTTTGGGATCTTAACAAGGCTTGTCCAAAGGACGACTTCCCTCTACCCAATATTGACATGTTGGTCGACCTGACTGCAGGACATGAGATGTTATCCCTTATGGATGGTTTCTTTAGTTACAATCGAATTTGAATTGCACTTGAAGATCAACTCAAGACCGCTTTTACAACAACTTGGGTTACTTTATGTTACAATGTTATTCCCTTTGGTCTCAAAAATGCAGGGGCGACATATCAGTGGGAAATGACGGTCATCTTCCATGACCTCATCCATATCATCATGGAGGATTATGTCAATGATTTGTTAGGTAAATCCAAAACCCCAGCGGAACATCGTGTCATCCTGAAGATGATCTTTGAACAGTTGGAACATTACAAGTTACGACTAAATCCAAAAAAGTGTGTCTTTGGTGTTACGTCAGGAAAATTGTTGGGTTTCATCGTCTCTTGAAGGGGTATTGAGGTCGATCCCACCAAGGTGAAAGCTATTTTGGACATGCCACCCCCATGCAATCTAAATCAATTAAGAAGTCTTCAAGGGAAGATGCAATCCATCCATCGGTTCATAGCCCAACTTGCAGATAAGTGTTAGCCATTCACCCATCTCCTGAAGAAAGACTCCACCTTTCGATGGAACCAAGAGTTTCAAATAGGTTTTGATAAGATCAAGGAATACTTAGCTCACCCACCGATCTTAATGCCACTTATTCCAGGGAAACCCCTCCTGCTTTATATCTCCACCACTTCACTCGCATTGGGGGCATTGTTGGAACAACATGATGAATCGTCAAAAGAAAGAGAAATCTACTACATTAGTTGAACACTAATCGGCTATGAATTAAACTACTCTCCCATGGAGAAAGCCTACCTTGCAGTAGTCTTCAGCACACAGAAAATCTGACATTACATGCTCAACCATCCAGTCAAATTAATAGCAAAGATTGATCCACTAAATTATATGTTATCCAGAACCACTCTAACTGGTCGCATGGCTAAGTGGGTGATGCTCCTAAGTGAATTTGACATAGAGTATGTGGATTGCAAAGCCATAAAGGAACAAGTCATAGCTGATCAGTTGGTCGAGCCGCCACTAGTAGATGCTTACCCTCTGGTCACTGAATTTCCAGACAAAGAAGTTTACACAGTTATAGAAGCACTGGCTTGGACACTGTATTTTAATGGCTCATATACTCATAATGGATCAGGCACAGGAATTCTATTAGTTACCCCTCAAGGTGACTACATTCTAAAATCATTCAAGATAGCATTCTTGTGTACCAACAACATGGCAGAGTATGAAACCCTCCTCACCGACCTCTGAATTGCAAAGTAGTGGCACATAACTCACTTGAAAGTCTTTGGTGATTCATTGTTAGTCATCAAGCAGGTTAATGATGAATTCTTAACGAAACATGATAAGCTATTACCCTACAAGCGTATGGTGGATGATTTCAAGAAATATTTCACCTTCATACAATTTGACCAAATTCCTAGAGCACAGAACAAAGCATTTGATGCAATGGCTACTATTGGATCCTTGATTGACATGCCTAAAGATTGAACAGAGTGCGAGTTCCTTGTGGAACAACTTTTAATCCCAGCATATGATATCCCTGAGACTGACATGGTGTGTGACATTATGGGTCCCACTTCCCCCTGGTACCAAGACACATATTCCTATCTGCATGATAATATCCTACCCCAGATCTTACATACAATCAATGTAAATCCTTCGTTCATCACTCTTCCTGATACATTATCATCGGTGATACGCTTTATCATCACGGGTATGATGGAATCCTCCTTAGTTGTCTAAATGAGACTGAAGCCCATACTGCACTAACAAAAGTACATAGTGGTGTTTGTGGGGCTCATTCAAATGGTATGGCTTTGGCCAAAAGGATTCTCTGAGCTGGATATTATTGGCCTACATTAGAACATGATGCTTGTGAATTCATGAAGAAATGCCTTCCTTTCCAACAACATGCAGATTTGATTCATGCTCCAACACAGGACCTTCAGCCCCTCCTAGCACCATGGCCCTTCTCTCAATGGGGTTTTGACTTGATTGGAAAGATTTACCCACCATCTTCTAATAGCCATACATTCATAATTACTGCTACTGATTATTTCACTATGTGGGTGGAAGTAATGCCACTCTCACAAATCACCGATACTCAGATCTTGAAATTCATCCTTTACCATGTTCTCTGCAAATATGGTATCCCATCCATTATCCTCTTTGATAATGGAAGGAATTTTAAAAACTAGGCCATGAAACATCTTTGTGACACCTTTCATATCCAACATCATTGGTCAACGCCTTATTACCCCCAGGGTAATGGTCAGGCAGAAGCAACCAATAAGACCCTTATCTGCATCCTCAAAAAGGTGGTCAATAACACTGGTTGAGATTGGCACCTCCATATTCATCCTGCCCTCTGGGCATATTGTACCTCCATTTGCACCCCTACAGGTGCCACCCCCTATTCTTTAGTGTATGGCACCCAGGCCATCTTTCCAATCGAAGTTGAGCTCCCATCACTAAGGATTTCCCTGAAAAACCCTATCAACGAGGAGGATGCTCGTGTTGCACGACTTGCACAACTGGAGTTACTTGATGAAAGAAGAATCAAATCCTATGATCATCTACAAGCATATGAAAACTTCCTCAAGCATAACTAAAATAAGAAGGTTCAGCCTCGACAATTCCAGGTTGGTGATCTTGTCCTTAAAGAGAACTAGCGCACCCAGCAGGACAATGATAAAAAGAGAAAATTTGAGGCAAACCGGTTGGGTCCTTATATCATAAGCGCTAAATATGGCTCTAAGGCATACAAACTTGCTACCCTTGAAGGAGATCCTCTTGAAGAACCTATCAATATCATTCATCTAAAGAGGTTCTACACCTAAATCCGCTTGGTAACCCCACCTATCAAAAAAACAAAAAAATACATCAAAAAAAAAAAAATTCCAAAAATAGTAAAGAGAAATAAATTCGTCCTATGGTGAAAACCACCTTTTGGTGGCACCTTGGATAAGTATGGGTGGTGAAAACCTGGTAACAATCATCATCCGTAGAGGGCTTAATCATTATCTACCTGGCATCCTAGTTATTTTTTGCTTTCATCTGCACTATCATCCTCACCCATCCCATCCTCGGCTACTTGGTATATCTCTTGATTAAGCATTGATGATCCATCTTGGCTATCCCTCATCCTAAAATTTTCAATGTCCCACTCTGAGCTTATTTCGTTTGTCTGATTTTCAATTGGTTTGTGTCTTCATATAGCCACCCATCGTGTCGGCCTCCATCTAGATCTCATCTTGTTGCATCCTTAGTCGAACTACGTTGCCCCTGCACTGTCACGTAGGCAAGGTTGATCATTTGATCCTCCCCCAGGGAATTTGCATGTCATGACATGTGTCATTCATCATCAGTCCCCATTGTCTTCTCTCCACTTTATCCATAGTCTTTTCATGAACTACGAGGGCTCTGTGCTTTCACGTAGGCAATGTTAATCTCTTATCGGCCCCCGAGCCCCTAAGTCTGTAGGGTGTCTCAGTTTGTGTCCTTTTCTGACTTGTTCTTCCCAAATGAAATCCCCTAGTATCAAGAGATCTTCTTAATGAAAAACATCTTTCCCCAACTAGGTCATTCTTGTGTAGTATCCATCATCGGTCTCAACAGGATGCATCCTTCCTAGTAGACCGCATCAATCCCATCCATCCCCTTGATCCTATGGAAAAGGACGTTTGAAATTGATTGTGATCTTTTGATGCTTTTGGACTTTGTTTATCATTTGAGCTCCCTATCAACATTTTTCATGGTTGCCTTGATCCATCATATCATGGTGTGTTTTGACTATTCAACATAGGGGCATATCTTCATCTTTTCTTTGTTGTCTTCTCGATTGTCCCACGTAGTACCCACCAAGATTCCTGAGGTCTTGTGTTACGTTGGGGCATCCTTGTGTGTTTTTGGTTATCCCAATACCTGAACTAACCAAGGTCATCATGACCTTGGGGTGTTGGGATAGCCTTTTTTGTTTGTTGTGTTTCTTTCATGCATTGGATGCCAACTCGCCTTGGTCTTACATATCAGGGTATTCGGTATCTTATGCTATAGCAAAAATCAATGCTCTGAAGATGGAAAATTGTGTTCTTGACTGCATTTCATTTCACTACATACGCTCTTCATTTAGCCTTCTTCATGACCTAGGACTTGTGATTTAGGTTGTGCAAAGTCTTGACTCTTTTCCCTACTGATCTTCCTCTCAGGGTACTAATGGTTTTTTGACAGGTGCAATATCACACCCATAGTACACCTATCGCCTATCCACACTCCCATGCAAGTCCTTACTGACACTTAGGTTTGCATTATAGGAACTCATCTTTCATTCATATTTCATGTTACATTATAGGAACTCATCTTTCACTCATATTTCATGTTACATTATAGGTTCAATATATTTAATAGTTCATAGGCTGACTAGATTAAGCATCATAGTTTTATTTAACACATACACATCCATATTAACATTTACATAATACATGCACTATCACCCACCAAAACATATTGTTGGCTACATCCTAATTACATTTCATACCAAATATTCATATCATCTTGCATTATCAACATTAATATATGCATAATCATCCATCCACATAAGCATGCAATATCCATCCACATAAGAATGAAGTATCATAAACATGTACATACATAAACCAAAGTGTCTATCCACATAAGCATGAAGTATCATAAACGTGTGCATAAATAAATCAAATCATACATCCACATAGGCATGAAATATCATATACATATGCATACATCAACTGAATCATCCATCACAAAAACATAATGCACAGTGTCAATAAGAGTTGTCCCATATCATAATCAAAATAATACAATGTACATCTCATCACAAAGCATCAAGCATAATCTACCACATATCCATCATATATCATCAAATAAGGTACAAAATCCAGAGATGTAGAGCACCTCTGATCTCTGCCATTAAGTACTAAACCTCCATCTTATGTCTATCAAAAAACCGATATCCTGTCATCTACTCTCTAATTGCTCTATTGTGAGTTGCCCACGTCTGATCTCTGTGGAGAGTCAGGCACTAGCCCTCTATGTGTGGGAGTCCCCTGATACTCACTAGTGGGAGTCCCCTAGTAACCACCAAGAGGAGAAGGAATCTGTCAATAGTCATTATACCCTTTGGTATGTGTCCCTAATGATTGGGACGGTGTTGGCATCTAAGGTACATGTCTGATGTAGCGTGTTGTACGTTGCACTAGATCTAGAACGACATGCTCATATGCACACTTCTAGTAACTTGCCTCCTGCATATAATCATCCCGCTGCACAACCTGATGCCTAGCGGCATTCTGCTCAATCTATACCCATCTCGATCTCCACTAATAGCTCTTTGCTCCTGTACCTAGGCCTCCTGTGCCACTGTCAGTTGTTGTACCTGCTATGTAGCCCTATCTCTCTCAACCTCTATAGCCTGTAACTATGCATGTAACCCTTGTACCTCTACCTCCGGCTCGGCCCCCTCACCATGTGCTACCTGCAGCTGAGCCTGTATTGTGTCCCACTCACTCTGCAATGTCTACATCAGTACCTCTGCGGCATCTCTCTCCCTATACGCGGCCTGTGCCTGAGCCTCCACTGCTTCTCTATCCCTCTGAAGTGCTTGAAGTCTCAACTTGGCAGCATCTTGCTCTCGCCAAAGACCTAACACCTATGACACCACTACATCCCTCTCTCTTCGAAGAGACTAAACCTCTGTCTCTTCCACCTTCCTCTCACTTTGGGACACCTGAGCATGTGCCTGTACCACATCCCTCTCTACCTCTATGACCTGCACATGTGCCTGTGCCATGTCTCTCTTTGTCTATAGCATGTATATCTCTCTCCTCATCTCCTCCTCTCTCTGCTGCATCAATCCCATATCCCCAATTGTCTGATCTAAATAATCCACTTTTTCTCTGAGCTCAGCCCGCTCCTGATGCAAATCTTCTCTCTCTCCATAACCACTCTAGCTATCCTTGCAGACCCTCTATATCTCTAGCAGTCCCTGCCCCAATCTCTAATGGCTCCTGCCCTATCCCTCCTTCAATAGCCTGTCGTATCACCACCTCCACCAGCAAATGGTCCCATCTCACTGCATCTCCCTGCCCCAATCTCTAATGGCTCGTGCCTTGTCCCTCCTCCAACAACCTATCGTATCTCCACCTCCGCTAGCAATTGGTACCATCTCACTGCATCTCCCTCCTCATGCTCCCTAGCCACCTCCGCTCGCAACCTCTCTACCTCTACCCGTAGGTCAACTGCCTCATCCCATGCCTCATCCCTCTCTCTCAATAATCTCCTCTCCACATCTGACACCAGTGTGGCCAAGTCTAAGTAATCTCTCTCACCCTGGACAAATCGTGTCTGTAGCCCACTTAGCTCTCCCTCTAATGTGACCCGCTCTACCTCTGTCTGTCGTAATTGCTACTCACTAAGGTGCAGTCTCTCCAGAGTCTCTCTCAACACCACTGCGGGATCCTCTCCTCTAGGTGGTGTTGTCAACAATGGTCAGATGTCATACACATCAGAGTCAATGTCCATATGTTGTGGCTCATACCCGTCATTCTCTATCGATGCCTCATCTCATCCACATCAATCACCGAGGGGCTCCCCCTCTCCCTGTCATCCTCTCTTTCTCTCCACTGGCCTCGTCCTCCTATCTTTGTCACTGTTTCCCTCCTATGGCCACATCTACCTCTTGTCTTTCTCGCACCCCACTGGCCTCGCCCTCCTCCTATCTCTATCATTGTTTCCCTCTTGTGGCCACATCTGCCTCCTAGGGATGCAGGTACCTCCTAACTCCTCTCTCTCTAGACCTCTAACCCCCTATCCTATTGTGTCACAGCCTTAGCCTCATCCTCTCCCTCCTCTGCCCCATCCCCTCCTCGGGCTCTGCATCGTCATCTCCTCCTCTTACCTACCCTCACTGGCTCCTCAGCTACTCCAACTGCCTCCTATCCCTCCCCCTATTGTCCTCCTCTCTCTTGACCTCCTCTTTTTCATCCTCAGGGTACTGGTCCCTCTACCCTCAATCGTCTCTCATCCTCTAATCCAAAACCTAGTGCTCCCTCAATCAGCACTACTGGGGTAATCCATGGAGGTGGATGTCGCCTAAACCACTGACGATATCAATTTTTTGTCCCTGCATCTCTCAAGCCCTCATGCCTACTTGGGTATGGTACAAACTATAGTGCCTCTAGCTCCTCCCACACTACATCTAGATCTAACTTAGGCCCCCATGGTTTCTCTCGTGTCAATCATCGAAACATCACCTGCCCCACAGGAATATCCTGCCTCACTCCAAACTATCGTGTCACTCGATCGGGTTTGTGTAGTTCCACTACATGTAGACCTCTCCCAATAATATAACAATGGGTAAAGAAGTACCCATTGTGTGCCTCCTCATCATCCCTCTAGCCCCTGAAGTGTCGCAGCATATATGGACACCATACTATCATCTCCGCCTGCACATCATCCAGTCGTCTCCTCCACACATCCACATCTCTAACATTTCGATACTGCAATATCACTCCTGCCTCTGCCCCCATCCCCAAGCTATATCCTCTCTATCATCCTACTCTTTGCATGATCAGCTTGGTCACCCTGATGTGCTCTCAAGCCCACAACTGTAGCAGTGTGACCTGTGTCACACTCAGCGATTGTCGATAACATATCCCGTGCATATCCCGGTATAGTTTTTCCAGCATACAGGTCCCCCACACAAACTGACTCTCTCGGCCCTTGATGATGTGTCAGATCACCTCGGAAAACCTAAGATGCAAGAATTGACCACTCCGATCTGGCACCAATATCCCACTATTCAGCTCTGCTAGATACAACGACAATGTCGGTACCCTACAAGACAAGCATTTGTCCACGTCCAACTGATGTTGCCGAATCGGTAACTCGTCATCACCAAATACAACCTGCACAGACTCATCCAGTGCCTCACCCAATACCCAGCACTCGCTAACTGCAAGTCCTACTATTGGGAGCCTTAGAATCCACCATACATCCTCTAGGGTAACCGTCATCTCCCCAGTCGGTAAATGAAATGTAGATTTCGTCGAGTCCCAACGCTCTATCAAGGCTATCAGCATGGCCCTGTGGGCCTTAATCGTCGGGTAAGCTAGCATGTGGAATAGTCCCTCCTCTGCTAACTCTGGTGATCTGTGTCGATCATCGTTGCCATGCATCTCCTTAGTACCTCAAATTGTCTCTCTCGCGTCCGCAAGCTTTCAACATTCTGTATCCATAACATAAACACTATGTCAGTTCCCCTAGCATCATTTCCCTTCGCGCCCCAGGATTTCCCTTCTGAATCCTACCTCTTTCCTCCCTTTTTCCTTACCTTTCCATCTTTCTTTTTTTCTATCCTCCCAGATCCTCACTCTGGCTTGGGGCAGACTCACCCCAACTCAGGCAGACCCACCCGGCTCCATGGGCGGACCCGCCCTGGTGCCTAGGCGGACCCGCCCAGCTCCATGGGCAGACCCGCCCTGGTGCCTAGGTAGACTCACCTGAGCCCAGGCGGGCCTCCACCCAGCTTCGGGCAAACTGAGCCTAGGCAGACCCACCCAGGCCCGCGAGCAGGCCTCTGCCTAGCTCCAAGAAGATACACCCTAGCCTGAGCGGACCTGCCCAAGCCCAAGCGGACCCACCCACGCCCGTGGGCTGACCCGCCCACACACACAGAGTGGTCCCCGCCTAAGTGCTTAATGGTCACCCACTCCTCGCACTCCCACACTGCCCCCACCTTCTCCTACCCATTTTTCATCCCTCCCGACCCAACAAAACCCATGTTTTTAAATTTTGAAAAAAATTAAGCAAAATGACAAAAATCACAAAGTGGGTTTTGGAGCTAACCTGGTGTGGCACGACACACTTGCTAAAGAATCGTTGTCTCTCGTCCCCCCGGTGGATGATGTCGGTATCATACTCCAGCATTATGCACTTTCCCTCTCGTTCTCTTCTTTTCTTCCTCTCCTCCTCACTTGACAGTTGTCCAAATGAGGAGAGGTAATTCCTAGAATTACCTTTTATAGCCTTTCCCTCCCTTTTTTTACCTTTTAAAATAAAGGGAATTTTTTCCCTTTATTTAACCTTTTTTCCCCCCAACTAATCCATTTACCCTCTACCTTCCCGGGGCCGCCATTTACACACCATATACATGTTTTCCTTTGTTCAAGTGCCAATCTTCTTGGTTTTTCGTGCTCTTTCCAACAACATGTACCACTCCATACTTTTGAGAAGTTTTTCAAGGCCCATTTTCCTTCCCCGTCTGCCTTCTCAAGGGGGCATACCCTACCATTCCCTCCCAACCTTCCACTGTAAACCTTCTCTCGTGAGACTGGGGTACCCCCTTTAATTCCCCTCCGTTCAGGCAGCTCGTCCAAACTCTCCCATACTAAGGCATCTCTTTTTCGGTCGCTTCTTCTATAGAGTCACCTGTATTTTATTTTCTTCGAAACTCTATTATCCTAATAGTGTTTCAAAGAGGGAAAAATGTCAACATCTAAATTTGACCACTTCCATATGGTCAAAGACATCTCCTTAATCATCCCTTTGCTCATTTAATTCATCCTTTTTGTCGGTATTAATTAAATCATTCATTTAATTAATATTTTGTGTCCTACATAAGGTTTCCAAAGTATTTAATTTAATAAATATTTTTCCCCTCTTTCCTCTCTAATTTAAATAAATATATCACTTCATTTAGTTTAGTCATATTACCTCTTGGAATTTTAAATTTATTTTTTAATTCCTCACTTTCTCTCTCATTGTCACACCCTCCAACTTTTGCAAGTTGGTCTCTAATCCCTCTTAACAGTCTAACCCTCTTTCTTAATTTATGATTAAGATGTGCACACCCCTAATCATCATTAGGGTCACATCCTCCATAATTTCCCACTTGCCTTTAATTTGTCATTATTTTGTCTAATCAAGTACTTGCACAACCTTAATCACTTAGTTAGGTTAACTTAATCCTCATATCATTTATGGAATGTGTCATAAGTCAACATTCTTAAAGGTTTTCTCCTTTTGAAGAAGGCACTCCATTCCCCATATGAATTTTTAATTCACATTTAATTCCCCTATGCATTCCTTG
>VDFB02105785.1:404440333-404526563 GCA_007258455.2 Sequoia sempervirens
TGGATTGTATAAATGTGAGTTTTGAAAATCAATTGGCATTGTAAGGCTTTGATAGTTTGGTTGACTTGCATTACTCATGATGTATGGATCAAGTTTATATTCCATGTTCCTTTTGTGTTTTGACCTTGTTGCAAAAGTGCCCCTAAGATGTTTAGGACCAATGACGAGATGAAGGATGAAAGGGGTAAATGATATGGGTGTTGCTTTTCTTAGGAACTTTTGGATCAATGCTAGACTTTAGGATTTGATTTTGATTGGTTTTGATTGGATTTGGATAATGAACTTGTAAACCCTAAGATGTTAGATGTTATCTTAGGATGTACTTGTTCAAAGGGGTGCTAATTTAACTAGAGGTATGAGAAAGGATGCATTCCCATACTCCTAACTAAATAAGGTGATTTTGATTTTGATGATTTACCCAAGTTTAGAATGATGTTTCCAAAGATCTAAAGTTGCTTGTGGGATGGGATGATAAATGTTTGGAATGGATGAAGTGTTTGATTTTGATCGTAAATGAACCTAAGAAGGACTTTTTTACAAGGCCAAGGTTTTGAAGAACATGCTTTTCCCTTCAAACCAAAAGATCATTGTTTTCTCAAAAGACCATAAGACAAAAGATACACAAGCACATGTGTGGGGTTCAATTGATTTCATCTTGATTAGTGAATTGATTTTACCACAAACACTTTCTTGAGTATATTTTCAAACTAAATGTCCAATGTCCTAACTTCTTTTCATCCCACAAAGTCCTATGTGGAATTCAAGGAAATCAAGGCAATGGTTACCTATTGTTTGTCTTTAGTAGGTAAATTGAGATGTAAGTTCAAGTGTTTAGAAACCTCTAAGGATGTGAATCCCAAGGGCAAGCAATAACACATGAATTTGGTCAATTGTATTTACCCCCTAAAGGGTTTGAAATTTTGATGATGATGTTTAAGTGTTTGTTTCCAAGATGTTTTCAAACAAACAGAGCATTTTGTAACCAAGAATAAGTACAACCCTATGGATATGAAAGGCAATATTTGTTGAGTCCCCACTTGGACAACTCTAGCTACGCTTACCTTTAGTGAATGGTTAGATGCTTGACCCCACTAGCTCCCCTCCATGGAACTCACTTATACGGGGTAGTCAAGCATCAACACCCATGAAACTCCCATGGAATGCTTTTCATTTCTACTAAAAGACTGTAAAAGTGTGGGGCGGCTTCAAAACGACTGTTCTTGAACCAACAAATAGATCAAAGATTTTGGCAATTCTAAAACATTGGTTTTAATTAGGACTTTTCGTTCATGGAGATTGACCCATACGACAAGAGTCCCTTTTTAGATCCATGTCATCGGAGCCAACTGCGTGATACTAGCGTTTATTCCAATACCCAC
The DNA here is from genome assembly GCA_007258455.2 of Sequoia sempervirens. Lineage (NCBI taxonomy): Eukaryota > Viridiplantae > Streptophyta > Pinopsida > Cupressales > Cupressaceae > Sequoia > Sequoia sempervirens. The sequence goes on from VDFB02105785.1 coordinate 404,441,713, forward strand.
ATTTATATCCCGATTGGAAATACTCTTGGCTTTAGAGTGTTACCGATTGAGTCGTTCCTTCTAGCGCCAAAATGTCGAACCCCAATCCCAATACCTACAAAACAATAAGAACAAACACATTAGATGGTGAAATTCAAGCAAGAACAAGGATTCCCCATGGAATCCATTTACAAAGTTTAAATTAGGAAAAGAGATAAAGAGCACAATAAGAAATCAATAAAAGAGAGATTGAATCTTAATTAAACAAGCAAACTCTTGATCCCATGTGGGAATTAGTGCCAATTTGATGTGAAAATTGGCCCTTTCCCAACTCCTATGGTGCAAGCTTGATGAATGTTGATGGATGATCCACTTTGATGAAGAATGGTGAGTGATCCAATGGAAAAATATGCATAACCTAGCTATGATTCAATGATAATGGATGGAAATGGCTAAATATTTGAGCATAGTAAGTTTACTCAAATTGTGGATGGATAAAATGAAGGATGAGCTCTTCATTTATAAAATTCCAAGATGGATGAATGTCCAAAATAGAGAAATGTGGGACTAACATTCATCCAATGGAAAGATGCAACTTGTAAACCTATGAGTGGATGGAGGATGTGCAAGTTTTGAGGATTGTGCCAATAAATGCCTATTTTTGAATTTTGAATTTGTTGAAATGACATGCAAGAGGGAAGAGAGAATACATTGAATGCGGTGGCTCAAGGCAAAGGATATGTAGAGAGGTAAATTCCTTGTTAGATGTACATGTTGACTTGGAATTTTTGAATTCAAATTTGGAGAATATTCCAAAAGATGCCTTGTGAGGAAAATAGAGATTTAATAAATTAATTAAATATATTTTTCATGTGCAACTTGAAAAATCTAGAGGATGGGACAGGGAGAGATTAAATTATCAAAGTTAATTAATTTAATGAAGGGGTAATGATGACCTATTTGACTTAAATTTGTGGATTGTTTAAATCAAATATAGAGAGGAATATGATGAGTTAATTAAATAAAAGATTTTGATTTAACATTAAAAGAGATGATTGTTAGATTAAACTAAATAAGGTTTTAATTTATTTAATTTAATAGATAGACTATAAGAGATTTAATCAAATAGAATTAATTATTTAATTAAATCAGATAATTAGATCAAAATGGTTAATTTAATTATCAAGAAGAGGTGACTTAATTCGATAATTGATTTATTTAATTAAGAGGGGAATATTGATGAATTTAATTAGATAGGGGCATTTGATTAAATGGTTAGACGAAGGATGATTAGGATAGTGGAATTAGAGGTCGAGGTGTGTGATATCAATGTATATTTTTTCTATGTCTACATTTTGCCCCTCTTTGAAGCAATTTACTTGTTGCATTAGTTCAAAGAATAACCTTTCCAAGATTAAAATTCATTTTTTATTTTATTTTTTTGGATGCCTCAACGGAAAGCAGTATACTGGTACACTGCCCCTCGAGAGATCAAGCGAAGAGGTATTATTATTTGGTGTCTCTTGACAAAGGAGTTCAAGTTGATTCAACTCGAAGTTTGATGTAGGCAGTTACGATGATGTGTAATCATGACCATAGCAACAGCTACAACCACCGTGCCTATTTTGATATATTACACCCACTTGATCTTAATTTGTAGGGTGTTTGTAGTTTTTATTTGCACTATTTTGTTTGTTGTTCATTTTCTAACAAGTATTTTTGCCCTATCACATTTCTGGCACACCTGGTGGGACCCACAAATGGATCTCTTTCTTTCACATTTTTTTTTTTCGCTTTTTGTAGGTGCAGGTTGCAGAAGAGCAGACCTGACTTGCTGACAGACGGACCCGACCACCCAGGGGTGGACCTGAACTTTGCACAGGCAGACCTGACCTCCAGGGGCAGACCCAACCTTGCCCAGGGGCGGACCTACCCTCCACAGACTCCAAAAAGTGTTTTTTGTAAATTTTTCACAAAGGGGCGGACCTAACCTACAGAAAAACAAACCTAACCTACAGAAAAGTGGACCTACCATCTAGATAGGCGGACCTACCCTCCAGATAGGCAGACCTTGCCTCTAGACAAGTGGATTTTCCCTAGACAGCTTTTTTCCAGAAGGTGAAAGTTCATCTTTTTAGCACTTTTTTTGGTTATTTTAAGCGTTTCTAACACCCTAACATGCTTTGTTTTTGTTTGTGTAAGCATCTAATTGGCATTTTTCAAGGAACAAGGACGAGAGTCACTAACAATTTTCCTTGCAGGGTTAGTTATTTATCAATTTCCACTTGATGTCTTGCATAACTTAGGCACATAGTTTAATTAGGGGTATCAATTAACCTTGTTTGTGGTGATTTTTGGTAAGCTATTTGACTTATCCAATCCCCTTGCACCATTTGATGATCCTGGGTGATGAGAAATCGTAGCTTACCAAGTCCTTTGAGTCATCCTCTTTTATTTTTCTTAGCGGCACCTACTTGGGGATTTCATCACCCCAAGGGACGATTCCAACCATGCATACCAGCGATGTATATGAAGGAGGGAGAGCAAAATTTTTACCTCAATCTGACCACGTTGTAATTAGTGAAGCGTCGGGATGACGTGAAGAGTTGGTCTGAGCCTTTAGTATCTCGCTAAGGTTCCTGACTCACGCTTGTAACAGGTTGGTGTTCACGGTTTGGGTCTCACATACTAGGTGTATATCGAGGACTCCTTAGCAACCATGTTCATCCTAGAATAGAAGACTTTGTCTGGCATACCCTTTCTACTAGACTTAGGATTGTGCTATTTGAATTGTCTTCTTTGTGTGAAACCAGTGATTGTTTGATTAATTGACTTAGCCATATCCTTTTCATTGATGTTTGTTGTGTTTTGAGTCCTTTTCCTTAGTCATCTTTTCAAAACTCAAGTTTAAACCTCCTGGCAGGTGGACCTACCCTCCAGACAGGCGAACCTTCCCTCCAGGGGTGAACCTCACCTGTAAACTAGTCATTTGGAGCCTATTTTAGCCATTTTTTACCAACTTTTGCTCCATAAGCTGACATGCCCTCCCGACAAGCAGACTTGACCTTTGGACAGGCGAACCTGACCTTCAGGGGTGGACCTGACCCATCTAGGGGTGGACCTGACCTTTGACCCAGCCCTTTTTGGCTTGTTTTGACCAATTTTGACCATCTTTTGTTCCACAAGCGGGATTGACCTTTGGCCTAGCCCTTTTAGGCCTATTTTGACCAAATTTGACCATCTTTTGTTCCACAGGAAGACCTAACCCATCTAGGTGTGGACCTGACCTTTGACCTAGCCCTTTCAGGCCTGTTTTGACCAAATTTGATCATGTTTTGTTCCTCAAGCAGACCACCCTCCACAGGGGTAGACCTGACCCTTAACTAATCATTTTTTTCATTTGTTTCATCATTTGGGACCCTCGTTTCACTGTTTCAATCACTTGTCTCCCCATTCCGAATGCCCGTGCACCCATTTCGAGAGTCCATTCGCCATCCTAAACATTCATCACCCCAATGCATGCATCCATTCACCCCTTCAGGGTCCCCATTCACTCAGTAGTTCTCCACATTTTAGATATCATTTCTTCATTTCAAATCACCATTATTCCATTGAAACCTTGTTAAAGTAGTTATCCAAATTGACCTAGGTGTTCATCTCTAATGGTCATCCATCAAAACTGACTTAGGGTAGTCATCCATCCTAAGTCGGTCATCCTCGTCGGCCCAATCAATTAACTTCTATCTCAAGTTAGATTTGGTGCCATTATCATACATCCACCCTTTAGTCAATTAATCAACACCTAGCGTTACCGAGGATCAGTCTCAAACTCGGTTTCGAATTCCAATCATTACCATTTATCCTAGTTGATCATCAATCCAAATCAAATCATCATATCATCCAATCTAGGTTGGCCAATCATCTACCAATCAACCCAATCCAATCTCATCAAACAAATCCATTTCAGTCGAATCAATCCCATCTTGCCACATCCTTGTTGGCTAATCAATCATCAAATAAAATCAATCCTTTCATCACCAAGGTCATCCTAGCATCCTAGTCCATCATATCATCTTGCATGCCCATTCAGACCTAGTCACAATCAAGGAAAATGGCTGAGCAACAAGCCCAACCAAACATCCCTCAAGATCCCAACAACCCAGCTAATGTCTCGCAAGATCCCACTAACGGTATGAATATCCCTCAAGATCCTCATAACGGTACATCATCACAATCCAACATTGAAGGTCAAAACATATCACCACCCATGGATAAAAACATGGTCATTCAACCTGAACTTACATTTGAGGAACATAACCCTGTCAATGTGCAAATGACAGATCGCCTTCTTGAAAAATATGGGGAAGAAATCTTGGCCCACTTAATTGAAAAAGGTGTCAAGCTGCCATCAAGTGTCGACCTATCCAAGTATGGAAATTCCACATCTAACATACCCCAAGGCTCACAAAACACACCAGGTAGTTTGTACGGCCCCAATGTTCCTCCAATGGAAGGTTGGCATCAACTTGTATTTGGTAACGCAACTATGTATCACATTAACAATCCCCCACATCCCGCAATCTCAGTCATGGGGGCTCCTCAAGTAGTTGATCCCAATGATCCCTTTGCCTACGGCATGCCACAAAATGTCTCACAATCATCACGATTAATGCTAACAGCACCACCCCTTTCAAATCAACCTCCCATCAACGCTAGGGGCACCCCTTTTACCACATTTCCTCCACCTCCTGGGGCCACAAACCTACCATCACCTTCATACACATCTCAATAGCCTCCCCAATCTAACATACCACCTCCATTACTGCCACAAGCTACATCCCAACCGAATGTCCCCTTTGGTACCCAACAGCCTTTATTGCAGAACACCTCTACATTATCCTAGTTGCCTCATCAGCAACAACCTCTGCATAACCCCTTGATCTCTTCACAGCACCCCCCACAATAATCACAAGGCAATATGTCTTGACCTCCCGCCCAGACCATATCCTCGTTCCTTGCATCCATTCTATGTCCGCAACTCCAATCACAATACAACATCCCATCTCAGCCCACACAACACCTCACATCACATCAGCAACCTCCCCAACATTACTATTATCCTAACCAACAACCACCGTATGTGGCCTCCCAATAGTCGCAGCAGTACCTTTAGTACCAGCAGGCCAATCTGCAACATCACATTCAAGCTCCTCAGCCTCCCACCATACATTTTTATCAAACGAATCTATACTATATGTCGCAACAACAACCCCAACACCAACAAAATCCCTTGACATACCAACAAGGGGTATCATCAGCTCACTATCAAAATCCATACCTCAACCTTTAGACACTATCTCAGCAAGATCATTTGTATCCATCTAACCCATCCTTGGCTCTCATGCCACCAATCAACTCAGATCTGTTAGAGATCAAATCCGCTCTAAAAGATCTTCAAGCTGGGACTGTCAAACAATCGTTCAAATTTGAAGACATATGTCCCTCCATTTGATCCCTCCATCTCATTGATCCCTTCCTAAACATTTCCAAGATGCCAAAATTGACAAATATAAGGGAAACAAAGATCGAGCCCACTTGCAGAGTTTTACTCCGATTCGAGGAAGTTATGCACAATGACAACTATCTCTTGTGCGTATTTCTGTGAACTTACGAGAATTTGTGGTTTTAAGCCTGCGACTTCTATATTCTTCATATTTCGTATTCTTCATGGTCATGATTAAATAATATCAATTATTTAATTATTCTCAATAATCTTCATTTCTTCCATTAATTAAATAATCTTAATTATTTAATTAATTCACACTTTTCTTTATTCTATCTGATTAATTAAATAAACGCTTTTTATTTAATTATGTTACTAATTAACTTTATCCTTCTTGTCAAATTAAATAAATTCTTATTTAATTTACTCTTTATCATACTTCAACTATAATTAAATAAATTCTTTATTTATTTAATTATTCATTTAAATCCCTTCATCACTTAATTAAATAAATCTTATTTATTTAATTATTCTTCGAATCTCCGGTCTTGGATTAAATGGATTGTTTAATTCATAAATTCTATTTTTAACGCGTTCCTCTATGTTTTAGATGGTATGTTGAGTTATCTGAAGAAGTATTCATGTTACATACTGACTCGACATCTATTTTAATCATTCAGTTAACTCTTGATTTGATGATATGCGAGGTGGTGCATCTCGAGGAAGTAATCTTAAATTCCGGATCATTCAATTGTCAGTTATAAGCATTTAGCGTGTACATGCGGATTAATTAAATATTCTAATTTAATTAATTAAACCTCGATGCATACATTGAGCGAGTCGTTATAATCCAATCTTCATTTTGTCATGCAAAGATATTTCTTATGTTTTCAAATTAAATTGAAGATTAAATCATTTATTGATAACAATCTATTTGGTTTGTATCACCCATGTCACTACCTGCTTGAGTGTCGAGCATGTCAATGCAATGCGATCTCAAGCTGGCCAGTTCATCTTTCAATCTTGGCACATCGTTAGAGATAATCAATGATTTCTATAAATTGATTTGTCATTCTTCATTCAATCTCTCGCGAAATCTTATGAATTTTGAGAGCACTCAATCTTGAATCTTCAATATTTTGTAATCTTTATCATAGGCTATACTTGCACGAATTACAAGAAATCTGAGGGCAATTATACTACAACAGCAAAATGGAGAAGGGCAATCGAGATGAATCATGGAAATACGTTTGAAATTGGTGAGATTGTTCTAGTTTTGTTTACATTTCTGACTTTCCTATGTTCTTTGTTGCTTAACATTTAGATTTGCATTCTAGATTTAATATTGCATTGCATGTTTGCTTCTAATCTCTTGTTTTCTATTGTGCACTTTCTATGGCGTTCTGAGTTCCCATGGAGCCTGACAGGCAATGCCTAGAATGGTTCATGGGTCTAGAATGAGGGTCCATAAGATCCTTCGTAGATCTTTCAGAAAAAATTATTTCTTACTTCTCCTTCAATTTGGAGGACATTGATGCATTGGATCTCCTTAAAGAGAAACAATAGGAAGGTGAAACCTTTGCTAGCTAGCTATAGAGGTGGCGTGTGCTAGCAAGCCGAATGAAAACCCCTCTCAAAGAGAAATATATGGTCACCCTCTTCGTGGAAAATTCTCATCCTAACATGGCTCATAATTTTAGGTTACACTATGTCACCACATTCGCTAAGATAGTGGAAAAGGGACCCATCCTCGAACGTGCCCTTATTGCCAAAGGGCACATCAAGATACACCACTATGATAGAGAAAGGCCATCCGGTGATAAGTCTCGATTTTGGAACAAGAACAAAAATGCAGTGAATGATGGTGTCACTAACACTAAACATGTTCAGGTGGCCAGTACATCCTAAAGACAACAACCATCTATACCTAATTCCATATTCGTGCCATAGGGGGCATCTTTTCCTTCTCGACGGTCAAACCAGAGCAGTCAAAGGAATAGAAAATGCCAGTATGCTCAATTAGGAGAACCCTTGAGTGTCATCTTCAATAAGTTGTTATAGATCAACTATCTGATCACCTATCCTGTCACCAAACCACTTGATGAATCCAAGCCTAAACCTGCCTGGTTTAGGGAGAATGAATATTGTGAATTCCATAAAATCAAAGGACACACTCTAAATAAGTGTCAAGGTCTCAAAAACTATGTCCAAGATCTTATCGATCGAGGAGATATCAAAGTCGACACCAGTCAAGCTTCGTCGTCTAATGCTCAATTGCAGATATACCAAAATGCCTTCCCTAACCATAATCAAGGTGCAAGCACCTCTAATAGCAATCCCCAAGACAACAACACTAATAATATAAGCTATAAAAATGTACCCCTCAATTATAATGACATTGTCCATTACATTTAGCAAGTAGAACCTTGTGTGTCTATGATACATGTTAAAGCTAAAGATCCTCAATGTGTTGTTACTATGTGACAATCCCGCATTACTGTCTCGATAGCCCCCACATCCACTCAATCAACTCATGTAAACTCTCAGTACAACATTCTTGATCACTTGGGAAAGACCCCAGCTCATATCTCCATCTTGGATTTGCTTAAGTCTTCTCCCGTACATCAAGAAATTCTCAATAGAGCCTTACAAGAAACCCATGTACCTAATGACATTGATCCCACACGATTCCAAGTCCTTGTGGGACACCTAGCTTTGTCTTACCAGCTACACTTTAGCCAGAGTGATATGTTGAATATTGATGCCAATCATAACCATCCCTTGCATATCGAAGTCATGGTCGCCCATCATAAAATAAAAGGGTCTTGGTAGATAATGACTCTACCCTCAATTTATGCACTCTGAAATTCATAAAACATGTGGGGTATACCCAAGTGGATTTGAGTAACCAAATCATCACAATCAAGTCTTATGATAATGCAGAATAAATTCTAAAAGGATTATCAGTCTTCCTATTTAGGTTGGACTTGTAGTTCAATATACTACTTGTCATGTCCTTGATCTGTACTTACCATACAATCTCCTCCTTGGCCGCCCATGGCTCCATGTCATGCAAGCCATCCCCTCCATGTACCATCAGTGCCTAAAATTCCCGGTTAATGGATAGGAGATCACCATTTATGTTGACCCCCAACCATTTGAATATTGTTGCACTTTAGAAGCGTCATTTCCCCATTTACATTATTTTCCTAGGGTTGAAATGGGGGCATCTCAATCATCATCCGCTAATCCACCCTCCACTACGACAGCCACTCCATCCTTCAGTCACCAAACTCTAGATCATTAACAAGGGGTGGGGAGAATATGAAATGCATACAGCCCTAAACATGGCAACCATGCCACCGTCACCACACAAGTACTATCAACCCTCACATGCTACTCCAAAGGAAGACAAGACTTTCACCTTCAGTGTTAAAAAAATTCCTACCACCACTTTTCAGTCTCCTAGTATAAAGACAGATGCACTAGAAGAAAATATATATCAGTGGGTATATCATGAAGAAACCCAACCGGATCCACCCCTAAAGGAATACTTCCAAGAATTATACCCTTGGTCAGCTAAGTTTGTAGAAAAATATAACTACCAAGGTAGGGGCCTAGGTAAAGAAGAACAGGGGCAGTTGCAACCTATTGATACATCAAAGCTACCAAAGAATATAGGCCTTGGATATGACAAAAAGCAAAAAGGCCCTACAACATCATCTAATACTTGCAGTAGTGTTACTATGGATGATGTCTCATTGGAAGACATACCCGAGGAGGAATCCATCATACACGCATACGATGACGTTGATCACACAGACCTGTCATCCATGTTTGAATGTCTATTCGTATGTACCATTAGCCTATCCCTTTGTCATCCTAAGCTTATTGATTGGGACCTACGTAAGAATGCACCTGTCAATGTCTCCTTGGATACATATTTCAACCTCATGGGATTGGGGGAGGATGAACGCTCCAGTCGCAAAAATAAAAACAAGAAAAATAAAAAATGATCATCTAGTGAAAACCTCCCTGAGGCACTTCCTGACCTGGGAAAATTAAAAATAAAGGATACATCCAACAACGAAAACCTTGAAGAGGTGCTGGAAGATGGAGACGTTCATCTTCCCCTCGTGGGAACTCAGTTATCTACTCGATCATCCATCCTAATTAAAGAGACTCAAAAAGTTAATCTAGGTACTGCTGAAAATCCCAAGATCGCCTATGTAGCCAAGTCACTCTCAGAGCAAGACTATCCATTCATCATGCAGCTACTCCAAGAAGGTATCATTAACTTTGCTTGGTCATATTCAAACATACCAGGCTTATACCCCGCCTTAGTAGTTCATCATCTAGACATTCGCCCAAATGCCAAGCCTGTCAAACAGAGGCTTCACAAGATGCATCCACAAGTAGCATTATTAGTCAAGAAGGAATTAGAGAAACTACTGGATGCCAGTTTTATCAAACCCATTGACTACTCTGAGTGGATCTCCAACATAGTACATGTTTCCAAACCAAACAGAGACATTCAGATTTGTACAGACTTTTGGGATCTTAACAAGGCTTGTCCAAAGGACGACTTCCCTCTACCCAATATTGACATGTTGGTCAAACTTGAAGTATGCGGGACATGAGATGTTATCATATGGATGGTTTCTTTAGTTTACATCAAATCTAGTGCACACGAATATCAACACAATACAGCTTTACAACACAGGTTTAAACATTTCGTATGCCCTTTGGTCTTAAAATGTAGGCGACATATCAGGAGGGAAATGATGATTCATCTTCAGATATAATGCATCATCATGGAGGATTATGTCAATGATTTGTTAGGTAAATCCAAAACCCCAGCGGAACATCGTGTCATCCTGAAGATGATCTTTGAACAGTTGGAACATTACAAGTTACGACTAAATCCAAAAAAGTGTGTCTTTGGTGTTACGTCAGGAAAATTGTTGGGTTTCATCGTCTCTTGAAGGGGTATTGAGGTCGATCCCACCAAGGTGAAAGCTATTTTGGACATGCCACCCCCATGCAATCTAAATCAATTAAGAAGTCTTCAAGGGAAGATGCAATCCATCCATCGGTTCATAGCCCAACTTGCAGATAAGTGTTAGCCATTCACCCATCTCCTGAAGAAAGACTCCACCTTTCGATGGAACCAAGAGTTTCAAATAGGTTTTGATAAGATCAAGGAATACTTAGCTCACCCACCGATCTTAATGCCACTTATTCCAGGGAAACCCCTCCTGCTTTATATCTCCACCACTTCACTCGCATTGGGGGCATTGTTGGAACAACATGATGAATCGTCAAAAGAAAGAGAAATCTACTACATTAGTTGAACACTAATCGGCTATGAATTAAACTACTCTCCCATGGAGAAATCCTACCTTGCAGTAGTCTTCAGCACACAGAAAATCTGACATTACATGCTCAACCATCCAGTCAAATTAATAGCAAAGATTGATCCACTAAATTATATGTTATCCAGAACCACTCTAACTGGTCGCATGGCTAAGTGGGTGATGCTCCTAAGTGAATTTGACATAGAGTATGTGGATTGCAAAGCCATAAAGGAACAAGTCATAGCTGATCAGTTGGTCGAGCCGCCACTAGTAGATGCTTACCCTCTGGTCACTGAATTTCCAGACAAAGAAGTTTACACAGTTATAGAAGCACTGGCTTGGACACTGTATTTTAATGGCTCATATACTCATAATGGATCAGGCACAGGAATTCTATTAGTTACCCCTCAAGGTGACTACATTCTAAAATCATTCAAGATAGCATTCTTGTGTACCAACAACATGGCAGAGTATGAAACCCTCCTCACCGACCTCTGAATTGCAAAGTAGTGGCACATAACTCACTTGAAAGTCTTTGGTGATTCATTGTTAGTCATCAAGCAGGTTAATGATGAATTCTTAACGAAACATGATAAGCTATTACCCTACAAGCGTATGGTGGATGATTTCAAGAAATATTTCACCTTCATACAATTTGACCAAATTCCTAGAGCACAGAACAAAGCATTTGATGCAATGGCTACTATTGGATCCTTGATTGACATGCCTAAAGATTGAACAGAGTGCGAGTTCCTTGTGGAACAACTTTTAATCCCAGCATATGATATCCCTGAGACTGACATGGTGTGTGACATTATGGGTCCCACTTCCCCCTGGTACCAAGACACATATTCCTATCTGCATGATAATATCCTACCCCAGATCTTACATACAATCAATGTAAATCCTTCGTTCATCACTCTTCCTGATACATTATCATCGGTGATACGCTTTATCATCACGGGTATGATGGAATCCTCCTTAGTTGTCTAAATGAGACTGAAGCCCATACTGCACTAACAAAAGTACATAGTGGTGTTTGTGGGGCTCATTCAAATGGTATGGCTTTGGCCAAAAGGATTCTCTGAGCTGGATATTATTGGCCTACATTAGAACATGATGCTTGTGAATTCATGAAGAAATGCCTTCCTTTCCAACAACATGCAGATTTGATTCATGCTCCAACACAGGACCTTCAGCCCCTCCTAGCACCATGGCCCTTCTCTCAATGGGGTTTTGACTTGATTGGAAAGATTTACCCACCATCTTCTAATAGCCATACATTCATAATTACTGCTACTGATTATTTCACTATGTGGGTGGAAGTAATGCCACTCTCACAAATCACCGATACTCAGATCTTGAAATTCATCCTTTACCATGTTCTCTGCAAATATGGTATCCCATCCATTATCCTCTTTGATAATGGAAGGAATTTTAAAAACTAGGCCATGAAACATCTTTGTGACACCTTTCATATCCAACATCATTGGTCAACGCCTTATTACCCCCAGGGTAATGGTCAGGCAGAAGCAACCAATAAGACCCTTATCTGCATCCTCAAAAAGGTGGTCAATAACACTGGTTGAGATTGGCACCTCCATATTCATCCTGCCCTCTGGGCATATTGTACCTCCATTTGCACCCCTACAGGTGCCACCCCCTATTCTTTAGTGTATGGCACCCAGGCCATCTTTCCAATCGAAGTTGAGCTCCCATCACTAAGGATTTCCCTGAAAAACCCTATCAACGAGGAGGATGCTCGTGTTGCACGACTTGCACAACTGGAGTTACTTGATGAAAGAAGAATCAAATCCTATGATCATCTACAAGCATATGAAAACTTCCTCAAGCATAACTAAAATAAGAAGGTTCAGCCTCGACAATTCCAGGTTGGTGATCTTGTCCTTAAAGAGAACTAGCGCACCCAGCAGGACAATGATAAAAAGAGAAAATTTGAGGCAAACCGGTTGGGTCCTTATATCATAAGCGCTAAATATGGCTCTAAGGCATACAAACTTGCTACCCTTGAAGGAGATCCTCTTGAAGAACCTATCAATATCATTCATCTAAAGAGGTTCTACACCTAAATCCGCTTGGTAACCCCACCTATCAAAAAAACAAAAAAATACATCAAAAAAAAAAAAATTCCAAAAATAGTAAAGAGAAATAAATTCGTCCTATGGTGAAAACCACCTTTTGGTGGCACCTTGGATAAGTATGGGTGGTGAAAACCTGGTAACAAGCATCATCCGTAGAGGGCTTAATCATTATCTACCTGGCATCCTAGTTATTTTTTGCTTTCATCTGCACTATCATCCTCACCCATCCCATCCTCGGCTACTTGGTATATCTCTTGATTAAGCATTGATGATCCATCTTGGCTATCCCTCATCCTAAAATTTTCAATGTCCCACTCTGAGCTTATTTCGTTTGTCTGATTTTCAATTGGTTTGTGTCTTCATATAGCCACCCATCGTGTCGGCCTCCATCTAGATCTCATCTTGTTGCATCCTTAGTCGAACTACGTTGCCCCTGCACTGTCACGTAGGCAAGGTTGATCATTTGATCCTCCCCCAGGGAATTTGCATGTCATGACATGTGTCATTCATCATCAGTCCCCATTGTCTTCTCTCCACTTTATCCATAGTCTTTTCATGAACTACGAGGGCTCTGTGCTTTCACGTAGGCAATGTTAATCTCTTATCGGCCCCCGAGCCCCTAAGTCTGTAGGGTGTCTCAGTTTGTGTCCTTTTCTGACTTGTTCTTCCCAAATGAAATCCCCTAGTATCAAGAGATCTTCTTAATGAAAAACATCTTTCCCCAACTAGGTCATTCTTGTGTAGTATCCATCATCGGTCTCAACAGGATGCATCCTTCCTAGTAGACCGCATCAATCCCATCCATCCCCTTGATCCTATGGAAAAGGACGTTTGAAATTGATTGTGATCTTTTGATGCTTTTGGACTTTGTTTATCATTTGAGCTCCCTATCAACATTTTTCATGGTTGCCTTGATCCATCATATCATGGTGTGTTTTGACTATTCAACATAGGGGCATATCTTCATCTTTTCTTTGTTGTCTTCTCGATTGTCCCACGTAGTACCCACCAAGATTCCTGAGGTCTTGTGTTACGTTGGGGCATCCTTGTGTGTTTTTGGTTATCCCAATACCTGAACTAACCAAGGTCATCATGACCTTGGGGTGTTGGGATAGCCTTTTTTGTTTGTTGTGTTTCTTTCATGCATTGGATGCCAACTCGCCTTGGTCTTACATATCAGGGTATTCGGTATCTTATGCTATAGCAAAAATCAATGCTCTGAAGATGGAAAATTGTGTTCTTGACTGCATTTCATTTCACTACATACGCTCTTCATTTAGCCTTCTTCATGACCTAGGACTTGTGATTTAGGTTGTGCAAAGTCTTGACTCTTTTCCCTACTGATCTTCCTCTCAGGGTACTAATGGTTTTTTGACAGGTGCAATATCACACCCATAGTACACCTATCGCCTATCCACACTCCCATGCAAGTCCTTACTGACACTTAGGTTTGCATTATAGGAACTCATCTTTCATTCATATTTCATGTTACATTATAGGAACTCATCTTTCACTCATATTTCATGTTACATTATAGGTTCAATATATTTAATAGTTCATAGGCTGACTAGATTAAGCATCATAGTTTTATTTAACACATACACATCCATATTAACATTTACATAATACATGCACTATCACCCACCAAAACATATTGTTGGCTACATCCTAATTACATTTCATACCAAATATTCATATCATCTTGCATTATCAACATTAATATATGCATAATCATCCATCCACATAAGCATGCAATATCCATCCACATAAGAATGAAGTATCATAAACATGTACATACATAAACCAAAGTGTCTATCCACATAAGCATGAAGTATCATAAACGTGTGCATAAATAAATCAAATCATACATCCACATAGGCATGAAATATCATATACATATGCATACATCAACTGAATCATCCATCACAAAAACATAATGCACAGTGTCAATAAGAGTTGTCCCATATCATAATCAAAATAATACAATGTACATCTCATCACAAAGCATCAAGCATAATCTACCACATATCCATCATATATCATCAAATAAGGTACAAAATCCAGAGATGTAGAGCACCTCTGATCTCTGCCATTAAGTACTAAACCTCCATCTTATGTCTATCAAAAAACCGATATCCTGTCATCTACTCTCTAATTGCTCTATTGTGAGTTGCCCACGTCTGATCTCTGTGGAGAGTCAGGCACTAGCCCTCTATGTGTGGGAGTCCCCTGATACTCACTAGTGGGAGTCCCCTAGTAACCACCAAGAGGAGAAGGAATCTGTCAATAGTCATTATACCCTTTGGTATGTGTCCCTAATGATTGGGACGGTGTTGGCATCTAAGGTACATGTCTGATGTAGCGTGTTGTACGTTGCACTAGATCTAGAACGACATGCTCATATGCACACTTCTAGTAACTTGCCTCCTGCATATAATCATCCCGCTGCACAACCTGATGCCTAGCGGCATTCTGCTCAATCTATACCCATCTCGATCTCCACTAATAGCTCTTTGCTCCTGTACCTAGGCCTCCTGTGCCACTGTCAGTTGTTGTACCTGCTATGTAGCCCTATCTCTCTCAACCTCTATAGCCTGTAACTATGCATGTAACCCTTGTACCTCTACCTCCGGCTCGGCCCCCTCACCATGTGCTACCTGCAGCTGAGCCTGTATTGTGTCCCACTCACTCTGCAATGTCTACATCAGTACCTCTGCGGCATCTCTCTCCCTATACGCGGCCTGTGCCTGAGCCTCCACTGCTTCTCTATCCCTCTGAAGTGCTTGAAGTCTCAACTTGGCAGCATCTTGCTCTCGCCAAAGACCTAACACCTATGACACCACTACATCCCTCTCTCTTCGAAGAGACTAAACCTCTGTCTCTTCCACCTTCCTCTCACTTTGGGACACCTGAGCATGTGCCTGTACCACATCCCTCTCTACCTCTATGACCTGCACATGTGCCTGTGCCATGTCTCTCTTTGTCTATAGCATGTATATCTCTCTCCTCATCTCCTCCTCTCTCTGCTGCATCAATCCCATATCCCCAATTGTCTGATCTAAATAATCCACTTTTTCTCTGAGCTCAGCCCGCTCCTGATGCAAATCTTCTCTCTCTCCATAACCACTCTAGCTATCCTTGCAGACCCTCTATATCTCTAGCAGTCCCTGCCCCAATCTCTAATGGCTCCTGCCCTATCCCTCCTTCAATAGCCTGTCGTATCACCACCTCCACCAGCAAATGGTCCCATCTCACTGCATCTCCATGCCCCAATCTCTAATGGCTCGTGCCTTGTCCCTCCTCCAACAACCTATCGTATCTCCACCTCCGCTAGCAATTGGTACCATCTCACTGCATCTCCCTCCTCATGCTCCCTAGCCACCTCCGCTCGCAACCTCTCTACCTCTACCCGTAGGTCAACTGCCTCATCCCATGCCTCATCCCTCTCTCTCAATAATCTCCTCTCCACATCTGACACCAGTGTGGCCAAGTCTAAGTAATCTCTCTCACCCTGGACAAATCGTGTCTGTAGCCCACTTAGCTCTCCCTCTAATGTGACCCGCTCTACCTCTGTCTGTCGTAATTGCTACTCACTAAGGTGCAGTCTCTCCAGAGTCTCTCTCAACACCACTGCGGGATCCTCTCCTCTAGGTGGTGTTGTCAACAATGGTCAGATGTCATACACATCAGAGTCAATGTCCATATGTTGTGGCTCATACCCGTCATTCTCTATCGATGCCTCATCTCATCCACATCAATCACCGAGGGGCTCCCCCTCTCCCTGTCATCCTCTCTTTCTCTCCACTGGCCTCGTCCTCCTATCTTTGTCACTGTTTCCCTCCTATGGCCACATCTACCTCTTGTCTTTCTCGCACCCCACTGGCCTCGCCCTCCTCCTATCTCTATCATTGTTTCCCTCTTGTGGCCACATCTGCCTCCTAGGGATGCAGGTACCTCCTAACTCCTCTCTCTCTAGACCTCTAACCCCCTATCCTATTGTGTCACAGCCTTAGCCTCATCCTCTCCCTCCTCTGCCCCATCCCCTCCTCGGGCTCTGCATCGTCATCTCCTCCTCTTACCTACCCTCACTGGCTCCTCAGCTACTCCAACTGCCTCCTATCCCTCCCCCTATTGTCCTCCTCTCTCTTGACCTCCTCTTTTTCATCCTCAGGGTACTGGTCCCTCTACCCTCAATCGTCTCTCATCCTCTAATCCAAAACCTAGTGCTCCCTCAATCAGCACTACTGGGGTAATCCATGGAGGTGGATGTCGCCTAAACCACTGACGATATCAATTTTTTGTCCCTGCATCTCTCAAGCCCTCATGCCTACTTGGGTATGGTACAAACTATAGTGCCTCTAGCTCCTCCCACACTACATCTAGATCTAACTTAGGCCCCCATGGTTTCTCTCGTGTCAATCATCGAAACATCACCTGCCCCACAGGAATATCCTGCCTCACTCCAAACTATCGTGTCACTTGATCGGGTTTGTGTAGTTCCACTACATGTAGACCTCTCCCAATAATATAACAATGGGTAAAGAAGTACCCATTGTGTGCCTCCTCATCATCCCTCTAGCCCCTGAAGTGTCGCAGCATATATGGACACCATACTATCATCTCCGCCTGCACATCATCCAGTCGTCTCCTCCACACATCCACATCTCTAACATTTCGATACTGCAATATCACTCCTGCCTCTGCCCCCATCCCCAAGCTATATCCTCTCTATCATCCTACTCTTTGCATGATCAGCTTGGTCACCCTGATGTGCTCTCAAGCCCACAACTGTAGCAGTGTGACCTGTGTCACACTCAGCGATTGTCGATAACATATCCCGTGCATATCCCGGTATAGTTTTTCCAGCATACAGGTCCCCCACACAAACTGACTCTCTCGGCCCTTGATGATGTGTCAGATCACCTCGGAAAACCTAAGATGCAAGAATTGACCACTCCGATCTGGCACCAATATCCCACTATTCAGCTCTGCTAGATACAACGACAATGTCGGTACCCTACAAGACAAGCATTTGTCCACGTCCAACTGATGTTGCCGAATCGGTAACTCGTCATCACCAAATACAACCTGCACAGACTCATCCAGTGCCTCACCCAATACCCAGCACTCGCTAACTGCAAGTCCTACTATTGGGAGCCTTAGAATCCACCATACATCCTCTAGGGTAACCGTCATCTCCCCAGTCGGTAAATGAAATGTAGATTTCGTCGAGTCCCAACGCTCTATCAAGGCTATCAGCATGGCCCTGTGGGCCTTAATCGTCAGGTAAGCTAGCATGTGGAATAGTCCCTCCTCTGCTAACTCTGGTGATCTGTGTCGATCATCGTTGCCATGCATCTCCTTAGTACCTCAAATTGTCTCTCTCGTGTCCGCAAGCTTTCAACATTCTGTATCCATAACATAAACACTATGTCAGTTCCCCTAGCATCATTTCCCTTCGCGCCCCAGGATTTCCCTTCTGAATCCTACCTCTTTCCTCCCTTTTTCCTTACCTTTCCATCTTTCTTTTTTTCTATCCTCCCAGATCCTCACTCTGGCTTGGGGCAGACTCACCCCAACTCAGGCAGACCCACCCGGCTCCATGGGCGGACCCGCCCTGGTGCCTAGGCGGACCCGCCCAGCTCCATGGGCAGACCCGCCCTGGTGCCTAGGTAGACTCACCTGAGCCCAGGCGGGCCTCCACCCAGCTTCGGGCAAACTGAGCCTAGGCAGACCCACCCAGGCCCGCGAGCAGGCCTCTGCCTAGCTCCAAGAAGATACACCCTAGCCTGAGCGGACCTGCCCAAGCCCAAGCGGACCCACCCACGCCCGTGGGCTGACCCGCCCACACACAGGAAAACCCGCCCAAGTGCGAATGGCTCTGCCAGTCCACCAGACCCAAGCATAATTCGCCCCCACCTCTTAACTTTTTTTTCCCTCCTACCCATTTTTCATCCCTCCCGACCCAACAAAACCCATGTTTTTAAATTTTGAAAAAAATTAAGCAAAATGACAAAAATCACAAAGTGGGTTTTGGAGCTAACCTGGTGTGGCACGACACACTTGCTAAAGAATCGTTGTCTCTCGTCCCCCCGGTGGATGATGTCGGTATCATACTCCAGCATTATGCACTTTCCCTCTCGTTCTCTTCTTTTCTTCCTCTCCTCCTCACTTGACAGTTGTCCAAATGAGGAGAGGTAATTCCTAGAATTACCTTTTATAGCCTTTCCCTCCCTTTTTTTACCTTTTAAAATAAAGGGAATTTTTTCCCTTTATTTAACCTTTTTTCCCCCCAACTAATCCATTTACCCTCTACCTTCCCGGGGCCGCCATTTACACACCATATACATGTTTTCCTTTGTTCAAGTGCCAATCTTCTTGGTTTTTCGTGCTCTTTCCAACAACATGTACCACTCCATACTTTTGAGAAGTTTTTCAAGGCCCATTTTCCTTCCCCGTCTGCCTTCTCAAGGGGGCATACCCTACCATTCCCTCCCAACCTTCCACTGTAAACCTTCTCTCGTGAGACTGGGGTACCCCCTTTAATTCCCCTCCGTTCAGGCAGCTCGTCCAAACTCTCCCATACTAAGGCATCTCTTTTTCGGTCGCTTCTTCTATAGAGTCACCTGTATTTTATTTTCTTCGAAACTCTATTATCCTAATAGTGTTTCAAAGAGGGAAAAATGTCAACATCTAAATTTGACCACTTCCATATGGTCAAAGACATCTCCTTAATCATCCCTTTGCTCATTTAATTCATCCTTTTTGTCGGTATTAATTAAATCATTCATTTAATTAATATTTTGTGTCCTACATAAGGTTTCCAAAGTATTTAATTTAATAAATATTTTTCCCCTCTTTCCTCTCTAATTTAAATAAATATATCACTTCATTTAGTTTAGTCATATTACCTCTTGGAATTTTAAATTTATTTTTTAATTCCTCACTTTCTCTCTCATTGTCACACCCTCCAACTTTTGCAAGTTGGTCTCTAATCCCTCTTAACAGTCTAACCCTCTTTCTTAATTTATGATTAAGATGTGCACACCCCTAATCATCATTAGGGTCACATCCTCCATAATTTCCCACTTGCCTTTAATTTGTCATTATTTTGTCTAATCAAGTACTTGCACAACCTTAATCACTTAGTTAGGTTAACTTAATCCTCATATCATTTATGGAATGTGTCATAAGTCAACATTCTTAAAGGTTTTCTCCTTTTGAAGAAGGCACTCCATTCCCCATATGAATTTTTAATTCACATTTAATTCCCCTATGCATTCCTTGGAATTTAAAATTTCTTTTTTCATCCTCATGAGGATATTTGAGGAATTTTTAATTCCTGACATGTCCTCTCACCCACATAGGGACAAGGACCTCATTTATGATGAGATCTTTTCCCAATCCCAAGGTACTATGTACTACCTCCATGTCATGTACTCTCCTTCCAACTCATGTACACATCATCTCATACAAGCCACTTCACATGCCACATGTCAAGATGTGAGGGCTTGTGAGTTATCAATTCACCTTAGCCCTACATCTTGATCTTGGTGGCTCAATCTCAACCGTCCATTTCCCTAGATAATCCAAAATTCTCTATAAATACCCCCTCTTTTCTCTCATCTCATAGATTGCATCTCTTGCCACCAAAAGAGCATACAACATCGAAGATCGAAGGGCCAACCAAAGGACAACTCAACGAGGTGAAATCTTTCATTTTGCTTAGTTAAGTTAATCATTAGGCCAATCTTAAGGTGTAGGGTGTTTGTAGTTGTTATTTGCACTCTTCTGTTTGTTGTTCATTTTCTAACAAGTATTTTCACCCTATCACAGATACTATGAGGAAGGTCATGAAATATTGTTTTCATTACTCTTTGATATGTAGCTTCAACATTCTTTAATACAAAAGGCATAACATTCCAACAAAATTTACCCCATGGAAAAGTGAAATTTGTTTTATTCTAATTTTTAAGGTAAATATTAATTTTATTATAGCTTAAAAATTCATCCATTAAGGATAGCATTTCATGTCCAATTGTTAAATCCACAATCATGTTTATGTTGGGAAGGGGAAATCATCTTTAAGAAAATCCTTGTTTAATTTTGCAGTATTTAAAAAAGAATCATCACCCAAGTAAATCTCACCTCCATCAAATTCTTCATATTCAAAACACCAATATCTATTAGAGTTCATATGCAAAGATGCACCTAATTCAATTAACCATGCACCATTACTTGTATGAGTTGCCAAAGCTGGAATGAATGCATCACCATTTTCCTTCTTGGATTCATAATCAAAATTAAATCTCTTCTTATTTTCTTCTTTGGACTCCTTACATAAGTGTCCAAGCTTATCATAGTTCTAGCAAATAGCTTTGGAATTTCTAGGAGATTTGGATGTCCCCTTAGATTTGGATTTATTACACTTCTCATTCTTCTTGAATTTTTCCTTAGGTCTTCCATGAACATTTAAGGTCTTTTTGGTGCTAATTGATACCTCCCACCTCATCTCTTTGGAAAGAAAAGAACTCACCACATCTTTAGTCTTCAAGATAATAAATATATTCCCAATAGCCATAACAAGAGAATCACATGAATTAGGAAAATATCAAAGCAAGATATGATATTTCTTCTCATTATCCACCTTGACACCAATTGATGCCAATTAATCCACCAACATATTAAATTCTTTTAGGGGGTTTGTAATTCATCAACCCTCTTCCATTCTCAAGGAATAAAATTTATTCCTCAAGAAAATCTTATTTAGTAATGATTTGGCTTGATACATCTCAATAAGCTTCTTTCATAGTTTCTATGCAAAGGTCTCTTTATGGACATTAATTAGAATAAATTATTCTAGGAACAATTTGATAAGACCCTAGGATTTACGATCCATAACATCATACTAAGAAGCCAAAATAGGATTTGTAGGGCTTAATATATTATCATCAACAACATCCTACATATTTCTTGATCTATTAATAAATCTTCCATCTTCAACTTCCACATCTCAAAATTATTTCCAAAAAATAATTCCTCTATTCTCTTTGATGTGCTTGTCTTCTAAACATTCTTGCACAACAAGATCACAAAGTATCTTTTGTACAAGATCCCATTCAAACCTAGATTATTTCAAAAAACTCCAAAAACCCACAATTAAAACCAAATGTGATCAATCTTTGATACCACTTGCAAAGAAGCTAAGGTAGTGGGAAAAAACCTACACTAACTTTAAGAGGATTATGTAAAAAAAAATTAGATCTGAATAGTTATAAAGCTTAAACAAAAATATATAAACAACATTTTCTTAAGCAAAAGGCAAAAGTCGTTGTATATAATATTAATATTAATATATAGATACAAAATTACCATGAGTGGCAAGAGAGAAAAAAATTCCAAAATGAATGCAGTATCTATAAGCATTCATTGACTACCTATATTCCCATATATAATTACATCTATTTCTTACATATGCAACCCTATACCATATCAGCCTTATACAAAATTATTACTATTTATAGCCCCATAAATTTCCATATTTCAACATGCCACCTGTGCATATAGAACCATTTTACATATCATTGAGTACTAAAAAATAGACTTTTAACCTCCTCTACGAGGACAATAGACCGAATTTTCATCTTGCTCACCATATGAAATTATTTGCACTTGATTTGTTGCAATGGCATGTGATTGAACTATGTTATTGATGTCAGGGACTTGGTAAGTAGCTCTATTTCCCCTACAAACCAGTGACACTATAGATACTTGAATCCCTTGTATGCAGTCATGTTTTTTCATAAAAGAAATGGAATAAACTTATTTTTGAACTTGTCCACTTCTTCCTTGCTAAACTCAAAATGATATCTGTTGAGAGCTTGATACGGGTAAGAGGAAGTCTCGTAGAATTGCAAGTTTCATCCCCGTGTATGCTTCAACATACCTTCTCTTGTGAGGAATATAATGCTTGGGAACCCTCCAATAAAACACTCCCCCTAAATAAAATCATACCGTTGGACACTCTTTAACAATGCATTATCTTCTAAATAAACCCCAATAAAAACCTTACTTGCAATTTTCTGAAGTGTTAAAATTTTGCACTAGATCAAGTGTATTGGAAAGAAATATCAACAAGAGATTTTCTGGGAAAATAATCCTTTGAGACTTTGTATGTAATATTGCATCCCCAATCATTGCCTTAATAAAACCCAGAACAAAAGAGCAGTTTACCTTGAAGAAGACACGTTGCAATTGATCCTTATCGATGCAATATGAGAAAGGAAATTCTCGTGCGTACACAGCCATTGGGACTCTATAATTCCTTGCACGATACTCCATTAGCTTGAAAAGTTAGCACTATTCCCTCTTAACAAAAATGAAGCCTCTGCTTCCCTTTTGAAGACCTTGTGAAAGCTCCTGACATAGTTGTGAGCTGTAAGACACCTTCGTTTGAACGCTAGATGCCTGCAAGGCTTACTACAAACAAAACCAATGGACTTTGTTTACTGTGTTTAATTGGGAATATCATCAATTAAATAAACCTCCCTGTAATCACATTTCCCAAACACTGCTCTTGGAAATGACAAAATTAAATGCAAACACACTTCAAATCTTATTCACAATGCCAAATCTCAGAAGGTCAATAATTTTACATGGGGAAAACCCATTCATGATAATAAAAAAATACCACACTCCAAAAACCACCCAATATATTATTCAAAAATTAACAAGACTACAATATATTTTTAGAGAAATATTTATTATAGGAGTATCACCAACCATATATTTGGAGAAAACTTAATAGCTACAAGACTCTTACACCCAACCTCCATCTCATGCATCTAATATATAGGAGAAACAATGCATGAAACTATCAAACAATATTACAAAACCATGAACTAAAACCATCTAAAAAGTGGTGCCCATCCTTATATCCAATAATATATTATTCTTATGTGTCAAAATATACACCACCAAGTGTAACTCCCCTTTTTATAGCTCATTTATGTGTCCAACATGTTCTTACATCTCCCATTTTAGAAGATCCAACTTTCAGAGGCCACGACTTTTGATTTGAGTGTCTATTTCATGAACCATTTGAACCATCAAAAAGATCATGAAGCACTCTATTAAGATATAAACCATTTTTTTGGTTATGACCACTTTCAAGCACAAAAATGCCTCTAATGCCTTTGAAATAGACTTTAAAACTTTGAAAAATGAGAAATTTAATATCTTTAAATCTACATGATATTGCAATGAAAGCTTACATGTGTTCTTGTTTAGCTAGTAATTTGAAGCTTTAAAAGGGAAAATCCCATATCAATACATGCTTAAATGTAAACTTACTCTAAATAGTAACCTCGTGTAATTATAAGATTGACACACCATTTTCTTAATAGGAGAGAGAGAGAGAGAGAGAAAGAGGGAGACATAGACATATACATAGAGGGATAGGGAGATAGATATAGAGATAGGGAGATATAAGTAGCAAAATAAATGGATAGAGAGATATATATACTTTGAAATAGAGATGAAGAGATAGGTTTGTTTTTTTCTTCACACAAGCATGAGTGTGTTATAACATACTCATGTTTTAATCTTCTTTGGGTATTGTCAACCCTTAGAGTTGGACTTACATGTCAACACCCAAAGGAAATTTTGTGCAGATTCTAAAAATATGTCACAATCTCGAGTCTTCTCTCCATTAGATTTACTCATATTTCAATGTTAAGTTAAAAAATAATGTAGTTACATTGAGCTCTCTCTTAGATTTCTAACCATGTAATTTTTTTACATTTCAAATATGTTAAAGTTTTAATCATTAATTTATTTTGTTAGTGTCCCCATTTTTTTGTCAAAAACCTATGTATAGTATTTGTTGGTTTCATTTTTTTACCTATTTATTAAAATAATTACATTTTACAAACTAGAATATATTTTATACACATTTAAAAACTAATTTTCACATAGTTTTCAAAAAAAATAGGGGGGTTCATGCTCAAACTTTTTTTTCAAAATGTTTCCACTTTAAAAATTAGTAAAAAAATATATATATTCATTAAAAATTCAGCACAAAATTAAAGCATAAACTACATGGTGTTAGTTAATTTTTCATCATAACAATTTTTGGAATACTAAACAAAGTTAACATTTTAGGGGGGGCATACTAAATATTATCTTATATTTTTTAAAACAAGAGCATTTTTTTGGCCTCCTTATTTCTACCCTTTAATCTCCACCATTTAAAGAAAAAAATAGTTTATAAATTAGATTTAGAGCATTATGACACTTGTTCTTGTTGCATATTCAAATTTTGAGAATAATTTTCTTAAATTTCTCATCCAAGATTAGTTTTTCTTGATTGTAGAAAAAAGTGGCCACTTAAGACCCCTTTTGGCCCCCCATTTCCATGCACATACCCAAGTGAGGAAAACCTTCAAGATCTTAATAAAAAAGTGGCTAAGTCTAGAATGGATCAAAAAAATTATCTATTGGAAAAATATGTGTCAACTTAAGAAAATATAGTCTAGGGAAGAGTAAAATAAAATATAGAGAACTTTGGCTTAAAGATGCGGATAAGAATACAATTTTTCTCATGAATCTATAAATATGATGAGACATAATCAAATATACAAGTAAAAAAATTGAACTCAATTTTTATCTAAATTAGATGATATTGTCAAGAGGCAATATAACTTTTTCAAAAAAAAAAACAAAGAAGAATCCCCAATAGATCAACAACTTGAAAGCCATTTCTTGAAAAACATCCCAAAGTTAATTTCAAATGACTAGAGTTAATATCTTCTTTTGTCCTTTTGTAAGGATGAAATTAAATCGATGATTTTTCTAGGGCTTGAGAGAAGGGTCCTAGTCTTGATGGCTTTCCTCTAATTTTCTTCTATAAATGTTGGATCTTTGTTGGAAGTTTAGATTGGTGTGGAAGAGGAAAGGAGAAATAGAATATTCCTCAAGGATTTAAATAGCACCTTCATTTCCTTAATTTTGAAATAAAATGTGATAAATTTATTTTTACAATTTTTGTCCAATTTCCCTATGTAACACCATTTACAATATTTTAACCAAGGATTTGGATATAAATATTGGAACCATAATCCCTAAAATAATCTGTGTAGAACAAGGAGGCTTGGTCCTAAGTAGGGAAATCTCATAGGGTATCTTTCTTACACATGAAGTACATCACATAATAAAGGAAAATAAGATACCAACTATGGCTATTAAAATCGACATGTTGAAAGATTACAATAGAATAAGTTGTTGGTCTTTCTTGATGAAAATATAAGGGAAATTAGGCTTCATATATGATTGATGCAAGTTAATTATGGAATGTTTGTCTTCATCTAGATTGTATATCCTTGTTAATGGAAATTTTATGAGTCTTTTCATTATTCTAAAGGATTAAGATAATGAGACCTAATTTCCCTTTTCCTCTTTATCATCCTTGTTTTTGATTAGTTAAGTAGGGAAGGGCCCTAATCCCATGGTTACAACCAACAAACAAAAAGGAAATAAAGCAAGGTGGGAAGCAACACCACCAGTAAGAACCAAAAAACAACGACCAAATTAGCACACAAGCCATCATTTAACATAGTAGCCATAGTCCAGCCAATAATAATCAAAAATAGTAAGTTTCTACTAGAAAACTTAAAACTATGTAAAGCATTAATCAAGTCAATAGTGTCCCAAGTGGTATTCCACCAAAGCATAGCTATTCTAAAATAGCAGTTCGAGATTAAGAAACAAAAGGACAAAAAATGGAAAGCAATCATCAAAGCAGCAACAAGAAGCCATTACTTGGATTTCTTTAGTAAGTCCCCATATTCGCCAATGAGAGAGATGTACTCTCTCTAGTCAGGTCCCTCAGACTCGTCTAGCATCTTTAATACATTAGGCTTCTCCTATTTCTTCAACTTCCTGGTAATTTTGGATTCTCCAGAAACAGCTCCCAGCATCGCCCTCCTCATTAGTCTATTAGTTACCTTCATTAGCGTAACTAAGGCCTTTTCCATATCATCAAACTGGACCTGTAGAAAAGTTAGTCTACTCTTCATGAAATCAGTGCTTGAGTCCTTAGTATTCATCTCCATACACATATTCCCTACATCTTGCACATTCTCAACATCATTCTTTTGTTCCTCAATTTTCTCAATTTGTTCCTCCTCTTCCTCTTCCTTTTCCTCATACAATATTTCTTCCTCCATTTCATAAGTTGAGTCCTAGAAATCCATATCCTCATAATCTTCTTCCTCCTGGGCTTCAAACTCTTCAAAATCTAGGTCTTCCTCATCACACACAGTCATTTTTTGTTTTCCTTTTTTTGTCCTTAGAGGCAGCTTTAGCAAGGCAAGCAGACCTTCTACCACCACTTCCTCTGATCCCTTGTCCCTGCAAAGTCTATTTCAACTCCTCATTATGCACACCTTCCTCAGAAATATTAATAATATCACTAGGTTTAATATCTCTTTTGAATTTCTTCGCCTTGGGAAATTCCAACAATAGAGGTGAGTGTTTTCTTTTCTCCGGCGTAGCCTTGATGAGCTCTATCTTATAAACTCCATTTTCCTCACTTTTTTGTGACATGGGAGTAGAGGGGTTGGAAACATTGGCCATAGGGGACTAGCTATTTGTAGGAATTAGCACCCTCCTAGCAACGACTATAGGAGGAAAGCGGGGATTAGGTTCCACAACAAGAATTTCTTCAACAATCATATTTTCATCAACAGGAGGTTTCTCATTATCCCCATCAAAACAGTTGGGATTATCATTTCTACCATCCAAAGGGTTACCATGAGGATTAAGATCCAGAGCATATTTATACAGGGTTAACATCAGACCTTGGTGCAGGGGAGGACTAGCACCCTTCTCAATATTGACTTGCAGGGAAGACAATAAATAAAAGGGTAAATTAACTCTCTCTCCATGCCTAATGTGGTTGAGCAAAGGGAAATGGTATGCATGTACCGACATATACCTTCCCTCTAAAGTAAAATGCCACATAACAAAGATAACCAAAGAAAATGGAGGAGGGAGTTCCAACCTAGCATACCCGTTTTGAAATCTTTTCAGGTTCTCCCCTTCATGCAAAAATTTGTAGAAAAACTTCTGATAATCAACCCCACTTTTCTTTGCAACTTTAATCCCTTGGTTTTGCAGACCAAGTGCTTCAGTAATGAACCTTGTCATGACCTCAAATTTCACCGAGCCAATGGTTACGCTTCCTTTCCTCAAGGAATTGGTGAATTTGGTCATTAAGTTCTCATTGTAGCCCTTCAAAGATTGAAAGAACAAAACCATTGCAGTATTTTTGAAAAGCCCCCATAAATCCACATTTTGCTTAAGGTTTTGGAAATTAGGAGGCTTAGTGTGCTTCCAAGGGCCTCCCATTTTGATTCTCTACAAATTCTTAGGTTGTAGTGGGATTTTCTTCATAATCTCCCACTCCTTCTAGTTTCTTTCCTTAATGCAGAAAATACTCTTGTGCTAGATAACAAACTAAGCCAATAAAAAATGTTAAATCGAGAAGTTTCTTTTTGTGAAGGCCAGTGACACAATTCTCAGTACCATTATCCCATCATTTTTCTTACAAGTATTAAAATCCTTATTAATTATCATACCTTGCTCAACATTATAATTTTGGGAATGGTTGACACTAGGAAAATCAACACGAATTGAAATGAAAACCCTTAACAACTTGGAAAACTCCATGTGATCATCTTTCACCTTGAGGAAGGAATAAAAATTAATTTTCCTTCCTTTTGAGATCATTAAATACAACCCTGTACTCCTAATATCACCATTACATGGTAAATCTTTAAACACCACTTGACACCTATGCTTCCCACTTAACTTCAACATTTCATTTTTGCATATTGCAATCATTTTCAAATTTTTCATTTAGAATCAAGTATCTTAAAGACTTTGGCATAGTGTCATTTTTCCATCAGGTCCACCCCATACAACTCAAAGCCATGTTAGCGATGCAGTCAGTAGCTTTGTTTCCCTCTCTATAGACATGTTGCACCCTACAGTTGGTACAGTAATTCTTCAGGGTAAGGCATTTATCTATTATATTTTTTAACTCCCATGGTGGCACAACCTCTCCATTCAGAATATCCACTATGAGATTGGAATACCCTTCTATTATGATATTTTTAAAGCCAAGATCCTTAAGAGTTTTGAAGCCCCCTAACACAGCCATTGCTTTAGCTTTATTATTAGAACACACCCCCATATTCACACCAAAGCTCACTATGCATTCCCCTTTGTGGTTTCTTAATAGACCCCTTGTCCTAGCTAATCTTGGGTTACCTTTTGATCACCCATCAAAGTTACATTTTATCCAATCCTTCTGTGGAGGACTCCACACAGTAGCCATTCTAGTTAGCATCGTTTACCAATTTAGTTTAGTAAGATCCTTCCTTATGCCCCAACTTTGCTTAATCCTCATTTCTTTGTAGTTGGGCCAATCTTTGGAGAAGCTATATCTTCTAGCCTCAATTTTTTCCTTAATTTGATTTTTAATAATCAAACTTACCTCTCGGTTGCTTCTTTCCACTTCCTCGAATATCTTGTTATTCCTTTCTTTCCATAATCTCCAGGTGACAAAGGGAGGGAGTTAGTTCCAGGGGTCAACAATAATGTTGTGGGAAAAAAGGAAAATCGACCAGCTTTCTATAAACTTCATTGAGTGAGGAAATACCTAATCAGAGGACAACAACAACAAGAAGTAAGACCACACCTCCCTCACAAATTGGCAGTGAAAGAGAATGTGCATAATTGACTCCTCTTCCTACTTGCAAAGGGAGCATCTATTAACCAATTGGAATCCCCTCCTAAGAAGGTTGTCAATTGTAAGAATTTTTCCATGAGCCGCGGTCCACCAAGAATAGTTAATTTTAGGAACCAAATTCTGTAACCACACCTTATCCCTGAAATGGTCTGTAATGATTCCCAAAGGCTTCACCAGTTCTTCATAAGCCTTTTTGATCAAGAAACAGCGTGAAGAGCTACCTTTCCAAAGCCATTCATCTTCCCTTTCTCTATAAAACCACTTAGCCTCCCCCAATCAGGTTATGCAACCTTAGAAGGATCGAGTCACAATTAACCTGTCTTTGGCCTCTTAGATTATCCCTCCTTAATAGCATTTTGAAATCCTTCCAATTAGGTTCCTTCATCTCCCAGTTAATATAATTTTAAAAACCTTTTTGCCACATGTCCTATTTAGGCTTGTTTGAGAGGATTTAGTTCATCTATTGAGGACAGAGTAGAAGTCTCTATCCATGGGTCCTTCCAAAAGTTGGTATTATTTCCATTCCCAATTCTCTTTCTTACCCCCAAATTCAACACATTTTTCAATTTAACAAGATGATTCCATAAAGAAGAACCACTAGGCAGGTCAGAAAAGGAGAGAAAACAGCTAGGATTCTTGTTCCTCAAGTACTTTGCTTGGAATATTTTTACCCAGTCTTTAAAGCCTTCAAGAAGATTCCAGCCTATTTTTGTAGTGATGGATTTTTTTAGCATTGATATTCTTCTTATTCCCAAACCTCCTCTCCTTTTTGGAGTACACACTTTTTCCCAACTAACCAAGGGAAATCTATTTTTTTCTTCAGTTCCTTACCATAAAAATCTTCTTTGAATCTGTTCTATATTTTCCCCTATAAAAGCAAGAATTTTGAAGAGAGATAGATAGTATATCAAAATATTCTAAAAGGAGGCTTTGAGCAGTTGAACCTTGCCAACCAAGCTAAGAAGCTTCCCCTTCCATCCAGCTAGCTTGTTTTGAACCCTCTCAATCAACTAATTCCAGTAATTATTTTCCAACTTCTTAGAGATCAAAAGTAGGCCAAGATAGGCATCAGGTAAGGTTGCTTCCTGACATCCCATAATTTTTACCACTCTTAAGGTTGCTTCCTGACATCCCATAATTTTTACCACTCTTTCTTAATCTATTGGTCAGTATTAAAGAAGTAAATTTTTCTTTTTTCATAGTTTATAAACTGGCCAAAAATAGCAGCATAATCATTAAGAACCTGTTTCCAAAGACTAGCTTCCCCCATCGAGGCTTCCCCGAACATGAGAGTATCATCAAAAAATTGTTGATGGGACTCAAGCATAAGATATGAGGTTGCTTTAACACCTTTTAGAGCTTTAGAGTCCACCATTTTTTTGATGTTTCTACCAAGGACTTCAGCAAAAATTATAAAAAGGTAGGGAGAGAGGGGGTCACCTTTCCTTAGACCACGGCCACAAGAGAAAGAACCTTGGTGGACTCCATTAACTAGAACAAAGCACATGGGGGAGGTAACACAAGAAGAGATCAATTTTAGGAATCTTCCTTCTATCCCGAACTTCCTAAGAGCAACAAAAAGAAATGACCAAGAGACTCTATCATAGGCCTTAGAAATATCAATTTTGTATGTCATCCTAGGTTTCTTAGAATGGTCCATTGAATGAATAATTTAATGGGTGGAGATGACAACATCAAGAATGTTTCTTCCCTGGACAAAACCTTTCTCATTTGGGGCAATCATTTTACCAAGCACTATTTTAAACCTTAACACCAATATTTTAGAGAAGATTTTATAGACTTTATTGCAAAGACTAATAGGTCTATAATCTTTCATAGCCGCGGCTTCAACATTTTTAGGGATAAGGGCTAAAAAGGTAGCATTCAATTTGTTAAGCAAGGTCTGCTTGACCTAAGAGGTCCCTAGTAGCATTGAAAAGGTCATTTTTAACAATATCCCAGTAGGTCTGGAAAAAGGTAGGAGGGAACCCATTTGGGCCAGGAGCTTCAAAGCTCCAAAGGAGAACACTATTTTTTTTACTTCTTCCATAGAAACAACATTAGTCATCATCTTTAAATCGAGATCAAAATTAACTTTAGGGATCACCTCAAAATAGTCAGCATTTACCTGATTTCCATTGCCAAGAGCCATATGGTGAGTGGAGAAGAAGTTTATAGCTTCCAACACAATATCTTTTTCAATGGCAACCATGGAGCCATCCTCTTTCACTAGCGATCTAATCTTGTTTCTGCTTCTATGTTTCAAAGTGGATTGTTGGAAGAATTTAGTGTTTCTATCCCCTTCAGTTATCCATAGGACCCTTGACTTTTGTTTCCAAAGTATTTCATCCTTTTTATTTGTCTTGCCATTGAGATCTCAGATCTCTTTCCTTAGCACATGCTCTTCATCCACTTGACCAGCCTCCATAATATCCTGAACCTCTTTTAATCTGTTTCCCAAGGTGTTCTTTATCTCAAATATATTGCCAAATTTCACCTTATTCCACCCTTTCACTTTTTGCTTTATTCGACTCAACTTTTCCACCAGGCAATACATTGGGGTGCCAGTTATAGGTTCCTCCCACCAAGTTTTCACAAGAGCAGAAAAATCTGGGTGGAGACTCCACATTGCTTCAAATCTAAAAGGGAAAGGTACCCTATTGTAATCCATGTTTCTTTTAAGCATCAAGGCATTGTGATCAGACCCAAACCTAGGAAGAGCTAAAAGAGAAAGGAATTGGGAGATATTCCAGTTGGAAAAGATCATAAACCTATCTAATTTGACTTGGATTAGATGGTTTCCATTCCTTCTATTGGACCAATTATACTTAGTTCCTTGGAGGAGGATATCAATAAAACCCGCCAAGTTTAAGAATGCATCCAGCTCCATCATGTTGTCAAAATAATCGTCCTACCCCCCTAACTTCTCTGAAAGAAGGAGAAGAGAATTGAAGTCCCCTCCCTACACCAAGTGGTCATCTTTTCTATAATAAATAGCATCACTTAACTGTTCCCAAATCAAAACTTTGTCCCTACTCAAGTTAGGAGTATAAATGTTTATTAGGTTCCATTTCTCTAGAGAAGCAATGTCTTCAAGGGTAATCATCAGAATATTCCTACTACTAGAACACAAAGTACCTTTTAGTTTAGAGGGATTCCAGAGAGTAGCTATACCTCCTGAAGTTCCTTCTTCCTCACTAACCAAATAATTCATGCCAATCCAAATGCTCAAAATATCCTTTTCAAAAATATCTTTCTTCATCTTAG
The DNA here is from genome assembly GCA_007258455.2 of Sequoia sempervirens. Lineage (NCBI taxonomy): Eukaryota > Viridiplantae > Streptophyta > Pinopsida > Cupressales > Cupressaceae > Sequoia > Sequoia sempervirens. The sequence continues at coordinate 404,474,734 of VDFB02105785.1, forward strand.
TTTCCTGAAGGAGGAGAACGTCCACTTTATTGTCTAGAATACAATATTTCACCAAAAATTGTTTGTACGGGCTATTAAGTCCCCTTATATTCCAAGAAAGATACTTCATAGGTAAAGTAGAATATAGCACCACCCTATCCCTAGAGAAGCATACAAAGCTACTTCTTCTTGGGCTTCAACCTTGCGATCGAGTCCAAGGTTCTTTGTTTTCTAGTAACCACATCCCTCACAGTATCTTTAGTTTTGGAATCCTTTTGGGAATATCTTCCCACCTTATTTCCCCCTCCCACATCCAACTTCTTTTTATTTTTGGATTTAGTTGGTACTTGGGACCACTCATATTCATCCTCTTTATCACTAGACCCTTGAGGAAAGCCCAGTAGAGCCAAAGAGTCACTCAAGTTTCTTTCCCCTTTTTGGGATAGGAAATGCATGTCCTCCAGAGACAGGTTTGTCTCGGGGTTCACATACTCACCTTCTTCAAGCTCATCTCCCACTCCTGGAATCTAAACCTTCTCCTAGGGAGCCTGCACATTTTCCTCCATTAAAGATCCCATGATTGGAACATTATTCTTATTAACTTCATCCCCCCCCCCATTTATCTCCATAGTTTTTAGAAAGCCTATGGTTGGAAAGGAGGAAGTAGGGGCAGAAACTTCTAGATTCAGGCAGACTGATTCTTTAGTTACAACAAGAGATTCAGAGAGCTTCCTTGCCCAGGCTTGGGTTATCCTTCAGTTGGGGAACATAAACCTCTTGAACAGGAAAAGTAGTTGGCTAAGTGCTTGAAGCCATTTCATTAGTAGAGTGTTCCTCCACTAAATTTTTCTCCTTAGCAATAGAACCCTCGACAGATTTGTTCCCACAAGAATCAATGAGATGACCAAACTTCTTGCACAACTAGCAAAAGAGCTGGGCATTTTGTTAAAGACTTGAATAGAAATATTAAAGCAATTTTGGGTAGTGGCTTATAGAAAGTTATTGAGGTTTCAAAAAATATTGGGCCCATTTCTCACTATTTGTTTGCAAATGATACATTACTTTTTTGCCTCTCAAATTTTGAGGTTACCTCTTCCATTAAGAGAACTCTTTTCAATTACTACAGGATCTTTGGTCAACCTATTAACTATAATAAATCAAATATTTTTGCTTTGATACTTCTCATATAATCATGAGCATAATTTTAAATTTCAATAGATTTAAAATGGATTATTTACCAAGCACATACTTGGGGGTTCCCCTCTTCTCAATTAGTAGTAAGGCTTATTTTTTGGATAAAGTGGTTTCTAATTTTAAGTCAAAGTTAGCAACGTGGAAGAGAAAATAGATTGCCTTGGTGTGAAGAAAACCTCTCATTAGGTATGTTTTATTTGTTGTTCCAACTTATATGATGTCTGATCTTTTAATGTCAACTAAGGTTGCAACTAGTTTAACAAGAATCGTGAAATCTTTCCTTTGAATTGGAAAAGGGGAGAAGTACAAATTATTTTTTATGGCTTGGGATAATGTTTATAATCCAAAAGTGATGGGAGGTGTGGGGCTAATATGTTTTTCTTTCCAAAAACTTTTTATGGGAATAAAATTTGCCTGAAATCTATATAATTCCCCATCTTCAAAATGGTGTAAACCAATGAATAATAAATATTTGGACTTGTATAATAGAGAGTGCATATTCACAATCTCTAACCCTCCTTCAAGTTCCCCAATGTGGAACTTTATGTCAAATATAGAAACGTTATAACTTCAAATTTTTCTTGGGTATAAATAATGGTAGAAAATCCCATCCCTGGTTGGACTCCTAGAATATATTTGAAGCTCTTGAAAGTATATCTAATATGAATGATGCAAGTTTGTTTTATTTTCTAATTGTGGTATCATGGTGGAGAATCATTAGGTGATTTCTTGGTCTAGTAATTATCCAATGACAATGTGGAAATATTTCTCTCATCTTGATATTCAAAAAAATCAAAAGGAAATTTTAAGAGATGTCTTATCCAAAAGATGAATTGAACTAGATGGGTTCAAATGATGGTTTTTACTCTTTAAAATTTGGGTATTCAAGTTTGGTTAACAAAGGTACTAATCATCTCGGATGCTTCATCTCTATTGGAATAAATCTTGCTTTCCTAAAGGTGTATTTGGTTGGATACTAAAAAAAGGATATACTTTGAATGAAATCATGTCTACCTTACACTCTTAATAGATTATAGAGGAAGTGTAGTTTTAGGGGGAGAGGATGTAACACCCCTTGCATTTAGGATACTAACTAATTATAAAATTAATACTTAATCTATAGACACATTATTTAGTTGAATCTAAAAAGCATATGAGAAGTGATGATAGATTATTTTGAATGGATGAACATATTTGTGATATATATTACTAAGATAAAATAAAATATATTTATCTAAAACTATAACAATAATGTAAACTATTATAAGTGATTGAAGAATGGAACGAGTACGCTCCTGCGTGGGTCGAGCTAGGGCACCCGAGCCCTAGCTCGTGGTAGCTTTCTTCTGTTTCTGCGCAGTGTGGGTGGGTGTTTTCTGTTCTCCTGGGGGCGGATCTTTAGCTTATGTGGTGCGGCTGGCTTGGGGGTGAAAGCCTGGTTCGAATTTCAAGATTTGGGCCTTTTTGGTGCGTTCTGGGCCGCGCTTATACGCGTCTGTGTGTTTGGCTCGTGGCTGGGACTTGTGACTGTCTGGAGCGGATTACTTTGTGTGGGGTTGGGCAGAAATCCGTGGCTGGTCCCTTCTAGTTTTGACTGCCTCTCTCCCTGACTGGGGCGGCTTTGGTAGGGTTCGAGTGGTGGGCTTTGCGGAGTTTGGGTGGAGGGTGTGGCGGGGGATTTGCTCCCTCATTTCTTTCTGGGGCTTGTCTATTGGACTAAGGTGCGATGGCCTTTTCTAAGGGGGAGGCGTCTGGGGTTACCCCTGGGTTGAATTTGCATGCTTCAATTAACTCGATGTCCCCAAAGGATGGGATGTCAACATTTAATAACAGTCTATTTGCAGCGGATCCTGGGATGGATGGTGCAGGATTAGCCTCTGGTTCACGGATCTCGAAGGTTAATGGCTGTCTAGAGCGGTGCAAGGTGAGACCAAAATTTGTTGTCCCGCCTGAAATGATTGCTGATGATATCGAATACTACTCAAATCATTCCTTATACTGCAAATTTTTGGGGATGAGGGTTTCGCTTCAATTTTTGGAACTTTGGGCTCAGAGAACTTGGGAGCCGGTGGGAGAAATGGAGATAATAATGTTGGCTAACAACTACTTCATGGTTACTTTTAATTGTATAGCTGATCGTAACAAGGTATTTGAGGGAGGACCTTATTTCCATAATAAGGTGGGGTTGTTTATCAAGCCGTGGCATGCAGGATTTAACCCTGCTGAGGAGCTTCCAAATCGCGTCCCGGTGTGGGTTCGCTTACCTCGCCTCCCAGTGGAATGCTGTCGGGAGGATGTGTTGCTTTTGCTGGCTTCGCTGCTTGGAAAACCAGTTGGAGCTTCATCGCAGACCTTGGGGAAAAAGGTAATGACTTTTGCAAGAATTTGTGTTGAAATAGACCTAAGTAAGCCTCTGCCCGATGCAATAGATATGTGTGCGGGCTCTTATTCTTGGGTGCAGCAATTGGACTACGAGACCCTTCCTTTCCGCTGCAGGCTCTGTCGTGAATATGGCCACTTGCTGAGAAAGTGTCCAAGATACAAGCCGATGGATTCCCAGCCTTCTCAGCCTTCTAGGGAGCCTCCCAAGGCGGATAAGGGGAAGGGCAACGGTCCTTTTGCGGGGGTCGACAATGATGGTTTTGTTCCTGTCAAGGCTCGGAATAAGAACAGGGGGCAAAAGAGGCCTTTCAGCGAAAGGCAAGAAGAGGGTACTTTTAACAGATTTGAGGTTTTGGACGATCTTAGTCACCAGGAAGTTAACCCAGGTTTGGTAAACTTGGAGCAAGGGATTGAGGGGCTTGTTCAAGAGGGATCTGCTCTCGATTCTTCTATGGAACCACAAGGTGATTCTGGTGTGCTCACGGATGCTGCTATGCCGACAGGAGGTCTAGAGGCTCCTGTTTCCTTGGCCGTTATTCCAGCAGTGGGGGAGGACTCTTCTCCTCTTGGGCGAAGTGCAGATCTGGATTCTGCTAAGAAATCTAAGCCTCCAAAACTAGGTATTTTGCAAAAAGATATTAAGAAAGGTGGGGCAGAGAAACTTGCTAAACCAGGTAGAAAGAAGGATGTGGAAAAGATCAAATTGACAGGCGAGAACTTGGTTGAGTCAGGGTCAGTAAAGACTCTGGATTCCCACTTTTCGAGCCCCTTGAAATGATAGTTCTTTCATGGAACGTAAGGGGCTTGAACAGCGGCCCTCGACAAAAAGCGGTTCATGATTTAGTTCGAAAGCATGGTCCTGATGTGTTTTTTCTTCAGGAAACTAAGTTATCTGTTGAGAGTATGTTTGACTTGGCACCTAGGCTATGGAGGTATGGGGACTGTCAATGTATTGGTGCTCATGGATCTTCTGGGGGTGTGGCCTGTTTTTGGAATCCTCAGAAAATTCGACCTCTTTGGTGGGTGTCTTCTAAATCCACTATGTCTATGATTGCTTCTAGCTTTGAGACAGGGGAGGTTATTCTCTTTTCTAATATCTATGCTCCTACTGATATCCGGGGTAAGCAAGCTCTGTGGTCTCACATCAGGTTAGTCCGATCTTTGGCACCTCTCCATCCATGGATTATGGCGGGTGACTTCAATGCTATTTGCGAGTTGGCTGAGAAGCGGGGTGGCTCTGGGAGGCTGGAGCCCTCTGCTTTGTTGCTTCGGGATAGCATTAACTCTTTAAATCTTGTTGATATCAAGCCTAGCAATGGCCAGTTTACTTGGAACAACCGTCGAGTTGGGGATTATTGCATCGCTGAAAGGCTGGATCGCTTTCTGGTGTCCTGCTACTGGGTTGGGGGGATGTGGTCTTCCCGCTCTGAGATCTTGGATTGGAAGGGTTCAGATCACTGGCCTATCAAGCTTGTCATTGATTCGACTTGTGCTCCGCGTACGCCTTCTTTTAGGTTCCAGCTCATGTGGTTGCGTGACCCTTCTCTGAAGGATTATGTGGCAGAATGGTGGAGGAGTGGAAGACCTGCCTATGGGACAGCAATGTATATCTTTTCCAAGCGTCTTCAACATGTTAAATATCAACTTAAGCGCTGGAACTCTCAGTGTTTTGGGAATGTCTTCCAGGAAAAGGCTGTGGCTCAGGAAGAATTGGATAGTATCACAAGGAGGTTAAGGGAGGTTGGAGTGACGTCTGAGCTTCTTCAGGCTGAAGCACAGGCTATGAGAACCTTGGAGGAATGGGAGCTGAGGGAAGAGATATATTGGAAACAGAAGGCTCGGATAGTTTGGCTGCAGGAAGGGGACAAAAATACTTCTTTTTTCTTCAATTCGGTGAAAGCACGGAGGCATGGGAATTCTATCTCTAGTCTTGTGAACGATGGGGGAGAACATCTATCTTCCTTCCCTGAAATTTCTAATGAGGTAAGACAATACTTTGCTTCTCTCTTTAGGGAGGACTCGCAAGGGGGGTCTCCTGAGGAGGCTCAGGTGCTTTCTTGTATTCCTCATCTTGTGTCTAGGGAGCTGAACCAACAGCTTATGAATGATATCACACTGGAAGAGCTTGAAGGAACTGTGTTCCAGATGCAGAAGGGGAAGGCGCCAGGTCCTGATGGCTTCCCGATCGAGTTTTTCCAAGAATTTTGGGATATTATCAATGTGGATCTCCTGGAGGTTGTGCAAGAATCTCAAAGGAACAAGCAGATGCTAAGGGCTTTAAATGCTACTTTCCTTGCTCTTATTCCCAAGTGTGAGGGGGCGGATAGGTTAAGCCAATTTCGACCCATTTCTCTTTGCAATGTCATCTATAAAATCATTTCTAAGGTGATTGCTGACAGGTTGAAAAAGGGTCTTGAGGAGCTGATTTCCGAGGAACAGAGTGGATTTGTTGCTGGCAGACAAATTCTGGATGGGATTGTTATTGCAAATGAAGTCATCCATTCTATGGCCAACTCCAAGGAAAAGGCAATGTTTATCAAATTGGATATGGCGAAGGCTTATGACAGAGTTCGATGGTCCTTCTTGTGGAAGGTTCTTGCTGCTTTTGGGTTTGCGGCGGAGTGGATTCAATGGGTTATGAGTTGTGTCACCTCAGTCTCCTTCTCTGTGCTTATTAATGGGAATCATTCTGAGCTTTTTGGTGCTTCTAGGGGCCTTCGTCAGGGGGACCCTCTCTCTCCATACCTATTTATCCTCCTTGCTGAAGGTTTGGGGAGATTGCTTCGAAGGAATGTGGAGATGGGTAGCATACAGGGTTGGATGTGGGGAGGCAATTTACCTCCGCAGTCTCATCTGCAATTTGTGGATGATACTGCTTTGATGGGTATGGCTACAATGCGCGAGGCTTCTAATTTACGTAGGGTGTTGGATGTTTACTTGGTTGCCTCAGGTCAACAAATCAATGAGGATAAGTCTTCTATTTTCTTCTTCAACACTCCGCGCCCCATTCAGAGGAGGATTGTTCAAACTCTGAGATTTCAAATAGGGACACTCCCATTGACCTATCTTGGCTTCCCTATCTCGGTGGGAAGATTGCCTCGGGAGTCTTGGCAGAGCATTTTAGATAAATTTAGGGCGAAGGTTAACCACTGGACTCACCGGTGGTTATCCTTTGCTGGCCGTGTTCAACTTATCAAGTCGGTGGTACAGGCTCTGCCCATTTACAGATGCATGCTTCAGGTTGCCCCTATGAGTTTTGTTAAGGATTTGGATTCTGTGACACGACAATTTTTATGGGCTGGGTGCTTGGAGTCTTCCAAATGGAGTTTGGTTAGTTGGGAGGTGGTGTGCAGCCCAAAGCAATATGGTGGCTTGGGTCTGCGGCAGATGGCTTTGACTGGTGTGGCTTTGGCTGCAAAACTATATTGGAGGTGGTGTAAGGAGCAGGACAAGAGTTGGGCCAAGATTCTTTCTCAGAAGTATCTTCAGGGAATCCCTCAGTTGGAAATGCCTCGTTACCCCCTTCTTGGAAGGGGCTCGGTGATCTGGAGTACGCTTAAGAAAGGGGCTACTCTTATTAAGGATGGGTTATTTTGGATTTGTAACAAGGGGATTGAGGTTCAATTCTGGTCAGATTCGTGGGATGGATATCCCCCCATCATTTCTCAGTTTCCTCACCTGTTAAATCTCTGTCGGAGATTTTGTGAGAATGGCTGGACTCGGGTAAGTGACTTTAAGTCACTTTCCTCTCGTGGTCAGCTGGAGGTGGCTAGATGGAAGTCTCCTGATGAATGGCCTGATGTTGGGTTGCCAGAAGAATGTGTTGAGCTACATAGTATTCTTTCCAGAAGACGTTGCAGCCCTCTTCAGTATGATGATGTGCTAGCCTGGTCTCCCAATCCTAAAGGGGATTATACTGTTGCTTTTGGCTACAGGGAGCTATTGTCTCATAGGGTGGATGGGGATGAAATTCAGTGGTGGAAGAAGATATGGAATAAGTCTTCCTGGCCAAAATGTAATTGTTTTGTGTGGCTTTTGGCTTGGAATAAGTGTTTAACCTGGGATAATATTCAAAAGCGAGGCTTCCAAGGTCCCTCGATCTGTGTTTTGTGTGGCGCTAATGAGGAGGACACAGCTCATTTGTTTTTTCGATGCCCTTTCTCCCTCCAGATTTGGCATTTCTGGTGGGGGGTCTGGAATAGTCCCTGTGTTCATGCTTCTTCTTTGATTGAGTTTTGGCAGAGGTTGGGTAGGCCTCCCTCTATGGCTTCCTTTTTACAGGTGGTGTGGTCTGTGGGTCCTATCTTCATATTGTGGCAGATTTGGTTGGAGCGGAATCGGCGAATATTTCGTGGGGAGAAGAAGGTGGTTCAACAAATTTGGCAAAAAACTTTGGGCATGGTTCAGGAGACGGTGGTGGCTAAGTGTGAGTTGGAATTCCCCTTGGAGAAAAGGGATGCTGAAGTGGTGGAGAGATTGGGGATTCAGGGGCTGTCCTTGGCCTCGGCATGTGCAAAGCGTGGTAAGCATTTGAAGCAGAGAGTTCAAAGGGCTGGTTTCTGGCAGCCTCCTCCAATTGGGGTTCTAAAAATCAATACTGATGGCTCCTCCAGAGGCAATCCGGGGCCGGCTGGTATTGGGGGGATTGGGAGGGACTATTTGGGTTCGGTGGTTTTCCTCTTTTCGGTCTATGAGGGTGTTCATACTGTCAACCTTATGGAAGGGTTGGCAATTCTCTGTGCTCTTGAGAAAGCTTATGAGTTGGGGTGGAGAAGGGTTGTTTGTGAATCTGATTCCCAGGTTTTGATCAATTTACTTATTAAGAAAAAAGTGGAGGATGTCAGTTGGCAGTTGGCAGGGGTGGTGCAACAGATCTTGCGGGTTAGTTCATTAATGGAGTTGGTGACTTTCGCTCATATTCCAAGGGAGTGGAATAGGGTTGCTGATTGCTTGGCGAAATGGGCGTCAGAGTATGCTGATGGATGGAGAATTGAGGAGTGGGAAATGATCTCTCCGGCTCTTCGTCCTGATTTTGAGAGAATTCTTGCTAAGGATAGGGAAGGAGAAGGTGATGGCTAATGGTGTTGTTTGTCTTTTCCTGCGTGGTGGGCAGGATTTTCCTGGGGACTTTGGTCTCTTGATTCTTTTGTAATGTTGTTTTTTGCGGTTCAATAAAGTTTTTACCCCTTTGTTTAAAAAAAAAAAAAATGTAAACTATTATAAGTATCATATATTCTTTATTGGTTATTTAAGGAGAGTAAATATAATAATATTATGAAATGGTGTTCATACATTTCAAACCTTTGGGAGTGTACTTAATGTTATCTAAAATAATTCCATGTCTTACTATATTATTTTCTCCCCATTAGAAAATGTCACTAATATTGCACGATATGATTAGTAGTGCAAGAATTATCAATACATATAATTACAATCTTTACTATAATATGGATCACTATGAAAAATAAAAGTATCTTAGAAATATAATATTTGAAATAATTAAAGTTCAATATTTTAATGTTAAATTATGAATAGTGATAAATAATTAAATAATTGAATAGAATAAAATATTCAAAATTAGCATAAAGTCAATATAGAAAAATAAACAAGAAGTTATTATTTTGGTTATTGAAATTAAATGTTAAATTGGTGAATCATTAATAGAATTAAACTTATCAATTATTATTATTATGCTTCTTTTAATTGATTTAATGTATAATTTGATACACATAAAAATAAAATATATTATTTAAAAAATAAAGCTTTTTATTTACTATTTTATTTTAACTTGTATGATTATAATGTTAGTATAGTCAAAAGGAATGTAGTATGCATGCATACATTATGGAAGATATATATTTAAAAACCAATATCTCAAGTAATTACAAATGCCTCTTATGTGTAGTGGTAAATATTCTATTCAATAGCTCACAGTTGTTAAACTAAATAAATATAGTGGAAACCTAGTAGAATTTAGTTTATATGTATGAGTTGACTAACCAATTTTGGAAGAGGGGAAATTACATAGCGAATTAAAAAGGAGAGGAAAATATATATCAATAGTCAAGTTGCTTTTGTAGAGAGCTAAAGAATTCATTTATAAGAATGAGGGATTGATTATAAAAGAATAAAGAGAATGAAAGCAATGAAAGGAAAAAGGAGAAGGAAGATAAAAGGATAGTATTAGGCAAGATTCAGAGATATCATTTAGATAAAATATAATTAAATATTTTAAGTTTAAATTATTTTGATCATTTGATTTATACTATACTATTTACTTAAAATTTTGTCATATAAATCATGTTAATTTTATAATTATGATTTTTTTACATTCTTTCTATTGATTCATAAATATCCAAATAATGTCATATACCACTTCAAGTATTAAATGAAAAATTAATATTTGAATAAAAAATTACATAAATTAAAACATATATATATATATGCTCAATGAAAAGTGATAGAGACACCATGTATTAACTAGCACTTGCATCTAAAGGATGTTCAAAGATTGTGTCCATAGAAAATTATATGTATGCTAATAATATGTTAGAGAGTAGTGGCTGGATTAAACAATTAATAATAAGTGTTAAAAAATGGAATGAAATAAACTTAGACAAGTCTAGATTTTTTTCCTTAAAGAAATTATGTATTATCTGATTTTGCAATATTTGCATGCAAATTTAAAACATAAAGGAATACAAATGAAAAGTTACCATCAAATTGGCAAAAAATACTGCAAATGGAAATAGAATGTTCCCATTCAATTGGCAAATCAATATTTATTTGGTTTATACATGATAAGTGAGATTTTGGAGGCTTTTACCTGATATTTTGGAGGCTTTAAGAATTAAACAGCAGCTAAAACTTGTTTTCGGACTACTCAAAATTGTTTGCAGGCAAAAGACTTATTTCAAGCTCAAATTTTACATTATATGTAACATTGTTTGCAGGTGGGAGACTTATTTCAAGCTTAAATCTCACATTATATGTAACCTATCAACTAAAATAAAAATATATTTGATTTAATAGATACGTAAAAAATCAGAAAAAGAAGATAAAGCTACACTAAAACAGACTCAACAGCTTCCATTAGAACTAGCACCATCATCCAAAGCTAAAAGAGAGGAGATAGGAAGATGAAGTCCTTCCATACGTTTGAGAAAAATATGAAGAGCATTTAAAAAGCAAAAGCGTTGTTGAAAGCGTCATCACCAATTTTCTCCCACACCAGCGATCAGATCAAAGAAGAGACTCAACAGGGGAGTCACACACAAGGCCCAACCTCATACTTGATAATGCTGAAGAAAAGGTAAAGAGGAAGCACTGTCATTTTTAGCAAAGAAACTACCCACAGATGCCGCACCAAGACCCAAGCAATAATTATCTAATGCAGAGTCTAGAGAAGATAACGAATAGATGAAAGTTTGAATATAACTAGCCCCCAACAAAATAACCATTTCATTGTTATGCAGTAAGTTCATACAATTTGATAAAAACATAGACACCACCTTATCTAGAATAGAGCATCATTATTAGTATCCAACTAGTCATGACTCAACACCACATGGATATATTCTTCAGCAGGAACACATAGAAAAAAGAAGACACGATTGATATTTTCTTTGTTGAACAAGAACTCAACTCTGTGCTCCTATAAATTCATAGGAAGGTGAATCCTCCACTGTAATTTCATCTCCCACTACTCAACCAAATAGTTGTTACGGAGTAAGGAAAGAGAAACCCAATTGTCTTTAAATTTACTAAGGAGAGATTCAAAGCAGATCAAATCATGGAAAAGAATTAGATGTGGCATGGTCAACATATTAGAAGCAAACTAAACTACATAAATCCTTAAGAGAAACACAAACCAATCTTACGAGTTCAAATAGAGATACCCATTCCTATGAGAAAACATAAGCCAAATATGACCAAAATAAATGAAACTTGGGGGCACAAAGGAAGAAAAAAATTTGTCGTGTAATACCAAAAAGAAGATAAGGTGCTGCACGAATCCACTAAAGTAAGAGAAAGGAATAGGCACAAGGAGTAAGTACTTGGAGGAATCCATGAATAGACTTGGAAAGGACAACACAAAAAAGAGATGTTAAATTAAAACCCATTAGCAGGCACAACAGGATGTCGATCTAAAGGTCACATCTGGAAAGGTGGTGATATCAACAAAGAGAATGAACAGAATTAGATAGCCAAAAATTTCCAAGTCAGAAGACCACACATTCCATCCAAGCACAAGAGGCATTATACACAAGAAAGTGGATAGAGATGCTACTTTAAAATATCCTAAAAATCCTTCTCGTCAAGCTTGGAGAGGAACGTATCTTTCCATTTAATAATAGAATCATTCACAAAATAGTCTTCTATCATTTAATAGCCCAGTTTGTGAGATGATCAACTAAACCATTTTCCTCCTCAAAGAAATTGAGGCGTTCATAGAAATCAAGATTCTCTAGCAATTTCCAAGTGTTTTCCATCATGTAATTCAACTTACAAGAATTATTATTATTTTTTAAAATATTGATTATTAGCATTGAATCACCTTGTATTATAATCTTTTGAATATCCTTTTCTAGCACAAGATTCAATCCTAAGACAAGAGCCCAAATTATAGCTTCATTATTTGTACCCAACTTAATCTTTTTTAAAGTAACCACAATCAACTTTCCATCAAATTCACGAACAACACGCCCCACACATGAAACCCTAGGATAACCTCTAGAGGCCCTATCCAAATTTAATTTTATGAAAGAACTAGGAGGCATCCACTTAACTTGAGTTCTTGAGTGAGAGTCTTTCTTTCAAATCATAGATCCATGAGATGGGGGAGACTTGAACATAGGCCATACTTTAAGGAAATTTGAATCATAGGAGGAGAAACACTTTTTGTTCTAAGAAGAATAAATAATAGTTTACATTATAGTTTATGAGATAGTCAGTTGCTCTAATTTACAAATCACATTTTCCCATGTATTGGTAATGTTCTTACAAACTCTAGAATTATTTTTTACACTAGATATGCCAAATAACCAAAGACGGTGATATCAACTAAACACATCTAAAAGTGGAATTCACATAAAGAAAAGGCTAGCTATCAAATAACTAGGAAAGAGCCCTTGGAAAGGCACAATTCCACTTCATATGGTTCCACACCCAAGCCCAGTAATTAGAAGAAAATCTGTAGTGAAGAAAAATATGATCCATTGTTTTAGAATCCTTCAGACAAATGAGCACAACCAATCCACATTAATACCAAACTTTTAAAGATGTACCTTGATGAGAACCATATTTTGAGTAGCCAACCAAGCAAATGTACTTGATTTAGGAAGGAAAGACTTATCCTGGTAGAGATGAATTATCCAAGACGACTTAGTACCTTTGTCAACCAAACCTAAATACCTAGATTTCACAAAGTAAAAACTAGAATTTTAACCCATCCACTTCAATTCATCTTCTTTACCAAAATAGACAATTCTTCTTTTGGAGACAATATCTCTTAAATTTTTCCTTTTATTTACTAGAAAATCAAGATGAGAGAAATCTTTCCATGTTGCCACTAGATAGTTACTAGACCAAAAAATCACCAAATAATTTTTCACTCTAATACCCCAATTAGAAGATAAAACAAATTTGGCATCGTTTAGGTAAAATATACGATCAAGAGCTTCAAATCCATTCCAAGAGTCCAACTATATATGGGTTTTTTCCCATTATTTATTATCCAAGATAAATTTAAAGTTATAACCTTTGTACATTTGATAATAAAGTTCCACATTAGGGAGCTAGAAGTAGGGTTGGAGATTGTGAAAATGTGTTCTCTATCAAGTGAGTCCAAATAATTATTTTGCATTAGTTTAGACCATTTTGAAGATGGAGAAGAATATAACTTTCAAGCTAATTTTTCTCCCACATAAAGATTTTGGAAAGACAAAGATCTTAGGCCCACACCTCCCATCACTTTTGGTTTACAAACATTATCCCAAGCCACTAATGAAAATTTATAAATCTCTCCCTTTTTGATCCAAAGAAAGCATCTCACAGTTCTTATTAAAATGGTTGCAACTTTAGCTGGCATTAAAATATGAGACATCATATAAGTTGGAAAAACAAAAAACAAAATTGATGAGGGTTAGCCTTCCAACCAAGGAAAATTATTTTCTCTTCCACATTGATAACTTTGAATGACAATTAAAAACCAATTTATCCTGAAAAGAAGCCTTGCTACTAATTGAGAAGAGAGGAACCCCCAAGTGTGTTCTTGGTAAAGAATCCCTTTTAAATCTAAGAAACCTTGAAATTATTCTCATGATAATAGGAGAAGTATTAAGGATAAATATTTGATTTATTAAATTTAGCAACTTAACTGCAATAATTTAAAAGAGTTCTCTTAATGGAAGAGGCAACCTCAAAATTTGAGAGGCCAAAAATTAATGTATCATCTATAAAAAAATAATGAGAAATGGGCCCAACCTTTTCTAAAATATCAATACCTTTCCATAAGCCACTATCCAAGATTGCTTTAATATTTCTACTCCAAGCTCAAACAATGATGATAAAGAGGAAAGGGGAAATTGGTTCACCTTGTCTTAATACTTGAGAAGACTAAAAATAACCCATAGGAGTTCCATTAACAAGGACAGAGAATATGGTTGAAGACAAACATTCCATAATTTACTTGCACCAATCATCCATGAAACCCAATTTCCCCAATATTTTCATTAAGAAATACCAACAAACTATATTCTAAGCTTTCAAAATCTCACTTTCTTTTTTTTTGGTGACCTAGGGTATCCCCACGACCCCTTGCCCAGCAACACTTAGAGGCGAGCAAGGGGGTGAGACTAGTCCCTAGAGGTGCACACGGAGCCGACAACCCGTGCGCAAGGTTAGCCAGAGAGCAAGTTGAACCCGAGACCATGAGGAGCCATCCCATATCCTCAAGCCAACCGCACTACTCGTGCCGACACTTTCAAAATCTCACTTTTAATATCCATAGTTGGTATCTTATTTTTCTTTATTGTGTGAAGTAATTAATGCACAAGTAGGATACCCTTTGAAATTCGCTACTTGGGACAAAGCCTCCTTGTTTTGTAGAGATGATTTTAGGGATTATCGTTCCAATCCTTATAGCCAAATCCTTGGTAAAAATATTTTAAATGGTGTTACATAGGGAAATTGGGTGAAAAAAGAAAATGAATTTATCACATTTGATTTCAAAATTAAAGCAATAAAGGTGCTACTTAATTCCTTGAGGACACTTATATTTCTCTGTATCTCTTCCACAACAAGCCAAACTTCATACCCAACAAAGCTCCAACATTTCTAGAAGAAAATTGAAGGAAAGCTAATAGGGCTAGGAGCCTTCTCTCTAGCCATAAAAAAATCATCGATTTGATTTCATCCTTAGAAAAGGGTGAAAGAAGATATTCATTTTGGTCATCTGAAATTAACTTTGGGATGTTGTTCAAGAAATGGTTCTCAAGTTGTTGATCTATTGGGGATTATTATTTTCTTAACAATTTTTTTTTTTAAATTACTACCTCCTTATGAATAACATCTAATTCAAATAAAATATTTTTATAAGTTTTCATTTATGTAATTTTATTATACCTCATCCTCATCTTTGTAGAGGCATGAAAAAAGTTGTATTCTTATCCCCATCTTTAAGCTAAAGTTCTATAGATTTTTCTTTCTAGTAAATCTCTTTCCTAGAGTAGATTTTGCTATGTTGACACAATTTTTTTCCAATAGATAGTAATTATAATCCATCCCAATATTAACCACTTTTACATTAAGAGCTTGAATTTTCTACCTCAATCTATAATTTTTCTTCAAAAATATTATTAAAAGAAGTCTTGTTCCAAAATATTATCTTTAATTTGATATATTTTACTTTAGAACATAGCTTAAGCATCCAAGAAACTTTGAAAAAATGAGTATATTTCCACAATTATTCAATGTTTCTCATAAAATAAGGATCTTTGAACCACATAACTTCAAATTTAAATGGGAATTTCTTAGGAGATTTATCCTCAATAATTTAAAAAAATGAAATAGGAAAATGATCACACCTAGAGAGTGGATTTATAGCATAAGAGTATATGTTAATTTTTGTGAATCTGAGAAGAAGAAAGCAAGAATCTATAAAGAATTTGCACAAAATAGGAGAAATTTGACCTTATATTTGACTAGGTGAAGATACCCTTATAACATGGAACATCAATCAACTTGTTTGAGTTAATGAAATCCTTAAAGTCCAGCTAGGATCTAGACATAGAGGAGACCCCACCCAATCTTTCTTCTAATTCAAGAATAGTATAACCAATTCATTTTACAAAGAACCTAATAACACTAATAGATTATCCCACAAAGGTTTTTTGTGTATGGCATTGAAGGGCCCATAAATATTAAAAATCTAATTGTTGAGATCTAAGTACATATCACAAAATATACCTAACCAATTATTACTAGAAGAGATCATCTCAATGTTTACCTTCCTTAGTGGCCAAAGGGCAACTAATCCTCTCACTAAACCAAGATATTCCACAAAAAAACTCTACCAACGAAACCATTGATCAAAAATTTGTTTAGTATTTTTAGAATTTAACTTAGTTTCTTGAACAAGAAGAATTTATGCAAATTGCACAACTCAAGATGATGCTTTATTAAGCATCAATTGTTAGGGGCATTTAAGCCCCTAACATTCCATGAAAGGATCTTCATTGCATTTGAGGAGATTTTTGAACTCTCCTCATAGAAAATATTAGGTTCATATCAATACTACATTGCAGACCAACAACAACAACATGTTCATGTTTTTTTATAGTTTTTTGTTTTCTTCCATTGAAGACTTGCTTGAAGACTTCAGAGGCTTACCTTGCTTGAAGCTTGGAAATTTGTACTTGGGAGAATCTTCTTTTGCATGTTGATCCAAAAAGCAAGAGGTTGATTGGTCTTCTATCCTTTATGCTTGGATAAGCAAAAGCTTCATCTATAGCAATCTCTTTTGCAAGTGACTTTTCATATCTCTCCCTTTGGTAAGCCAACTCCTACTGGTGTTGGTATGCTTGATAAGCCAACTCTTCTTGTTGAAAGTCATACTCTTGGTCTCCTGTAATATCATTCAGTTACTTTTGAAAATCCAATAGTATATCTTTGATGCTCAAGTCATCAACATTTTGAGGTTGGTTATGAGCATAGCTATGCTGATTAGAAACAAAATGGCTATCTTTTGGTCGAGTTTGGACATATGTAGGCTGCCATGAGGCTTGAGTAGGGGTGGGTGGCAAGTATGATTAACATGCTGGTTTCTTTGTGTAGCAAAGGCATTTGGATAAAAACCAGCTACATGTTCAGTTTGATGTGTTTGATAAGAGGTCATATAAGCAGCATTTTTGTGAAATGGAGGATGGTAAAACTTATCTTCACTAAAAGAAGACATTATGAAGCATTCAAACCAATTGGAAATTCATTGAAATCTTCATTGAAGAAAAGATAATCGGATCTACTTTTTGCAAAAATTAAGTACATACCAGCAGTTAGTCCACTTGAAACCAGTAGATTAAACTTGAAGTCACCAAGTGTGCGAATATTTTGCCTCTAAAGGAAAATATTGCTGACAAATACACCAAATATCAGCAATGAAAGGACAAATTTTGAACTGAGATAGTTCAAATCGTCCCACTAGGCATGCCAAAAACTATTGTCACTAAAGTATGCACCCTTGCTAAGTGTAGAACTCGCTACCTTGTGAAACATGGGATGATCTCCCTAAGGGTGGGATCAGATGCTAGAGATCAACCTCCAAAGAGTGTTGGTTCCATTTGAAACTTCACCTAATTAACCTATCCTACTGGTGCATGCTAAGAAAAGGGTGAAAAAGAAACATAAAATGAAACCTAAGACTAACAAGGTGATGCACCAAAATGATTTCAAAGCCTATATCGCTATTTGAACTCACTATATGATCAAACAAACAAGTTGTTTCATTCACAACTTAGGTTTCTTCATACTTATACATCAGTATTTCATAGGAAAGATAATTTTTTCTTAATCTTAAAAGAAAAAGATAGATATTTTCACAATTAGAAGTTGTTCAAACTATTGTCATAACCTATGACCTACAAAAGATATATGTATCTCTACATAAAAGTGCTGAAGGAATGAGACATACATTGAGGATTTGCACAAAATCATAAAAAATACATCAATTATTTGTATTTACACACAAAAATACAAATTAGAGAAGGCAAAATACTTGTCTTTATTGATCAAAAGAATTGTTACATACAGCTATATACAAGTCTAAAAATGAGTTACAAAATTGCTCCAACTTGAAAGAACTCTCAAAACAAGTTACAATGCAAAGCTAAGAGAGTAAGGGTGGGGTCCCATGGAGACGCTTCAAGATCTATTTTTAAGGAGCAGGAGGTCTCATTAAGTCAAAATAAAATTGCTGCAGGATTAATTGGAATTTGTTCCTGAAGAATAGTAGCTCCTACCTTTTAGGACTGCAAATTTGAGGGGGTGAAAATGGGGTGGGGCTGGAGATTGGCCCTATAGTTTAGGAATTTTAATTGCCATTTGTCAATCATCTCAACTTTTAAGCTTCCTTAAATTTTGGAGCTTAAATTTTAGGCTGAACTGCACAACCAATAAGTTCATGAGACCACCAGCTTCCTTAAAATTTGGAGCTTAATATTTTAAGCTGAGCTGCATTAATAAGTTCCTGGGATCACCAACTTTTAAAAATTCCTAAAAATGCTCAGCAGTACCCGTTGAAACTTTTCAGGAAGCCCCCCTCCATGGGACCCCACCCTAAGAACTAGAGAAAATCTACCCTTAGGCTTGCTTATAAGCTGCGCAACGGCTTGCTACGTAATAGGAACATGTGTTTACTTTAGTTGGCTAGGTCAAACCTTTTTTGGGCGTCCAAAACTGTCATCCCTACTTTGCAGCCCTCTAAAATGCTTCAAAAAGGTGTTTGGATGAAGAAAAGTTCTTGCCTTGACCCTATCTTTCAACCAAGACTCCTTGAACAGCTCCTAGATGCCCTCAACTGCCTAAAATTGGGTCAAACTGTCCTATATTTTCTCCATCTTTTGCACAGCTCATTCAACCTCCTAAATACTTGCCAACTGCTCATAAATGTATGAAAAGAAGTTATGACTTCTCATTTAATCTTCCAACTGTTGGAACTTTCCTCAAACCTGCTAATAAAGCATGTGGGAAAATGTTTGAAACAGTCAAAACTCTCCTAGGAAGATGTAGGTGATTATTTTGATGACTTGTTCATCTATCCTTAGGCTGATTTATCATTTGACTGCTTTATATTAAGCTTCTTTCTTTCATTCATGCTAACATACGCAGGTTAAAAGACAACGAATAGATAATCAGATATGGGTAAATCCCTTATGATGTTACTGTTTGACATAGAATGCAACTTACTAGTCATTTATTATCATACATACTTGTAAGCTATCTCCCCTGTGTTATGAACTGTGTCACTGTAGGTTGCTTTTATTTTCACGACTGTTATAGCCTCTTATCACTATTTGAACACTAGAATCAATACCTGTAGGTTACCCTTCAACTTTTGACATTTATGGATTGTTACTTATCTTTATCATGCCCACCTCTTTATTTATGACTATTCACAAGTCTGAAATGCTAATACTGCTTCCTTAGCCCTTATCTTCCATTTATTCTTAATTTGGAATGCACAGATATCTATGACAAATATAAATTTAGCAAAAAACTCCTCCTTCCACTATAGCAACTGGAGTCAAATTACCTTGTCAATCATGTCACCAACAGCCCAAACTAATTCAATAGATGACCTAGATCATTCACCCATCTCAATAGCATCATTCTTGGACAGTTTTACTCCAACCTCTTCTCTGCTTTATGTGTTCACTGTCATGCTCAAAGTTTGAATTTCTCATGTAAACCTCCTTCTCACTGAAGTATTGTAAATAATATTCTTCAAGACACATTTCATTTCAATAATTCTTGGGCAGGTATGGGATTTAAGTGCAAGGTTAAAATATTGTCTTTTCAACATGAAAAATATCCTTTTGTAAGATTGCCTTATTTATAGTCTGTGACTTAGATCTATTATGTAATTAAGGAAATGTGAAAGATGTGTCATCCTCCAATTCATATTTTGCTCTTCGGATTGACAAAGATGAAAAAAAATACATGATTTTCCTGTTCCAGCTTCAAAATTTGATGTGGTCTGACTCAGAGAAGACAACACTGTCATTAATTCTCTTTGGAAGCAACAAACCTTTTCATGTCCTTATTCATTGTTTGAGGAGCAGATGTGCCATGAGATTTGAGTAACTTCACAGTAGGATGTTCACGAATAGTAGATGATGGTCTCCTGATGGAAGATACTGAAACTGTTATTGGATCTCCTTCATATACACTTTACTCATAATGTTCACATGTGCATTAAGTTGTTGTAATTCAGACAGTGGCAAGTCGTCAAATTTATATCTATTGTAAGAATTACCAAGAATATCTTCCCTTGCTTATTCCTTAACATTTTCTTTGCGTAAGTTAAGTTTTCTGCTTTTGAATCAGTATCATAGTCAGATTCATCTTCTGAAGAAGATTCATCACTTGAGTTTGAATGCAGCAGGAACTTATCTCAAAGTCAGCTTCATGGATGGGTAATGTGCAACCCATGCCTGCTGCCAAATATCTCTAGTAGTCTTGTAGCCCATCTCTTCTGTTGAGAAAGAGTATCTGGACTCGTCTCTTTTGCTTCTTGGCCCACTCTTTGAATGCCTTGACTGCCTTTAGACTGTAAGCCTCTATGCACAATCCCTTATGCCACTGCCCTTTTGTGTTGCTTATGGACTCTCCTCATTCTTGTCACATATCCTTATCTTGCTTAGACTCTTATCACTATCTATGCATTAACTGCCCTTTTCTCTCAAACAGTTTGTTACAACTACCCTTTCTCACTAAGGTTGAGTGGTCGTTCTCAATCTGCCTTTTGGCATCCTCCAACTTCATGTCTTCCTTTACCTGTACTTTGCCCTTTGCAAACAATCATGAGCTCCTCACTTGACAACATAAAGGATAGTTTTTTACTAATCTTGATGAGACTATGTACTGTCTATTGTGGTGTCCCTTTTTCTCAGTCTCTACGCATTCTACAATAGCCAGATCAGCAAGAATTTTATGAGTATGAGGTTGTTCTCTGTCACTGCTTTTTTAATGTCCCTTTCGTCACTCTTTGGCTTGAATGACTATCATACCATGATGGGCTTGTCCATTTTAATCATGCACTACTCTCTATTTTTCCTGTAGTAAAAGATATTATGCTTTCCATTTCCTTGTGTGTATCTCTACAGTGATGATATGCCTGTTGCTTGTTGTCTTTTCCTTTATTCTCATCTATTAAGCTCAGATTGAATTTCAACAGCCCCTGTAGTTTTTTAAGTTGTATCTTTTGAGATATGCTTACGCCTCTTCCTTCCAAGATGCAAAACCCTATTTCCATTGTCAACCGATCCCTCTCTTTCTTCATCAATATCTGGATACTTCAAACATGATGTGCCAATGAAAACAGAGTATTTTCCACAAATCTCTAAGCAAGGAAGTATTTGAATTGCGCATTGTTGAGAAGAGTTAGAATCATTCATCTCGACACTAAATTGATGTGCAAGTTCTGCCCCTGCATATAAGAGATACAAAATTGGGCATTCGATTGACAATCCATTGGTAGATCATCAAGGGCCAAGAGAGCCATATTGAAAATTTTACGTGCTAAATCAATGTCACCAACTGCTGCCTCTATTGATAAGAGCTCACTGTCATATTCGAAAAGAACCATTTCTCCTATGATTTTGACAAGATTTCAAGAACTCATTTGACCTTAACCAGTGAACAATGAAACTTTATTGTGTATGCTAATAACTTATTATCACTATCTCGTTCATTCACATACCTTCTTGCTTCTCCTTCAGCGAGTAATGGATGTGAACCTCATGATCTTTAAATGACCTCCAATGTACCTCTGCTTTGGAAAGTGAATAAATCACCATGTATTTATTTTGGGACAGTGAACATGTCGCTGCATTCTCTAGACAGTGACATAGCATCATTGTTTCTTCTGATATTTATTCACATTGTAGCATCAACCGTACAAGAGAATGCTTCTCCACGCAAAACAACAAACTCTCTATAATTGTCAAATTTGTGAGATATAATGATAGGTCTCTCCCACCACTATACACATGATTAAAATTTCAGAATTGATACATTATCACTGTGTCCCCTTTGTTTCATCCTTTTTGCCATGGTTCTTGAGTCCCACACCTGGGAAGAAGTATCTTTATGACTTAAAGCCATGGTATTTGATTTGCTCAAAATCCCACCTCCAATGCTCATACTATCCAAGGCTTTCACACACAATGGGGATATAATGAGTCTTTCAAAGGACCTGAATCACAAATTTCATCAGATTCAATGCTTAAGTTCTCATGGCATTCAATATGCAGTAAGCATTGACACCATACACAATGCCAGAGGGGAGAAACCCCAAGAAAAGAACCATTACAAGGTGCTTCACAATATGATCAACATGCAGTTCTGTCTGGAATATCCTCTATTCTTGTCCATCTTTCTATCCAGTGATGTAGTAGCTGTTTAAAACCAGCCATTGCCACACATTTGTAATCTTTAGATGCGTCCTTTGAACATTCAAAATATGCTTCCACACAGCGAACAACACAACGGTGTATGGAACTGTCAGAAGTTATCACTGGCCCCAGAGGCTGGTCCTCTACCATCTGCATCTGAATCCTCAACATCAACACATTCATACTCCTTGGCCTCCTCTAACTTTGATAAACCACTTTGAAACGACTGAATCTTCTCCCTTTTTGCTGCTTGCACCATGGCTTGTGTATCATTTGGATCTTTCCTGAAAGCTGGCCGGACACAGTATGTAGAAGGGACTTACAAGCATTGTATATATTATGAAACCATTAAGCTCATTCAGAATTCCTACATTGCTTCACGTCCGTACACAAAACCCACATGGATCACTATAATGACTGTGACACACCCTCGTTCACAAGCCACATACCATACAAATCTCATACAAACTTTTATAAAAGCATTTTCTAGCGAGTGCATGAGAATACACCATCAAAATGCAAACAATATGAAAGACAACGAGCATTTTTTCCTTTTAGGTCAGTGATAAAGTTTAATAAGATAAACAAACCTGGCTTCTTTTTATCATCCTTGTGCATGGTTCTGAATTGAAGAGAAATGATAATAACTCTTGGCACTTTTATGACCATTTCCATAAGCTCGAAACACTCCTGGATACTCATAAATGCCCAGACCACCATTGTAGGCTGCAAAAGTTGTGAAGGCAAAATGATCATAACAAGAAACCCTATGGGTCGAACTAGTCAAAGAGGACATGAACCTTTTCATTAAGAAACGTTTCCCTCCCAAATCATGTTACATAACTATGACTCTTTCTAGGGCTTTCAAAAAGACACACTTTACTCCCTTTTCCAAAAAGGCATGGCTTGATGCATAAAAGTATATTTCCTTGCTTTTGGATATATAAGGTCCTATTTTGTAAATTTTATTACTTCTTAATATTAACCAAAAATTGCTGGTTATGCATGGTGAATTTGCCTTTGTAAATCTGCTTGGACATGTTGTTTGTTGTGGCAAAATTTGTTGCTGCTGCTCCTCTTTTGTAACAGCCTTGCTGCTGTTTGTATTTTACTGTTGCTGCTTTGCAACAGTTGTGATGTTGAACATCTGATGTAAAATAAATTTAATGCTTTTTTCAATATAAAAAAAAAAAATCATGACTTAACATTCCTCAAATACTTGGCAAACATCATGATCAATATATTTAGAAGGCTATTTTAATCAAAGGAGTGAAAATAGACTAACACATAATATTTCAACAATTGTTTGAATCATGGATTTTCATGGGACACTAACACATCGTGTAGATGTCGGCTCCACACTCAAAAAATTGAAGAGCGTAAATTTTTCTAACATAATCATATTTTGATATCATATTAGAATTAAGACATTTTATTTATCAAGCTAAAGGGGAGTTTCCATGTAATGTGAAATTACAAAAGGGTGTGTAATTTTTGACATTATATTTTCCCCCACCTTTAGCATATACACTATGTGAATATGTGTGCTAAAGTAAATATAACATAACTTTGAAAATTACCCAAGGATACTGTAGAGGATGCAGAGTCTTCATTCCACATGGATATTCCCTCAGTGAGAAGATCTGCAAAACGATTGAGATATACTACATAGAACAACTATGTTATGTTGATTTTTTTTACCACAAACATATTAGCTAGAGACAAATATGTTGGGAAAAAATGTAATAAAATTGTGAGATTAAATACTAAAAAGTGGATTTTTGATAAAATATTTTCAACAAGTATGACTAGAAAGTTGTTCTATGTTAGAGACCATACATCAATTTTGATTAGACCATGATTGTTTCAAGTTGCATTATGTGACAATCATGGAAAAAGATAAAACATATGAGAACCAACATTCTAACGAGATGCCCCATGCTAGGTGGTTCATATGTTATCAAATTGCTACAATGATTAAAAAGATTTTTATTTTCAATGTGAATGTGATTGTGCATTGTGATAGCCCCCCTTTAAAGAATTTGCATACTCAAGAAGTGCAAGTAATTTTAAGGAGAAGAGAAAATCAAAAAAAAAAAAAAGTAATATGTTGTAGCATGAAACACATAACATGTGATCATGATGACATCACACACTACAAGGGATGTCACATGGAGACTATAATATCGGTTTCATAAAAGTCACTAAGGGATCTAAGTATCTAGAGTCAGTATGATTTTTTAATATAAAAGAACAATATCATTCCCCAGATATAGTGGAACAGCAAGTACAAACGAAGAAGATTCACATGAAAACAAATAGTTCTTTTGGGTCAACATGGAAGAGACATAAATGTCCAAATACTTTGCGTCATCCTCGAAAGTAAAAGAAATCCATTATACAACATATGGAATAATTGACAATAAATTATCTTTCCTATATCTATATACTTACAAGGGTATCATGGGTCCTCTAAGTAAGAATCACAAACATATGCATGCAAGCATAGGGGAATACAAACAATCAACCATGGTAGATTTGAGGATGTCAAGAAAGTTGTGATGGTGAGTATGTTGTTAAGCAAGATGTGCAGCAAGAACAACACTAGATACGAGCTTGGTGTTAGGAATATATAGAGGATCAACAAAATGTGGAATAGTAGGAAGTGTTAGAATTAGAGGTGGGTCCATCAGAGGAGAAATGAAAACTTCCACCCATTTAAGATTAGGTTCATCAAGGTTACTAAGAGGAATAATGATGGAACAAAAGATACTTTAGCCAATGGTTAAGAAGAGGAAGAAGAGGACTTGAGCATAACCAAGTTAGGAGGTGGTCGCATGGGAGGAGGAAGTTCATATTTAGTCATCTAAAAATTGGCTTGTCTATGGGTTAATGAATACCTACGATGCTTTTGATCGTGTGAAAGCTTATTTCTGCAACTATGTGGATCCAAAATATATACTTGAGATGAATCAAAATTTCCTTGCTCTATCGGTGGAGCTATCTTCACCTCTGAAACTAGTGGAATAATATATTCTATAAATTGAGCAGGAGATTTCAAGGGTGCATGTGGTCTAGCTTGCCTCACGAGTATCTTTCCTCAAACTGATTTTGGAGTAGGAGGAAAAAGAGGCACCCTTGGGGGATGAGACATAGTTTATGCACAAGATAATTCAACCAAAAGATTGTTTCCCTTTTCCTAATGAAATAGTTCAAGGTACTGCAAGAGCTATGGGAGACGAAATACCTGAGGAGAATATTTCAAGTCTGCAGAAAGTGTTCAATATTGGGAATCAGGAATAATGGAAATGATCAAAGCCACTCTAGGCTTTACATTCCTGGTCTCAAACTTCCACTATCGTGCGAATAGTGACATAGCATCCATGTTCATGGCATGGTTGCTACAAGTGCAGGAAGACAAGGCAATGGTTTAATGGTTGATAAGAAGAGTGGTCAAGGAACGCTAGAGGGAGAATATGATCACGTATCTAGAATTGGTCGTGGTTGGGTGGGGCTTGCGACCCACAGTTGGAGTGTGGCAGCAATTCACCCTGAACTATAATGGCCCTTGAATTCCATTTATTGTCTGGAGTGATGGGGAAGATCAGAAGGGACATCTGTAGGAGGTGGTTGGGTACGTCGGGTTGTTCAAGGAGCTGACTGGAGCATACCATGGGATGGCGGAAGAAGCAGTATTGGCCCTCCCAGCGATACAAGGGACTAGGGCTTCAGAAGGGTAAGAAGTCTAGAGGAGTAATGTCCGAATGCCATTAGGAAATTTTAGCTATTTTGAAGGTTTTTTTGTAAATTTGGCATAAAATTATGTAAGGTTTAAAGAGTTCTAGGAAAATTCAGGTTAGTAATTCATCGTCATTCGAAAATTTTGATTTTATTAAAAATATTAATGCGGTTAATTTTCCACCTTGGTGAATTGTTGACGGTGAATTTTACTTGGCGGTGAATTTTCCTTCCGTCGATGAATTTTCCGTGATGAATTCAGCGCATTTGAACCCCTCAATACTAATTTAACGTATCAAGTGTATGACAATAAAGTGCTCAAAAGTGGTTTTTCAACACCTATTTGTTCATAAAAATTCTTACCATAATGCTTAAGTTCTTGATTTTCCATAAATAAATACTAGGGCTTGTAAAATAAAGATACAAAGTAAGTTTGGTGATGGTCACCCACATGACTAGGTGCTTAGATGCTAGGGGCTAGTAGATGTGGTGATAGTGCAACAAAGATTATGGGTGGTGGCACTTGTACAATCATAGTGTAGGCCCCCTTTAGGGTTGCCCTCCATGACCACCTATTGGTTGCTATGTAATTAGTTGGATGGATGGTGTCAACCTTGGAACTAAATTATTATTACTTTTAAACAAAATTTTGAAAATCATATCATATAACACAAAAATAGCACAAAGGGGATATTCTCTATTAGATTCTAATTTTTTAGATGATAATGGTATTTGAATTTCACAGTGATTGTACAATGATTATACAACTATACAAATACATACTATCATATAGAATTTCTAGTGAAATTTATGAAGCCCTCCAAAAAGAGTTTATCTTTTATGTCAAACTTTGTCATGCTTTATATGGATTTATAAGTTTTGGAGTCTTTTGATCTCAATTGTGAGGATTGTGTACCCAGATGCATTGTATGTAAGCTCTTGGCCAAAAATCTTTAAAAAGAGAGAAGATAATGACAAATATAAAGCTTTAATACCATGTAAGAGTTATTGATCAACCCTCAATAGCCCAAAGATTACTTATAACTAAAACAGCATTCAACATAAAAGAGAGGCAATAGAAATTTAATGAAGCCAAATAATTTATTAGATGCAAAAAATAAACTATATAATATATAATGAAGAAATCTTTCTTGTAAAGACAAGGATGAAACCCTAGGACATACTAAGATCATGGCATATGTTTAATCTTATGATATGAGACACAAAAAGTAAATAAACTAAGTAAGCTTAAGTATGTAAGTGTGAATAGAACCTAATATGGAACGAGATAGGTAATATACAATGTTCACACCGACTACTTGAGGACTCACAAACTAGTTAAAGACTTGATAGATTTTTTATTTGATTTTTTTTCACAAAGATTCTAAGTATAGAAATAATATTTTAGATTTGTTCCAATAAAATATATTTAGAATGCAAGTATGACAAACAAGCTCATGCACCTAGGTCAAATAAATCAAATCCCTAGTAGTTTATGTATGTACATGGTATACAATTCATTTTCCCAAATTACCTAGGGCGCAATCCTTGTCTCATCTCTTTAAAATATCACACAGTTTGTACTTGACAAAATTTAAACTTAATTAACTTTTTATGAATTATTCTTCACTAACAAACCAAAGACTACTTGACAAACATTTAACTTTTTATATTATAAGAAATAAAATACTAAATCTAATATATACTATAGAGTAAAAAAAATCATAATTTTAAGAAGATATATAATATTTTTAACTAAAATAAACATGTGAAAATAGTAGCAAGAGTAGGCCACCGAAATCTAATAGACTCCAAGCAGAACAGACCAGCGTTACACAGCAATAGCTTGAGAACAATTAATTAAAAAACTAATACAGACTCTAATAAAACCTTTAGATTTCAAGTACAGTGCCAATGAGATTCAGCCTCAACACAAGGCAGTATTAATCCTGTGCGGCTGTGGCTGTGACAGCCAATGACAATAAAAATAATTGCAAAGAAAATCCCAACAGCTTAGGTTACAATACTCAAAAACTTCTACTGATATCACAAACACTGTGCCTCAGAACTTGGTCACTTGGACCTGCATTTCTGTTAGTCAATATGCAGCACAATCTACTCTTCTGCTGATCAATACACAACCAATCTAAAAGATCCCTGTTGCAGGTAGACGAAGCTATTGCCCAAATGATACAAGGTTATCTTTTTTATAAGCTATTTTCCACCACTTTGAAACTTCTTAAATTCATTAGGATATAATAAAATCTGATTTGCTTTGACAGTGATCCAATCAGAATGGTCCTAATATCAGACTCCTATTATTCAATTAGGGATTCCCAAGGTGGAATTGACAAACGTATCAGCTCAGACAACCCACAAACAAAGCAGATAGGACAAAAGCAGCACTTTTTTTCCTGCTTGGCCTTGATGTGGATTGCCCTTGGACCTCTTTTTTCTTTTCCTTTTCTGTGCCTTGATGTGGATTGCCCTTGGACCATAAGGTGCTCCGACATGAATGATTATTCTCATTAGTCTTACTATACTTTACCTACCTTAGGCATACATCAATTTGAGGCTTCCATTCTCTTTGAGTTTGTGATCTTTTATGTTTCTTTATATCTTCTCTCCCTCCCATTCTCATCCCTAATTAGCATATCAAACAAGAGACTCTTCAGCTCTCTATGTGTGGTGGACTGTGGAGTGGACTTCTCCAATGGAAACAAAGAAATATTTTGCTGTGGCATGTCTATGCTGGGTTATTTGCCTTTTGCCTATTATCTGCAAGGCAGAGTTGAACACAGTTGGCCCAACTATGGAGCGCACTGCCTACCATTTCCAGCCTGCAAAAAACTGGATGAATGGTCTGCCTTTTATAATCTCCATTGACAAATTTCTGCTTTGGACTTTTGTTAACATGATTGGAAATCTTGTATTTTTTGTTTTAGTTTCTGAAATTGTTTTTCAAACGAGCCACAGAGCTCTCTAGTTCAAGATTTTGTTGAGTTATTACTTCGGGCTTTCAAAACTGATTGGAATTTTTCTGGTTTGATCTTTCATTGTCTGACATCGGTTCGTAAACTGGGGGCAGATCCAAATGGTAAGTCGTTTTGTTCATTGTAGTTGGTTTGACAGTTACCACTAACCACTTTCAATAAGAGAACAAATAAAATATCCAATGTGTTTTACAGGGCCCCTGTTTTATAAAGGATTGTATCATTTGTTTTACCAGTACAATCCTAAAGCAGCTATATGGGGCAACATTGTGTGGGGGCATGCTGTGTCGAAGGATCTTATCAATTGGAAGTCGCTGGATTTCGCAATCATTCCGAGTGAATGGTATGATATAAAGGGTTGCTGGTCTGGCTCTGCTACACTTTTGTCTGGAGAAAAGCCTGTGATTCTTTATGCGGGATGGGACAATTCCTCTAGACAAGTCCAGAATATGGTGGTTCCTAAAAATGCATCTGATCCCTACTTACGGGAATGGGTGAAGATCCCTGAAAATCCAATTATTGTTCCAGAGAATGGAATAAATGGGAGCTCATTCAGAGATCCAACCACTGCCTGGCTTGGCAAAGATGGGAGATGGAGAATTGTTGTGGGTAACAAGGAGGATCAACATCATAATGGAAAAGCCCTCCTCTATATAAGCGAAGATTTTGTTCACTGGACGAAAAAGAAGCACCCTCTCCATTCCTCTAAAAAGACAGGAATGTGGGAGTGCCCTGATTTTTATCCTGTTGCCCCATTGGGAAAACTTGGTCTTGATACTTCTGCTACTGGGCCTCAGATTAAACATGTCCTGAAGGTATCCCTCGATGATACAAGATACGAGTATTATACAGTTGGAACTTACTTTACAGACATTGATCGGTATGTTCCAGACAATACAAGTGCAGACAACAAATATGGATTGAGATATGATTATGGAAAATACTATGCATCCAAAACATTTTTTGATAATTACAAAAATAGAAGGATCTTGTGGGGATGGATCAATGAGTCGGACAGCTTGCAGGATGATGTTGCAAAGGGCTGGTCTGGTGTTCAGGTAAGGCTTAACTTAATCTTCAGGTCAATAAACCATTTTTAGCATACAATTACCAGTCAAGAAGTGTGTTGACTGCATCATAGTTTAAAACAACAATACACTTATTTTTATTTATATGTAGTCTCATTGTCTATAGATGTTTGTCGTTAAATTTTGTCTACAAATTGTAATGAACGTGTTTTGATCTTTATCCATGAAGGCCATCCCAAGAACAATCTGGCTAGACAACGTCTCCAAAAGTCAGCTGATACAGTGGCCAGTTTCAGAGTTGGAGTCCCTGCGTGGGAATAAAATCTACAAAGAAAACATCATTCTCAAGAGTGGATCTGCCATTGAGATTGGAAGCGTCAAAGCTGCACAGGTAGTCTCATTGACCCACACTCATTGATTCTCAATCCATGGCATCTTTGGGCCCCACATTTTTATAAAGTTAAGGGAGAATCTCTTAGCTGTATGATCAATTCTTAAATATCCGCAAAGCGTTTGGATTTAGCCTGTAGCTTTTTGTGTCTCCGTTTGGTAGTTGAACTATTTTAGTTATTCTCCTCTTATTTGCCCAACAGTGTTGAACTATTTTCTTCTTATTTGCCCAACAGTTAGTGTCCTGTTTGAAATCTGACATTTGTCTAATTTATAGCTTAAATTCAATATAGAAAAATGTGTACAATATTTTATCTTTATATTTCTGTCATCAGGCAAGTGAACCATTATAAGAAGTCTGGGACAAGAATAGCTCTAGTTCGTATTTTAATCCATTTCAGTGGATTTAAGATATTAATATGACTTCATTTTTAGTTGCCGAAGTGTTTTGGGTCTTATTTCGGACTGTTTGTTACTGTGATTAGGTTGATGTAGAGGTTTCTTTCGATCTGCCAAGTCTTACAGATTTAGAGAAGATGGATGCCAATTTAGATGCTCAACAACTGTGCAGCCAGGATGGAGCAGCTGCAAAGACTATGGTTGGTCCATTTGGGCTTCTGGTTTTGGCTTCTAAGGATTTTGCTGAACAAACTGCCATCTTCTTTAGGGTTGGCCTTCATCAAAACAACATGAAATTACTAATGTGCAGTGATCAGAGCAGGTAAGTTTGCCAACAAATTAACAGTAAAATATAAAATAAGTCTTTCAAACATTAATGTGCAACACTGAAAGTGTGAACTTTTTTCATGTGTAGATCATCTTTGAAAACAGATGTTGATAAAACAACATATGGAAGTTTTGTTTCCTTTTCCTTCAACAAAAAGACTGTCTCTCTAAGAGTACTGGTGAGTCATAATATAGCTATCTGTTATTTCATTTAGGACTTAGGATTGGTAAAGAAAGGAATTGAGCAGTGTGAATGTTGTTGCAAAGTGCAGGTTGACCATTCAATTGTAGAGAGTTTTGGAGAAGGGGGAAAGACTTGCATAACTGCCAGAGTTTATCCTAATCTAGCTACTGGAGAAGATGCTCATCTTTACTTATTTAACAATGGTGTTTCTTCTGTCACAGCTAGTAAATTGACAGCATGGGATATGGGGCCTGCTCAACAACTTTAGCCATAAAATCAGGGTATATGGATAAGAGGTCTGAAAACAAGGGTTTTAACTCTGTAGCTCCATTCAAGTATCTTGTTAAGACATTATAGAGTCCATGAATCAAAGCTTCATTTACACATTACTTAATAATGCAGTCATGAAAATTGAGTACTTTCTCTATTCTTTGTGCCACACAGATGCACTCCTGTGAATTCGTTTAGATTTTCTTCCATAAAAGTACCCCAAATTGTGTTACAATGTCTTTGAAGAGATTTCTTTTAACAACATTATAAAATTTTGAGCACATAATTAGGGAGTCAATGCAAGTTGAATGGATGGCCCAAGAAATTTAGTAAATAACAAGAGAATTCTTTTAAAATGAAATTAAAATTTAAGTACAAAATTTTTGAGGGAGTTTTTTATTTTGAATTAGATGAGAGGTTATGTAAGTTGAATAAATAGTCCATTGAAAATAAAGAAGACAGTTTTTAAAAAATAAAAGTTAAGTATAATTTTTGAGAGAATTTTTTTGTCTTTTAGATGAGGGATTATAGAAGTTGAATGGATGGTCTATTGAAGGTAACAAGACCTTTTTATATAAACTTAAACTTTGTATACAATATTAGTAACATTATTAATATAATTTTTTTGTCTTTCAATTAAAGAAGAGGACTATATAAATTGAATAGGTAATCCATGAAAATAACATCAGACTTTCTTTTAAAAACAATTTAAAATTTGATCACTCAATTATTGAGTAAATTTTAGAACTCACAAATGTTTAAGGAGAAGTAGAAAAAAATAATGGAGATGTAAGATTTTCCACATTTCATCAAGGTCCTTAAGAAATGGTGTGTATTAAAATTGTCACTTAAAGAATGGCTTAATGAAAGGAAACATATGCTAACCTACACAAATTTGATAAGATGGACAACTTCTTCCCCTAAATTTGTTAAAATAAATTTTGACAGGACCTATCATGGAAACTTGGGATTGTTGGGGATAGGCATGATTGTAGGAGATAGTGAAGAAGAGTTTTTAAGGGATACTACTAAAAAAAATACTAAAAGGTACTAACAATGAAGTAGAGGCACAAGCTTTGCTCCTAGGTCTTGAACTAGCAAAAAGGGAGAGTTTCAAAAAAAATAATAGTAGAGGATGACTCCATGTTGATAATAAACTCTAAAAAAAAGTTCACAATTGGAAGATGCTTGATAGATTTGATTTCTTTCAATGTGTACATTGCTCTGCAGAGGTAAACAAACCTCCAAATTACTCAACTAATTAGGTATTTCGTTCATAAGAATTCTCTAATGAATTTGATTCTCTTTCATTTTTAGTAAATGGGAATTGGTCATTAAAGTGAATGGTGATATGAGAAGTCTCAATAGATCCTCACAAGTTTGTAGGGAAGGGGCAAATTTTTCCCTTTAATATCCTTCTTGAATGTAGGTTCTTCATCAACTACACTTCATCTTACCACATGTTCATTGAACCCAAGTGATGCTCAACTTTAATGTGGCATTGGAAAAAGATAAGTAAAGCTTTTAACCTAGAAACTTGCTTGCCCATGATTCTAGACTATGCCATATTTCTACCTTATGCATTTCACATTCTCCACTACCATCTCATTAAAAATTGAGTTATAAAAATATATCTACCATTTAAAATACTCAACATCTACAATATTCATATAGGTTAGTTCATGATCTCTTGAGTGGCTTCCAAAATGAAAAGACTCCATAAATAAACCTCTCAGTAACACAAGAAAAATGACTAAAAGTCTTAATGAATGATGTTAGAGCTAATCTATAAAATTCCACAAATCTAGTTAGTTTCAAACTAATTCTTCCCTCCTTTTATGAAGAATGATCTCGTTAAAGCACCAGATTTAAGCATGCAATCAAAGTCTTTTTAACTCACACATGCCAAGAGATCTTGGAGATGTGGATTAGATTTTCATCGCATGCCTTATCTCTCCCTTCCATCATATTTTATGGGATCTAAAATATACCTATTAAAATGTTATATGTAATTATAAAATTAAATATATTATATGTAATTTAGCTATTCTTTCATCTAAAGTTTTTGTATTGCAAGTTATATATTTGTTGACAAAACATTCAATACTAGTATTATGGTCTTTTCCATATATTGGTGCATATTTAACCCATAGCATGAAATGGTCATGTTCATTTCCTCAACTTTGAAACTCTATAATTAAGAAGTACTCCAATACCATTCCAAGAACCTTTCATTTGAACATAAGAATCGTTTCATTGCATGAACTCTATGTTTGTAATAGTGAGCACAAATAGTTGGATCATTTTTTATCAAAGCAAAAATGTCAATTTCAATAAGTAGTTCAGGTTGGATTTGTTTTGACTTTGTATAATGTGAGACGTACAATTCTTTCAATGTTTTTGTTAGTGAATCCCAATTTTTATCTACACTAGTGAATGTTACAAAAAATGCCAATGGTCCTAATTGTTGTATCATTGCAAAAACATTTTTCTCCAAATATTGCAAATTGTTTGGTGAAATCCTTATTTTTTTGAAATTTGTATATCCAAAATATTTGATTGCAATATTTTTTCAAGGTTTGGTTTGTACTTGACATATTTTGCTACTAATGTTCGTCCTTTTAGTTTTCCCTTGCGGATTATTATTCATATAGTAGAGAAAACCTGGCTAGTTAGTATTTTGATTGTTTTGAAAAATAAGTTGGTGGTATGATAAGCAAATGACTAGTTTAAATTTTTTAATTCCCATTTTGGTATGAAAGTGTTTTTGCAATCTTTTTGTCACATTGTTATCCAAAAAATAGTATCAAAAACTTCATCTCTTCTACATATTTATCTTGAAATATTTTGAGAGGTTATTTTCCTTATAGTGGTGCAATCTCTATTTCTTTGTCTGGGATAGAATGTATAGTTCTTGACTCTATAAATCCATGTATCAAGGTGTTTGTTTCAAATTCCATAGCATTGTCAGTGTCACTGTCACTCTCACTTGATGAAGAGTCAATACTTGGCATTCATTCTTGTAAAGAAAACAAATACTCATGTTGATTTTTGTTCAATTCAACATTTTGCATTTTGTATAATTATGTTTTGCACAACTCATTTAGAGCATTCATAATAGTATTGGTTTGTACTCTTCCTTTATTATATGCATTTTTATATTGTAAGTGTCTCTTCAATGCAATAGCAACTATTCATATTTCATTGGATGATCGTGGCAATACTATTTGTACAATGTTGATGTGTGTTGGCACATTGACTATAGTTCTATTTAGTCCAATTTGTGATCTTTTGTGTCCTAGTTGCCCAATTTATGAAAAGGCATTTTTTGAAGATACACTATTCGTTCCTCAAGTTTTGTAAGTGTAGATATGTATTGTAATATTTTTTTTCATTTTGATCTGTTCTAGTGTTGCATATGAAGGTTCCTTTTTTTTTACAATTCATGATAACAAAACTTGCATAGCTTGTTTCCAGACAATTCTTGTTTCCCTCACAATAGCACTTATATGTTTCTATTGTCTTTTTTCTAAGTTTTGTTATTTTTTTAAATGTAGTTGTGCAAAATTGCACACATTTGTTTCGATGTGTCTTGTATTTTTTCTATGTAAGATTTTGTCGGTGTCTTTGTTTCCTTTGTTAATTTTTCTATGCCATGAATTGTAGATGGTTTATGTATTTGTTGTTTTATTTTGTGAAGTGAGTAATAAAATTATATTCAAGGCATCTTTGGATTGTGTAAAAGTACTAATTTGTGCATGTTCAATGTTTCGAATGCATTATTTTAATTTGTGCATACCAATTTCGTATTTTCCCTCTATTAATGTCACACCTTATGATTGTTTAGTTTTAATGTCATTTTCCATTATAATCTCCACTTGACATGGTCTATAGTGTGTATGAATGTCATATACGTTGTGACACATGATGTTGTACACCTTTGTTGGGCTTAGGCACTTATAGTACTCTTTCACAAACATTTCATCATTTGTTGGCTAAACTTGCAAATTTACTTACAAAATGTAAGATATCCATTCAAAAAATAAATCGAATCCTTAAATTCCACTTTGTTCATATGTCTCTCCAAATTTGTAATAAATGTTTCTCAACTTCTCAATCCACATATAATAATCAAATCACATTTGATACATGTTTCAAGACAAGTCATTGCTACTTTGTCTCCATATAGCATTGTATTACAAAGGATTGAGCCATGTACTATCTAAGACATTCATTGTCATATTCATTGTTTGTCAAAGTAGAAATAGTATTGAAAAGGTTGTCACCACAATCTAATATTAATAATGCACTTTTGCATAATTTAGACATTGCACCTGTTGACTTGTCTTTTACAAAATCATTTTTTGAATTACAAATTATTTTATCATGCTTAGACCAGTGGATATATGTGGTTCAAGTAGGGTTTTTTTAACAAGTGGTTCAAAATGTTTATGAGTAGGATTTTGATCATGGAACAAGATAGAATATGTATTGTTTTTGTAGTGTAGAAAATTGTCACCCTTAACAATCTCATATTATATTTTGTCCCCCTAATTTATTGGACTTAATTAAACTCCTAATTTTCCAAATTATGCATTCCAAGGCCTAATTTTTACCATTTTCCAAAGGATTGCAAGCATTGAACAAATGCATCTAATTATTATTTTGCTCTTGACTAATTGTGTCCTGGAAATTTGGGTTAGGACCTCTTACCTAAGACCCAAATTCAAATATGTTGTTGGCGGCATTACAATAGATTCCAAAATTCAAATTTCAAGTTTTGGTTTTTGGAATCTAATTTTTGGGAAATTAGAATAATTGCATATTATAAATACCTGGTCTTTTCATCATTTGAAATATAACAAGGAATATATTGGAAAACTTATAATCAAAAGCACTATTGAGCAAGTCAAGAGCAACATTTTAGAGCTTTATTTGCAGCAATTCAAGATCCAACATCATGTCAAGTTCTATGTGTGTTCATGTTTTCATGGTTTTGTGAAGGTTAATATTTGTTGTAGGTCTCCAAAGAACTCAAGCATTCAAGCAAGCAAGATCCAAATCCTTGAGGTGGTGTGTATGACTTTAGTCCTTCAAGGAAGCCATTAAAGGGTGGTGAGTTACAACACATTGTGATTTCATCATTCCTTCCTTTCCATTATCATTTATCATTGACGTTTTTCCATTGTGGAAGTGGAAACACTTACACAGGGTTTGACTAAGGTAAGCCCCAGAAATATCCCAACCAATATATATGCAATTTTTCTGATTTTTATAATGTAAAATGATGCCCTAATTTTTTTATTTTAAACTTCCTCTCAAACCCTAGTTTGCTAATAAGAATTTTTGAGTTTTTATATGCATTAGCAGCAACATTTATTCATCTCAATAATACCAAACTTATAGCAGATTTGCTTGATCATAAACAAGTATGAAATCAACACAATAGATCACCAAAACATCCACCAACATATGCCAAATTTTCTAATATCCAATTGTCCAGTTTGTTGCTATAAATTAAATCTAACTAATGATGCAATTACACAATGCAATGGGCTCCAACATGCCCAAAAACATATAGAAGTTTTTTTTATATGAAGTAGCCCAATCTATGCAATGAAAATGACCTCCTACTCTAACCCTAACTAGGTGACTCACACCAATGCTACAAAATTTAATTATTTGATTAAAAAACTCCCAAAACCCACCAAAGGGGTGTGTTGGCCTACTAGTCTATTGATAAGGTTTGCAACCCTTGAAAATATAAAGAATCACTTCCAACTTGTCAAATTCGCCCCTCCAAACTAGTGGAAATTGCTTGTCCTCAAGCAATGACAAGCTTACCACCACCTAGATCCCATATCATCGTACGACCATATGTATCAAAATTGAGGAGATAGATGTACCTAAAGGATCTATCAAAACCCATCAACTCTCCAACTTCAAAGGTTTCCACATGAATGTG
Organism: Sequoia sempervirens; assembly: GCA_007258455.2. NCBI lineage: Eukaryota > Viridiplantae > Streptophyta > Pinopsida > Cupressales > Cupressaceae > Sequoia > Sequoia sempervirens. Next base: position 404,512,254 of record VDFB02105785.1, read on the forward strand.
CATGATGCCCCTTATAGGTGAATAGAAGAACATATCAACCCCTCCTATGTTGTAATAAATTAGAACAAAAACCTTCCAACCAAAAATCAAACTCAAGTGAATGCAAGTACCATCACCAATGTCATATGATGATAGAGTATCATCCATAAACCATTCTCCAATAGTGAAGTGATGATCCCAACCTCTCCAAAACATCCTGTTGATGGTGTTTTATGCACAACAACAACTCAGACAGAATGCAATATTCTATCTCTCTTGAAAGGTAATCTTCAACAATAAATTACTGAAAATCACCCCAAGGTCTCTCGGGTGTCAGGTCATGACAATGCATAAACAACTCAGATAATATGTGAAAATGCTGGTAATCACAAGGGGACCTTACTACAAGCAAAATTGTATCCTTCAATTTATCAGATTTTACAATATGATGATCTCAAATCCTAAATCTAACCAGATAATAAAGAAATAGCAAAAGATAAGGGCGCAAGGAGATGATAAGATATAAACTATTCCTAGAATGAACAATGCAAATGACAAATATATGGAATGGACCAACCTCAAACAACCAATTCCTGCTTAACCCACAATGCAATATCACAAGAAAGGTGCAATCTTCTAAGGTATACACATTTTCAAATCATAGACATTCATCTACAACCGAACTTAAGCACATATGAATGTATGGTCCAGGTTGACTTCACCAACCTACTACAATCAGATAGTTATTGGGAGTATAGACCAGAGATTGCTACAAACATTCCAAATATAAAATCATAAACATCATTCACCAAACTAAAACTAACTTACTTCTGAACACTAAACCCTAGATCTTTAAGCAATTTGAAAAATAGAACAAGAACCATGCGAGATAAACCAATACAAGAGATTTCACCAGGAAAAAACCACAATGTCTTCAATTGTCTTAGATCATCCAAATATTGCAACAATTCCACTGTTCTGATTACAATACTTGCTTTAAGGAATTTGCAAAATGCCCTAACTCCTTATCTTTAATCTCTAATGTCCAATATTTTCTTGTCTAACTGTCTAACCCCTTACAATGAAGTAGGAATCCCCCCTTTATAACAAATCTCCAGATATGTCAGCCCAGCCAAACATTTTACAAAAATAAGAACAACCGCCAAAACAGGTCGGCCTAGGAAATCAAAATAAGGCACACATTAAATGCCATCCATCATCAAGGTCAACCCTGAAACAACCCCCAATGCAATCCAGTCCAATGCATGCCCTATGATAATAGGGAAGCACAAATCTCAAAATGGCGTTAAATACCGCCTTCTTTATCCTTGTTCTAGTACTGAACTCTCAAAAATAACCGATCCAATTCGGTGACAGGTGGCAAAGGCAAGATCCTAAGCCGACATTGAATGGAATCAATTTCCTCTTTTGACTGTTTAACAGTCCTATCCCAGTCATCCTTATGTGCCAGGTACTTATCCACTACCGCCAGGTATGTGGCTGCATCATCTAACTGGTGGGCGGTTATGACATTCTCAGAATCTGGGGCATAAACTTCATGCCACCATTCCCTGAGTTGCTCCAGGCTGAGGTATTTGGGAGCAATCTTTCTCCTTCTAGTCATAACCTCAAAGAATGCAATGCAGCCCTCATAAACACTAGTAAGATCCCCATCTATTTGTTTCTTCCTTTTCTGGATCTTTTTCATGGCCTTATGCCGGATTAGTAGAGCCTCAAACCATTCCCAAGGTTCATCTAACTTAGAAGAAGGAAGAATTCCATCTGCAGCCAGTTTTTCTTTACCATGCGCCATGATGACCCTGGATTTCTGTAGCAAAAGGTCAATATCTTCCCTGTCCTGGGATAGCACATGTTCTAGTAGTTCTTTGGCTCTGACCGCATCTTTTCCAACTGACAGGATATCCTTGATCGTGCCATCTCCTTTATCTGCACATCCTTCAGCCAATATATTGCAGTTTGAGCCGAAGTCTTCATCTTTTCAATCCCGAAGATAGTTTCCTTGGGCAGAAAACCAAGAGTGGAAAAAGAAGAGGGGTGGAGAGACTGCAGGGGCTTCATCACTTCCTCCAAGCATCTCCTAAGTCTTTCATTCTCCTTCTTTAGCTCATGCTTGGTCTGGGTCTCTTTTCTCAGTCTCCCAATAATCACAGCACTAGACCCTTCATATTCCTCTATGTCCTGCTCCCTGGATGCTGGTCTGAGGTTGATAGTTTGCACATTGTAGTCTTGACCAGTGACTTCCTCTCTTGTCTTGTCCATGGCAGGGGTGGCAATGTGGATAACTCGGTTATTTTCCTCATCTCTCTCCACCTTTGAAACCACTTTGGTCGCCTTCCTCTTCTTCCCTTTACCAATTTTGGATAGCATTTCATCCCAATCCAAGGGAGTGTCTTCAACTACCACCTGTTTCTTCCTTGCAATTTCTCTTTCAAGCCAATCCGGGGCTGCAGGTTCTACCCGGATTTCTTCTATTTTTGCTTCTTCCTGCTGTTCTGTTGTGTTCTCTTCTTCCTTTTCAGTTGTTTTGTCCTCCTCCCTCTCAGGGAGCTGCTCACCTTGATCACCTTCCTCAAGCTCCTCCTCCTGCATCGGTAATGGAGTCCTAACTGGGATATCTTCCTCCCGCTCAGGCGATCCATTTCTTCTACCGATCTCCAGAGAATCTTCATACATTACTAGAGGAGAAGGATGCCTTCCTACCTCTTCGGCCTCGAGCTCAACTGCTTCACCAAAGAGTGTCCCTTCCTTAAATGGCTCTGCCTCTCCACTGGTTTCATGTTCCTCAAGAATTTATGGCTCAGGTGCGCTTGGTGGAGGGGAAATAGCCCTAGATGGCTCTACATTTGTCATCTCCGGAGAAAGGTCCTTCTTTTGCATTGGCTCCTTAGGGGATGGAGTCCTTGATCTTCTCATATAGACCTTGGTCTTTTCTCCTCCTGAACTCTCTACATCAACAATAGGAGGCTCATCTTTTGAGGCAACCTGACCCTTCTTCTTTGAAGTCCTGGTTGTTCTTGTCTTCTTAGGTGGTGGAGGAGCATCCTCCTCTTTTGCTTTTTCCAACTCTTCCTCATCAGAGGACCTACTAATCTTCAAAGTTTGCCATCTTCTCTTTCCTTTTGGCTTCCTTTTTATTTCAGGCTCACTTTCCTTGGGGCCTCTAATCTTTATCTTGAAAGGAGAGCTCTTTGCAATTTTCCCTTTGGGGTCATCTTCCCCGGATTCCTGAAGTAGACATGGGATTGATGTCTCCCATCAAATTGAAGGTACAAGTTACCTTCTCACTCTCCAGCTCCCAAACCTTATGCTTCAACCAAGAAGAGGTGAATTTCATAACTGGGGCCATTAGGTCTTCTAACTCTGTGACCTCATCTTCATTCCAATTGATATCCCCAATTGACCTGTCCTTCACAGCGTCATAGGCATGATCTTGCACCAGGTTTCCATCATCCTCCAGTTGGTCTAGGATCAACTTGACATTGTACTGTCTGATTGCATCAACAGGGAGCCTGGAGTACCTCTTCTTTCTGGCATCAAGATCATCTTTGATGTTGGCCCAATAGTCCTCTAGGTCATCTTTGTGCCGGTATTCTCTGGTGGCTTTCTTCTGTGCCTCTCCTGTGATATCAAAGTTCATCCTTTTGGAATGGAAGGAGAAACCATATGCTGCTAACTCATCTCCTGCCGTATGTGCCGATTGAATAGAAGGGCACACCTCTGTCACACCAATTCCAAGGGGAAAATCCCCACCAAAGCCTGTTTTATGCTTCTCCTTCTTTACAATGGCATCAAACTCACAAATCTGCCTCACAATCTCTAACAAAACAATGTGATCAATAGGATACCGAGGTAACCTATATGGAGCGACTGGGCATCCATCAATCCTGATGCAGGTGAAGGTGGGAAACTAAATAAACTAGGCCCCATAATTCTTTATCAATCCTTTGGCTCCGTCCGGCAGCCTCACATGCTCTGCATTTTGTAGCATCCGGGTGATATGCATAGTGAATGCATCATTAGCCCTGAGGTAGTCCTTATGTCATAGGTGCAACTCCAGATAGATCTCATAGATTATGTCCTGTCCCAATGTCCCTCGTGGATTCAAACCCCTATATGGGTAGAATCTGGCTAGCACATATATGACATAAGAGGACATGGTGAACCTCTTAGTTTCCAAGACGTTCCTCAGCTGTTTATCAATCTCAGAACTAATAAGTCCTTCCCAATGATAGTTAGTCCCTTGCTCGATTTTGGTGATCACATGAACCATCCAGTTCTCCAACACTCCAGCGGTCTTCAGTCCTGCCACTCTGCTCAAGAATGTAATTGAATCATACTTATCCGACCTGAATTTAACCCTATGCAATTGCTTAGGTAATTTGGAATGGTGGGATTTTGGTTTCTCTAACCATGAGTTGATCATCTGTTGAGCTTTGGCTGGCTCATTCTCATAGTATGTTTTAGCCATGTCTATGTTCAAAGCACACACAGAAGACAGATCCGGCATGTCGAAGGCCTGGGCAATGGAGACAGGACTAAAGTTAGCCAGAACTCTTCCCTCAGTACTGACAACCCTTTGTGTATCGAAATCATACTGCCTAGCACACTCCAGAATCAGCTCATAACATTGAATTGCTGGAGGGAAACCTGCCACATGCACTAACCCAGATTTCATCATTCCCTACCTCAAGACTGACAGATCCTTTTGAGCCATCCTCTGCTTAAATTCTTCATATCTCCAAGCCCCTACATTGGTGTCAGACACCTCGGCCCACACAGAAGATACCTTACTTTCGGGGAGCTGACTTTTGATGTCTAATCTTAGCCTTTCTGCCTCTGAGATGGAAGACCCCTCTGTATCACCCTTCGATTTCCCGGTTGCAGCCTTGCTTGATTCGGCCTACATTCACAAAGGACATAATTAGTACTCAATTATCGTGCATATTCCAATCCAAAGGTTAGCATAAAATCATATAAAGCAATTAAAATCAATCACAAATCGCCAATCCTTGAAGATCCGGGAAAACAAAGCAGTCCGGGAAAAACACGTTAACTGGGAAAATCCAGTCGGGGCGGAATTTTGGAGAAATCCGACCCAGACGAATTCTTGCTGCCAAAACATCAACAGTCAAATAAATCATTAGTTCCGCCAAAAGATCATTGGATTATCATGTAATTCATTTATTGGCAACAAGAAATTAGCATTTAGCTTTTACTCCGTTAATCCTATCCTTAGAAAATCAGAAGAAGTGCAACCAAACAGGAAAACCGAAAAAGTCCGGATGGGACGGATTTTCGCGGATAGTTAGAGGAACTCCGGAAATCGTTATGCCCCACGGAATCAGCTAAAACCGAGAAAATCCGAATGCTAAGGAATTCCGTGAGGACCTCGGAAACCCGACAAATGATGACATGTGAACTGGCGACCAAATGATCATGCAAACCTTTCTACCTGGATTCGAATAGTCCCAAAATTGATACCAACCAATAAGATTCAAAATGTAAAGGAATTTAGACTTCAAAAGACCTCAAAATGTAAAAATCACATGGCGAAACTGTGATGCCCTAATCCCAATAACCAGACCTTCACCATTAAAACCCAGATAAGCTACAAGTTTCAAGGAAAACTATCACTTGGGCAATAAACTAATACGCATAGGGGTTTCTCAAAGCGTGAGCGGGATGGGCTGAACAAAAAAAAAAAGAAATCATGCTAACCCTATTGATCCCAAACCAAAAATCCTAATCATCACAGAGTACAGTGAACGGCGCACTTAGGGGAAAAGTCCCATGAGGACGGGTTCATACCCACACCCTCACAAGTGAATAGATGAACACGAGCACGGTCAAAAAAGCTTTAGTGTGGATTTAAATCCAACCCTAATTCGATAAATATAAAATTGTGATCAAACAAGGGCCGACCTGAGACAGTTACCAATCAACTTGAAAAAAAGAAACTCAATCATTTCATGGACAAATGGAAGGGTCACCGACAACTTACCATGGAATATCCCAAACAAAAGTCAAACTCAAAGAAACAACTGCAAAATGAACACGCCAAGCAACACAGATCCAAACACCGACACCCAGCAATCCACACGCAAGCTGCTTGGGATCAATCTTCAAAGCTCAAATGACACTCTTAATCGCTAGAGCAATCAGCAAGTAAATAGATAAAATCGAAATGACTCCTAAAAGGTTTCAAATCCGCCCATATACTCATCTGAGAAAAGGTACCTCAGTCATTAATGAGCGAAAAGACGCGTATGACAAATCCAGAAACCCGAGCCCATGACGGAATTTTGAAAAAACTCAAGATACGCGGAAATCCGGATGGACACAAATTTCACAGAAATGCAAAAACTGGGAAAACGATGGAGATCAGGATTCTGGCAAAGTCCGAGAAAATTCGTCAGAACCGAAAAATCTCGGGATCGGGCAGAAACCCGAATTTCAGAAAATTCGGCCAGAAACAGACAAAGAACAGGGCCCGGGAAAATTCGCCGGAGCTAGAAAATCCTGGGATCGGGCAGAAACCCAGATTTTGCTTAAAACTCAATTTAAATCAATTCAAGCCTCAAGGAAAAGTCAGAGCTAGCAAGACCAACATATCAAGACCTCAAAAAGATAGATCTAATAAAACCAAAGGTCAAAAGTCATTCGAAAATAGGGTCCCTACTCCAAGTGGGGCGTGTGTGCAAAAACTACACAACACATCCAAACAACTAATTTCCTCCAAGTAGCCTGCAGGATATCCATGTGCAATAAGGTAGAGCAACCATCTCTTATCTGATAATGGAGTGGATCCTCACGAACTTGAACTAGAGCAGGAAGGCCAAGATCCCCATGCTTCCTTTCAACCCCTATGACACAATCCAACTAGAACACAAGCATTAGTAACTCAAAACCAAACATCATAGCAGTACCTCCATACCTTGTGTCAAAGTGTAGCTTCACCTCCCAAACATGCCCAAATAAGGCAAGTATATCCATGGCATGCATCAAAACTTTCTGAAATAGAGCAACAACATAATCTACCAAAGAGTCATCAATATGGTGAGACTCATCACTAGAAAACTCTTTAGGTGCTCCATGAATGATCAAAGACCAAACCAAATATACATTACCCATATCTTCATCTACATATGAAGGAATAATACTAGTGGTTGATCCACAAAGTGTATGCTCCATTATGCCATCCAATTCTATGATGTGAGTGTTGATATGTGGTGACTGATCATGCAAATAATGAAAACCTGATGGAAAAATACTTAGTTAAGTTTGCGAACTGATCATGCAAATACTTAGATAAAAAAAGGTTGGTGTTGTGACTTCTTTGTCGCACGATCGCATCGAAGTAGAAATTTTGAACCTCATCTCGGAAGTTTTGAAGTTCTGAAAACCTCTTACTTGTCAATCCCAAAGGAAATCGGGCGAAGCTACGTTTGTTGACTCATGGATGATGTCGAAGTGGGACTTGAATGGTGCAATGGTCAACAACATTGGACAAGTGTTGTGTCGACATGTGGTACAGATTTATTTGGTGATTCTACGTCACTGTTGTTAATCAACGATCATTGGAATAAACTATATTTGTTGATAATGATGTAACTGTATTACAGAATCAAATTGCTCATTGGTTGGTCAATCGGTACTACGACATGGAGAGATTAGGCCAACCTGAAGAATGAGTGAGATAATAAGGGATTCAAGTTGTGATGTATGCAATTTTTGCAAGTGTTGCTCGAATGCAAGGGTGATTTGCAAGACTGTAATTCGGGTTTTGCACTAGATAATAAAATTATTTGGGTGGCTAAGTTTATGTGGATGTAGCCCATATTGGGTGAACCACATTAAATTTTTGTATCAATCTATTATGTGTTATTCTTCATTGTTATTTTTGGGTCCTTTAATCTGCATATAATTGTTAATATTTATTGCTCTGGACTACCTAATTCCTAACAACTGGCATCAGATTCATGTGTATTTCAATTGATTGGCAGGAAACCTCTAGATTTGAGTGGGAGAAATGGAAGAACGCAAAGTCAAGGTTGAGAAGTTCAACAGCCAGAATTATCAATTATGGAAGATGCAGATGGAAGATTATTTATATCAAAAGGATCTATGGCAGCCATTGCAAGGAAAAGAAAGATACTGCGATGTCTAATGAAGAATGGGATATTCTGGATAGAAAGGCATTGGGAACCATTCAGTTGTGCATGGCACCATCTGTGGTGTTCAATATAACAGAAGCAAAGACAATAGTGGATCTGATGGAAGATTTGGCTAAATTGTATGAAAAAACCTCAACGTCAAATAAGGTATTTCTCATGAAGCATTTGTTTAATCTGAAAAATATTGAAGGTGGATCTGTGACAGATCATTTAAATGAGTTTAATACAATTACTAGTCAATTAACTTTTGTAAAAGTAAATTTTGATGAAGAGGTGAGGGCTCTCTTGGTTTTATGTTCTTTACCAAAAAGTTGGAATAGCTTAGTAATGGTTGTAAGTAACTTTCTCTCTAGTTCAAATACATCAATTGAAATTTGATGATGTTGTTGGTATTATCCTTAGCAAGGAAATGTGATGGAAAAGCACAAGTGAGACTTCAACATTGGGTAATGCTTTGACTGTAGAGAACAGGGGAAGAATAAAAGAGAGAGGAAAAAGCCCAACAAATTGTTGGAAGTCATGAGGGAAGTCGAAGAAAGGAAAATCTAAATTCAGAGGAAAATTGGATTGTTGGCACTGTGGAAAGTCAGGCCTGGTTGTCTCGAAAAGGAAAACAAGGAGATGGAAAACATGATGATAGTAAGGAAGCTAATGTTGCAAGTAATAAATTGCAGGATGCTTTAATTATATGTTTAGATAATGCTAATGATTCTTGGGCAATAGATTCAGGGGCTTCATTTCATGCCACCCCCCATAGGAAATATTTTATAGATTATGTTCAAGGTGATTTTGGATAGGTATATTTCGGTGATGATGAACCCTATTAGATTGTTTGAAAAGGAAAGATAAAAATTAAGTTGCAAAATGGAAATGATTGGTTGCTACAAGAGGTAAGGCATGTTCCAAATTTGAGAAGGAATTTAATTTCTATAGGACAACTGGGTAGTGAAGGTTGCATAGTTACATTTACAAAAAAAGTCTGGAAGGTCACTAAAGGTGCATTAGTATTAGCTAAAGGTGAAAAGGTAGGCATATTGTATTTTCGTACTGGTAATACTTATTCTACCTTAGTTACTACTAAGATAGTTGGAGCACTTGTTGTAGGGACAAAAATAGAATTGTGGCACCATAGACTTGGGCACATGAGTGAGAAAGGGATGAAGATCCTTCACTCCAAAAAGTTGCTACCAAGTCTAAAGCAAAATGACTTGGAGTTCTACAAAAATTATGTTTATGGAAAACAAAAAAGAGTCTGATTTCTCAAAGTTGGGAAAGAGAAGAAGAGTGAGAAATTAGAGCTTATGCTTTCAAATGTATAGGGACCCTCTCAGGTATCTTCTCTTGGTGTCTCTTGCTATTATGTTACTTTTATTGATGATGCAACTAGGAAAACATGGGTGTATTTCCTAAAACAAAAATCAAAAGTATTTGAAACTTTTAAAAAGTGGAAAGCTTTGGTTGAGAATGAGACAAGAAAAAGGTTGAAGTGTCTCAGATCTGATAATGGAGGCGAGCATTGTAGTAGAGAATTTGAAAACTATTGTTCATACAATGGAATCCGTAAGTAGAAAGAAATTCCTAGAACCCCACAAGAAAATGGTGTGTCTGAGAGGATGTGAATAGGACCATCATGGAGCGTGCAAGGAGCATGAGATTACATGTTGGACTACCCTTATAGTTTTGGGCAGATGTTGTACATATTGTTGTTTATTTAATAAATAAGGGACCTTCAAATCCTTTGAATGGTGGCATTCTAGAGGAGGCATGGACGGGTAAAAAGGTAAACTATTCATTTATGAAAACCTTTGATTGTGAGTTTTTTGTCCATGTTGATATTGAAAATAGAACCAAGCTTGAGGCTAAGTCTAAAAAATGTACCTTCATTGGATATGGAGTAGATGACTTTGGTTATCGGTTATGGGATTATGAAAATCATAAAATCATTAGGAGTAGAGATGTTATATTCAATGAGAAGGTCATGTATAAGGATCAACTATAGGAAAAGAAGCATGAACAGGCCAAAAAGGAATATGTGGTGTTGGATGAAACTCCAGAAAATAAAATACCAATGGTACCTGATGCTTAGCAACAAGTTATCCCACAAACTCCTACAAGTGTTAGACATTCTATAAGGATAACTAGACCTCCAGAAAGATTTTCTCCATCGTTATATTCTATATTATTAACTGATTATGTTGAACCTAAAGGTTATGAAGAAGCAATGCAGGTAGATACCAAAAAATAGTGGGAGCTAGGCATCAAAGAGGAAATGGATTCCTTGTTGCAGAATCAAACTTGGGACTTAGTCCAATTACGTGCAGGTAAAAGAGAATTGCCTAATAAATGGGTTTATAGGTTGAAGGAAGAAGATGGAGGCAAGAAAAGATATAAGGCCAAACTCGTGGTAAAAGGTTTTACATAGAAAAAAGGTATAGATTTTGATGAAATATTTTCTCCGATTGTAAAGATGACTTCTATTAGAACTATTTTAAGTCTTGTGGCTTCTGAAGACTTGCATCTTGAACAGCTAGATGTGAAAATAGCATTTCTCCATGGGGATTTGGAAGAGGAAATATACATGCAGCAACCACAGGGATATGAGGTCAAGGGTAAGGAGGAATTTGTGTGCAGGTTAAAGAAGAGTTTGTATGGCCTGAAGCAAGCACCTCGGCAATGGTATTTGAAATTTGATAGTTTTATGGATGAATAAGGTTACAAAGGATGTCATTCTGATTATTGTGTTTATTTTAAGAAATTGGATAATGGCAGCTATATTATCCTATTGCTTTATGTTGATGACATGCTTGTTTCCAGGTCTAACATGCAACATATTAATGAACTTAAGAAACAATTAGCAAATTCATTTGTTATGAAGGATTTGGGTGCAACAAAATAAATCCTTGGTATGAAGATCACACGAGATAGGACAAATAGAAAATTATTTTTGTCTCAAAGTGAGTATATAGAGAAGGTGTTGAAAAGGTTTAACATGTAGAATGAAAAAGTAGACAATACACCTTTTCCTAGTCATTTTAAGTTGACTAAGGAGATGTGTCCAAAGACACAAGAGGAGGAAGACAAAATTTCTAAGATACCCTATGTATCAAAATTTGGTAGCTTGATGTATGTAATGGTATGCACAAGGCCAGATATTGCACATGCAGTGGGAGTTGTGAGCAAGTATGTGAGAAATTTGGGAATGGAACATTGGAATGTGGTAAAATGGATTCTCTAATATTTGAGAGGTACTAATTCAAAGAAACTATTTTTTGGAGGAACAAATTTTGCTCTAAAAGGATATGTTGACTCTGATTTGGCGGGTGATATTGATAGCAGGAGGAGTACTATAGGGTATGTTTTTACTATAGGAGGTACTGCAGTCAATTGGATTTCAAGACTGCAAAGGTTGTTGCACTTTCAACCACTGAAGCTGAGTATGTTGCTTCTACGGAATCCAACAAAGAGATGATTTTGTTACAACATTTTCTAGAGGAATTGGGACAACGACAAGAACATAGTCCTTTGTACACTAACAGCCAGAGTTCCATTCATCTTGCTAAGAACTCAACTCTGCATTCAAAAACTAAGCACATATAGCTCAGATATCACTTCATCTAGTCAGTTTTGGAGGATGGGAAGTTGAAGCTAGTGACAATTCACACAAGTGAAAATCTTGCAAATATGTTCACAAAGGTTGTTACATGGGAGAAATTGATTTCCTCATTAGTTTTCATTGGCCTTCATGACTGACAATGGTGGATACAAGAAACTAGCAAGACCTGTAATCTAGTGAAAGTTGCAAGTGCAACAGTGTCGTCCAGGATCAGTCTCCATGTGGGAGATTGTTTGGTGTGGAGCCTAATCAGTATCCAAGTGGGAGATTATTGATATGTGGTGACTGATCATGCAAATAATGAAAGCCTAATGGAAGAATACTTAGTTAAAGTTGGAAGATTGATCGTGCAAATACATAGATATAAAAAAGGTTGGTGTTGTGACTTCTTTTTCATGCGATCACGTCAGAGTAGAAATTTTGAACCTCATGTCGGGAGTTTCTAAAAACCTCTAACTTGTCGATCCCAAAGGAAGTTGGGAGAAGGTACGTTTGTTGACTCATGGATGATGTCGAAGTGGAATCTGAATGGTGTGATGGTCAATAGTGTTGGACAAGTGTTGTGTCGACATGTGGCATGGATTTGTTTGTTGATTCTATGACATTGTTGTGAATCAACAATCATTGGACCAAACTATATTTGTTGATAATGATGTAACTCTATTACAAAATTAGGTTGCTCATTGGTTGGTTGATCAGTACTATGACATGGAGAGATTAGGCTGACCTGAAGAATGAGTGAGATAATAAGGGATGCAAGTTGTGATGTATGCAATTTCTGTAGGTGTTGCTCGAACGTGAGGGTGATTCGCGAGACTGTAATCAGGGTTTTGCATTAGATGATAAAATTATTTGGGTGGTTGAGTTTTTGTGGATGTAGCCCATATTGGGTGAACCACATTAAATTTTTGTGTCGATCTATTATGTTTTATTCTTCATTGTTATTTCTAGGTCCTTTAATTTGCATATAATTGTTAATATTTATTGCTTCGGTCTACCTGATTCCTAATAGTGAGCCTTCAAATTTGGCTCTCCAAAAATGACACCAAATCCTCATAGAGAAAGTTACGTGTACAAACAAGGAATTTTGAATCATACCTTAAACCTGGTTGCTCCACTTTTTTGGCCACCATACAAGGTTCATTCCCCATATACCACATACTTTAAATCTTCTTTGCCTCTCTCATGACATGTACTAACTTGGTCCTCTTATGTCTAGGACACACAAATGAGACCTCATGTTTGTGTCCCAAATGAGTTCCAACAATAGAAGAAGTCTTCTTACTATCATCCTCGTGAGTAGGAGCAGCCAACTCATGATTATGTAAAACCCAAAGACTATTTTTCCAAATCAAAAAATCATACCAGTTATCATGCCTTTCCATAGTGTCTTCCTTTGAATTTGCATCCATGATGTGTGCCATAAGTCCCGAAAGTAAAGTATCCTCATTCTTCGCCAAAGAGTCATCCATATGTATGGGATTGTATCTCATCACAAGCAATTTCCTCAAGTTCCCCATGAAATACCAAAGGCTCAACCAAATCTGAACCACCAATGTCATCACCTATACATGTATACATCACATCGTTGGCTAATTCAAAAGGTGTATTCCTAGCTATCCCATCCACAACTATGATTTGAGCCTTCAATGGGTTTCTAAAAGAGGTATCTCATGATCCTCATTATGTAAACCATGTGTACAAACAAAATTTTCTGAATCATACCTCTTTTCATATTCACCCAAATCTGAATGTTCTTCTTCCTTGCTAACCTTAAGAGGCTCATCCCCTACATGCTCAACCTTTACACATTCATCCCTTGGAAGAAATAGTGATCTAAGGTGTGACTCCCTTTGCTTATTTTCTTGATCTATCCAGTTACAACATTCCCTAACCTCTTGCAAACTGTTTTGTTTTTCTTAGGAAACCAACATCTTAGCATCATTTGCTCTTTGTATCCAACCACCACACAAGATCTGAGTTCTCTTGACATCTTCCATGGTATGATATATTGAATCAGACTTGGTGTGGCTTGAACTTTCAACATCTTCCTCATTCCTAACACCCATATCATGTATGCCAAAAATGGGAGACTCTTTCACCTCAATTTCCCCATGTGAAGTGGCTACTAATTCATGAATATGTGAGGAAATAGGACTTTTGTTACCAAAAAATCTGCATTTTCATCATACCTCTTTGTAGTAACTTCAAGAAGCCCAAGAAAATCTTCATCCCTTTTTGAATTCCTATCATCAAGAGATGGTATGATCGCACACCCAAATATTCTTTCCTTCATGGCCTCTTCTTCAACACATCCATGTATAAAAACTAGGTCATCATCATGCTCCATCAAAGGGTCTCCATCAAAGTAGTGAGTAGAATCTTCTACATCATGCTTTTCCTCATGGACTGATCTAGAAAGTGTATGTACAATTATAACCTCCTTAACCTCCAGTTTATCCTCCATATCTTGCAATGTTAAATCAATCTTATCCAATTCACTTTGTTCACTACATATTGACA
>VDFB02105785.1:404526663-404656708 GCA_007258455.2 Sequoia sempervirens
CCTTGACATACCAGCAATATCACATCAAGCCAAACTGAGCCTATTCGCACTAAAGGAAGCTTGGAGTTGAACGCACGAACTTTCTGGCAATCTTAGCGTGCGGAATACTTTGATCAAGAGAGAATAGAGCGTCCGTTGGGCGACTTTGTTCTGTGTTGGTGCGGTCTCAAAAACCACGTCAACAGGTAGGTACATTGAGAAAGGAAAAAGGCACGATGAATCACTCCTATAGTCCATACTTGGTCTCTAAAGCTGTCTTCCAAATGTTAGGGGGAGCCATGTAGACTTGATATATGGGAGTAATATCAAGCTTATTGAAGTGCTTGGCAACTTGAATTTGGTTCAAAAGATGACCAATCTTTGAATGTGGGTATAGGTTCATCACAATGATCTAATTGAGAGCATGATAGTTTGTGACTAACCGCCACTCGTTTAAGTTCATTCCTTGGCACAAGGACAATAAGAGATTTGAGGGTATTGAGATGGAGTGAAAAATCAAGCAAATGCTCAAAGAGAGCAATATCTTAGGGGGAGCCATGTAGACTTGATATATGGGAGTAATATCAAGCTTATTGAAGTGCTTGGCAACTTGAATTTGGTTCAAAAGATGACCAATCTTTGAATGTGGGTATAGGTTCATCACAATGATCTAATTGAGAGCATGATAGTTTGTGACTAACCGCCACTCGTTTAAGTTCATTCCTTGGCACAAGAACAATAAGAGATTTGACAGTAGTTGGATATTGCTCTCTTTGAGCATTTGCTTGATTTTTCACTCCATCTCAATACCCTCAAATGGTTAAAGTGAAGAAAAGTGGTCAATTGAGCAATTACAAACTTGGTACCAGATCAATAGAATGCTAAATGGGCCTCAAAGGAAGAAATCTTTTATGATCATAAAAAACATTTGAATATGCATTGATGAGAGATTCAATTACTTTAGGGGGAAGCTTCTTAGCACTGTATTCCTTAGCTTCTTGGATGATACAAAGAGGAAGAAACTTATGCAAATTAACATGTTTAATTGTTAGCCTACTAGAGAGCAAAGGACTGATAGTGGAAGAAATGAGTTTATACACTTTACCATCCTTGTTTAGAATATAGGTCATGTGGAATCTATCAAAGAGAGCTTGTTGCTCATATCATCAAGAGGCTCCAAGTATCAAACAATCTAAGGGAATGGCATCACAATCACATGTATCTTGGAATGGATTAGTAGCAAATGTGATGGAACATTTGTGAGACACAACAGTGGAATGCCTATTCTTCTTGATCCACCCCTAGTGGTATGGGTGTGGATGTGTTGAAGTTGGAAATTGAAGATCATCTACCAACTTCTATATATCAAGTTGTTTGAATTGCCATAAGATCTACCAATCTATTCATCTTTTGACAAATATGAGTGAACAGATTTTCCTTATTGTTGGCAGAGTAGTCATTAACCATGAGAACGAGTTGAGGAGTACAAGGGGTGGTGAAGAATTGGGATAAATCCCCTAAGTGTGCCAACATGGATGTATTTGTTTTAGAGCTTGCTAGAGTCAGTATAGATGATGACAGGGCTCCTACACATGATGTTCATGTACGGAGTGGGAGTGATATTACAGTTGCTTGTGGTTCATTGAAGTTGAACCAAGTGATGACTTAGACCTATATGCTTTTGATAGAGAGGAAGATACTATGTTTTGATTGTATTTACTATTTTCAAGTTTTGTAATGATTTGATCTATCTATCTATCTATCTATCTATCTATCTATATATGAATGAATTATGAAATATACTTTCAATTATATTATTTAACTTATTTTTTGTATCAAGTATCAAATATATTTTAATTTCTATATTCACAAGTGTATAACTTATTGTATAGTCATATAGCCGTATGCTACCTGGGATTTTTTTTTGCCATACCAGCATACCCAATTCCAAACCCAAGCCCATTCCCATACCCATACTGGTAACTTAGACTTCTGAATCTATATATATATATGAATGAATTATGAGATGTTCTTTCAATTATATTATTTAACTTATTTTTTGTATCAAGTATCAAATATATTTTAATTTCTATATTCACGAGTGTATAACTTTTTGTCTATTCATATAGCTGTGCGCTACCTGGGATTTTGTTTTGCCATACCAGCATACCCAATCCCAAACCCAAGCCCATTCCCATACCCATACTGGTAACTTAGACTTCCGAAAAGGCTCAAGAATTTGCTCCCCCAATCTGGTTTATGAACCCCATGACTAAAGAACCAGTCCTTGTGTGGTTGCACCTGCCCTTGAAGCCTCAAGGGGAGGTTCCACAACCTCTGAGTGCACTTACCAAATGATCAAGACTCAAAAGTCAAAAGTGAAATGTTCTTGCCACCTTGCATAAACTATGATGATCAGCTTGCCCTAATTCTACCCTGCCAGTGTTAATTATCAAGCAAGAGAACACACTTACGTCCAACTTGAAAGCAAGGTCAATGAGATGTCCTAAAATCTACAAGCTTTCCTTGCCAACAATCAGAATATCCCTCTCCTGTAACAATTAATTGCTTCTGCCCCTCTAACCACCAGGAAACAGTAATTGCTCAACTTCAAATCTGGGTGGACAATATTGTAACTCTGGTTGCTAAACAAAACACAGTAAGTGGATATGACAAGCAGGTCTCTGGCACCCTAGTTCAGCAGGGGCATCTGATCTGCCCTACTGCCACATAAACACTGGTTCTTGTGGACAACACTTATGACAAAGAGGAGGGAATTTCTATGTCTTCAGCTCACCAATCAAGAATAAGAGTACCTATTGCCAAGGAAATTTAATACTTTGGGCATCTCTTGGGTTTCAACTCTCAAGGATATGTGATGTCTTATACTTTTCTTGAATTTTGGTTTTAACTTTAAAGCTTTATTTGCTACCACTCTATTTCATAATAAAATTTGGTTCGACTCTCATCTCTTGGGCATGGTTTCAGCCCTGGCTGTGCCACATACTTGACTTTTTGTATATATTTTTGTCTTTCAATACATCTCTTTTGAAATTTTGTCTCAAAATAAAATTATGAACATTTTCATCAGTTGAGAGCAGGACATTATTTAGCTTACTGACAAAGTATGAGGTTGTGGTTGCTTCAGTGTGAGACAAAAAACCATTTTACAATTTGTGAGTGTTACAAGTTCCATTGATGTGAGAGAAACTGCTAAGAATCACTTGAGGCCAGGTTTGCATCTTTTTGAATTTGTTCTGTAGTGGAGAAGTCTTTCATTGGTTAGCTGTTTGATTGGCTTAAGGCTTTAGCGGTTGATATATTATGTGTCTCTTGCTAAAGAAACCAGGAGAACCATTGTGCATACACGTTGGGAAATTAAATTAGCAAATGTCAAGAAAAACATGTTTTCAATCTTTGAAACTCCCATGTTAAAGATATAGCTATTGGTTTCAAAGCTCCTTATTTTGCATATAAACATGAACCAAGGAATAAGCAATGGTTCATGAAAATTCCTGGGGTAAAGATCATAGCCATAACACTAAGATTTTCTTGATGCAAATGCAGCTCAAGAGAGAATTGCTAGGTTATTCTCAGTCAATAATTTTACGTTTACTCATTATTGAGATGCTATCAGTCAACACTTAAATATAAAATAGTTATCCTAATCATTTTTTTTCTTATTGTATGCAGTTTATGACGTTACAATAGGCTACAATTATCGATGCCCTACATTCATGGATAATGCGTTTGGTGTGGATCCAGCTGAAGTCCATATTCATGTTCACCGTGTGCCAATAAATGAAATGCCAACATCTGAGGATAAAGTTGCATGTTGGCTGAATGATGCTTTTCGCCGTAAGGATGAATTACTTTCTACTTTCTCTGCACAAGGTTGCTTTCCAGATTCTGATATTGAAGGGGAGCTTCCGACCTTTAAATGCTTGTTGAACTTTACAGTGATGGTTATAGCAACAGCTCTCATTTTCACTTTCACTATTGTCTTTTCTACATGGTTGAAAATATATGTTGCATTAAGCTGTGTGTATTTTGCGGGAGCCACCTACTTCAACTTCTGGCCAACACCTGTGTTCGGGTGTTTAACAGGAAGAACGTCACATGGAAAGAAATAGTAGTCAAAATTTGTGACCAGTGACCAATGTTTTGCTTCTGCCATAAATACACTCACTTTTTATGGTAAATTTCTTGATTGACTGCAATGTGTCTTGACTCTTCATTGATAAGCAAGGAGTAGGTTAGAATTTAGCTCATGGCATATTGATAAACCAATGGTTGTCTCTACTTTTAATATACCATAAACGAGGCCTTCGTGTGAAATCTATTGTTTCCATGCTCAGAGAATAGGTTTGATGTTTTGATATGGTCTTTGAATTTCTGATTCTGCAGTTTGCCTGTGCATATCAACTTTTGGTCTGTAAATATAAATATCTTCGGATTCTTGTGTTTGCTTTCTTATTTTTTCTTCTCTCTCCCCGGTATCATGAAATTATATATTTCTAGAATCTAATTCGATAATGAATTGTAGTTATAACTTCAAGTTACGCTGCCTTTTTAACAAATGTAGATCAGAGAACCCTAGGGTCATTATTGATCACACTTAATGTTCATTTATATATTTAAGCTAGTTCATCGGTTCACCCTTTCGTTAAACTGATTCTTGTTTCTTAATTTCATAGATCCACCTGAATTTTTTTAGTGTTTTGCTGTTGGGTAATCTTGAGTGCCTCTCAAAATCAATTGTCAACTCATGTTCTTGTATACTGGTCTTATAGCCTGAAATTGATTTTTAAATATTCCCCATTATCCAAATCATGGTAGCATTGTTAGTTGATAATCCAAATACATGACATCTTTAAAAACATAAATACTTTTAAGCAAAAGAAAATTGGACTGGCATAATATTTATTCCAGCAAATAGTCCAAAACATGTAGTCTACGAATAACCATGATTTAGGACACTACTAGTAGAAAATATAAATTGCCTAAGCTTAGAGAGAGTGAGCAAACGGTTCCATTTTTGCAGACAGAAAACAAAGGGTTTCATATGTGCAACTGAACAAAAATAAGAAAATGCAAATTTTTTCTATCAATATGGAGGTTTTCTTATGGCTACTATGACCCAGCCTCTCAAAACTGAGAAAATGTCTGAGTTGCATGGACATTGAATGTTCCTCCGAGTCTGCCTACTATGGATATGGATATTTTCTGATGAATATGCTTCATCAGAACAATATATCTACCGAATCACATGCAATCATTAAATTTATTATAGTTATACATTAATCTAGATTTTAAATTATTAAACAATAGATTGATAAAAATAAATATACAAAATAATTTCAATTCCGTAAACATTAGAAATTAAATTTAACCAATTGTAAGGATGCATCTTTGGAAGATATCATCCGAGTGGTTAACCAAATTATTGACAAGATGTCTAGGCTTCATGAAGACTTTGCTATCCACCATAATCTCACAAAATGCTTCTTTCTAGAAATGAACAGTCTCAATGTAAAAATGTCACCGTTGAACAGAAAGCTTGATGGTGAGATATTTATTCTTACTGAAGAAGATAAGTTATTTTGTAAGCATTCAATGTTATGATCGAGCTCAGCAAACACCATACAGAAAATTCAAAGCAAGTGGAAGTAATTTTGGTGTTGGAAAGAGATCTTCAGCATATAAAAGTAAAGCTGAGCAGAGTTGTGGAAGTAAGCAAGAACATGATTAAAAGTAGTGAGTTGGGAATTAAGATGCTAAATGAAAAATTCAACAAGCCCTCTGAAGATTTTGGGCACCCTAGACTGAAAAGAAGATTGATAGCGTTGGCCATAGTACCTGTACTAGTAGCAATACAAGAAATAATCAAAATAAGAATAAAAGGGAGTTAGATGAGTTCATCAACCTGCACACAACCTTTTATCAGGAGTTGAAAGCTGTTGAGGCATCATATAATTTGTAGCGGCTTCCTGGATGGTAGTCCTTTTCTTTATGTGTTAATGTTTTTTTGATTTTCTGTTTTTAGGTTGGTGTCTTTGTTATTCTAGGTAGCTTTGTTGCAGTTCTGCTGATTTTAGGTTGTTTGGTTGATACCCTTCTGTTCGTTAGAAAGATTTCAGAAATTTTCAAGATTTGTTTTATCTTTTAATCATACATTTAAATTTTAAAATTTAAATAATAAATATTTTTTTCTTAAAAAGTTCAATTAGTTTTTTTGTGATAGTTAATATTTAATTATTTTAATATTAAATATTAGAGCACTCATAATTGAACACTTATTATTTTAAGAAAAGAAGAAAAAAAAAAAAAAATCTTAGTAAAAAATTGAAAATATCTTATTAATTTGAGTTCTTAAACATTTAAATTATTTAAATAAATTATATACTATGTATAAATTTAATAATATAATTGTGATTCATAATTCAAAAACAAAGTTGAACATAAATATAAAAGGAAAATTTCGTAGCATTTCTCTAATGTGGGTTAATTTCTTTTACTATGAATTGACCTAGGTCTTCACATGAATATTTTAATAATAAGTCAATTTTAAATTAATACATTCCATTGAGATCAATATGTACAAACATAATTGACAAATGCGATGGGATAATAATGTGTGCATCTTCCTTGGGTTCTGCTTGATGTATTGTGGAAAAAGTTGTTCTATAATAGAATAGCGACGTAGAAAAGTATATAGATGCTTGTGGGCAACTGAATATATCACTCTTAGTCTATGGAATAAATCAAATTAGTTAGGATGAACTTTAGATTTTGTAATTTTATTTCAAAACTCACAATCTTGGTTGAAAGCTTGTAATCTTGTTTACAAAATTTGCAGTTTTTTATTTGCTTTACAACATATCTGATTTGGGATGTGCCATTAATAAACAATTTTAGGAGTTGCTTGTATTATCTTGTCAAAGTGTATTGGTTTCCCTCTTTTCCAAGTCTCTATTGATTGTTATTTGTACAACATTTGAAGATATATACGATGTAACTTATTTTTCTTGAATGGTCATGTGGATCTGAAACATAGAAAAATAGGGTAGGTGTTCAAAACACATAGGGTTCTATACTAAATTTGGAATTGTAATGACGGAAATTGTACTCCCTTTTTGGAGATGGTATAATTTCTCACTTAATTTGAGAATGATTAACATTAAGATGGACCTAATGTCGCCTTGATCTAGTGTTGTTATGCGTTTTACACATTCACATGAGATTTAGGGCCCTTTTAAACTAAATTGACCTAATTTTGCTTTAATTTAATGTTGAAAAGTGTATTTATTTGCGCACACATTAAATTTTGGGCCCTTGTAAACTAAATAAACTTAATGGTGCCTTATTCAAGGTGTTGTAAAGTGTACCCTAACACTTTCACACTAATATAGGGTTTTATTAATTAATTGGGCTTATCTATGCCTTAATTGGCCCTATTTTGCACCCACAAGCCTTATTAAATGCATCTTTCCGAGGATAATACCGATATAAACCAACATCCAATCATAATTCATATCTTTTTAGGTTGTGTGGCCCAGATTTAGTGATCTGGGACTCATATACCACTTTGGGCGTAGGAGTCCCACTTAGGTTTTGGGGCCTTGATCTTGATTTTACATCATTCTAAGCATTTTTGAAAAATGTGTCCCATAGTTAAGCCTAATGGGACTCATACACCACTTCTGGCGTATGAATCCTGTGTGGTCCAAAATTAAATTTAATTCAAATTCTTGGCTGGATTTTATCCTTCTAGATCTGATGTCGATTTGTAGTGTTGTAATTTCGGAAAATTTGGCACAAATAAGTATTAAATATAAAGTTATTTCACTCATTTTCACCTAAGACTTTCAAAAGAGCATTCCTAATAACAAGTTTATGATTACAAGAGCACTCAAGAGCATTTCTAAAGGCATTCAAGGGCATATTTCTTCATCACTTGTTGCAACAATTCAAGATCTATCATCATGTCAAAGGCATAGTGCATCAAGCATATGGTTTGGAGCTAATATTGTGATGTATTGCTCAAAATCAATTCAAATGTTCAAAGGCATTATCCTTCATCAAGAATCATGATCTACATCCATTGAGGCCACTTCATGCTTGTTTGTTGATCTACAAGGTTTCAAACAAGGTTCTATTGTTTCATCTTATGTTTCATATCTCATTTCATTCATGTTTCATTTCTCATTAAGGTTTGATTACCTAAACAGGGTTTAACCAAGGCAAACCCCTATTTCCTAAAAAAAAAAACACTTTTTCTCTCTTTGTGTGATTACAGGTTTATAGGTTGAAGAAAAAGTGGATTTGAAGCCCTCAAAAGTGCCAAAATGACAAAGTTGTAAAAGTTGTCAAGACTCATAGAAACTTAGATCTAGAGAAAGATATCTAGGTTATTTGCATGAAACCAATGGGAAAGTACTTATTTGATCTATCTTCAAAAGCTCACAAAGTTTCACTTCAACATTTTGCTCCTGGGACACTTCACGACAGTTTGTGCATATGAGTCCCCATTAGGGTTTTAGGGAACAGTTCTTAGGTTTTGTTCCTCTCAGTTTGCAACTCTAGATTCCAAATTTTCAACTCTTCAGGACCCACCTAGGACCCATACGCCACAGCTAGCGTATGAGTCCTAGTGAGCATTGAGAGTCAGGATTTTAG
The DNA here is from genome assembly GCA_007258455.2 of Sequoia sempervirens. Lineage (NCBI taxonomy): Eukaryota > Viridiplantae > Streptophyta > Pinopsida > Cupressales > Cupressaceae > Sequoia > Sequoia sempervirens. The sequence goes on from VDFB02105785.1 coordinate 404,535,322, forward strand.
GGTTTTGGAGCTTGTTTTGATCACATCTTTCCTCCAGGTGCACCTTTGTTCATTCTCAGTTTGTCATTCTATATTTCAATTTCATTCTCTAGGTCATGTAGTTAGGTTTTGCATGTCATTTGTATATCTTGTCTTTCCAAGCCCTAGCTTGGTGGTGAACCCTCATTTAGTCTCTAATCCTACTCTAGGACAACCTTTAACAGATCTATTTCCTTCAATCCATCCTTGGATTTAGATATCCAGGGTTTCCTTAAAATGTAATAATAGTGAAATAGTACATCCCCCACTTGTGTTTCATCTCCTAAAAGGTGGAGCACCCTATTTCCATCATTACAGGAATGTTTCACCAAACTTACTATAAATAGAAATGGAAAAATGGGATGTAATGAACCTAACTATTTTTTGTTTCATTTAGGAAATGAGACCCTCTAAGATAGAATCAAATTTCAACCATTAGGTGAGTCAATTCTATGGAGGATCTAGCAATTTCCTTCTATGTGTGTGGATGAGGTAAATATGACTGAAATGCACTCTTGGGAGACAAACTAAAAATAGTAAATCAACTCAAAAATGCAAGCTAACACTTGGATCTTGTTAAGTTCACCTCTTGCTAGATGTTTTGAATTGATAAAATAACCTTGTATTTATAGACATTTATCCTTAATTTCCCAAAAATTAAACATTACAAGTCGACGTTTGAAATTTGAATTTGGGATCTGATAAAAATACCAACAAAACATGTTTTAAAAATGGGTTCCAAAGCCTAGGGAGGACCCATTTGCCACCCATGGGCGAATGGGTCCTAGGTCCCTATTCCTAGAATACACATTGCTCAAGGTGTTTAGTTATGTTTTGGCATTAATTTTTGTCGAGTTTCCCCTTCAGAAACTGTACTTTATTAGGCTTGTAGATGTAAAATAGGGCTTATTAATGCATAATTAAGTCCAATTTAATTAAGAGGGCTCAAACAAAATGTGAAAATGTAAAGTACATTTTTCAACACTACATTAAGGCATTATTAAGTCCATTTTAATTGAGGGGCCCAAACAAAGTGTGAAAATGTGAAGGGATACATTTTTATGCACTACATTTAGCCCCAACTTTAGTGAGAGGATGAGGGCTAGTACAAACTCACACTAAAGTAGAAAAATATGTGTCAAGAGGGGTCCATGTGCACCGATATTGATGGGATAGGATGACAAAGATCAAGGAGGTGGTCAAGCCCCCAAGATCCAAGATTTAATGGAAAACCAACATAAGCACAAAGGGACACACACAAGATGTATGATATGCAACAACAAGACAAGATACACAAGCATACAAAGTCAAAGACTAAAAGAAAGAAAATAAAAAGAAAAAAAAGGTGTGGATCAAGCCTTGACTGTTTGTCCAACTCGATGTGGACAAGCCTCAGTTGTTTGTCCAAAAATGTTTACAAGTGGAACTCATTGTCCACTATGCAAACAACAATGGATGCTCACATGGGCTTGTGAAATTTGTTGTCCACTAGGTGAGCCCCCAAAAGTTGCAAATGAGAGAATCTTATTAGGCTCCCATAACCATACCAAAGTTATACCTCTTGATAAATTTGACAAGGCACCACACAATATGAATTTTGAGCTTCATAAGGCTTAACAAGTTGCATTATGCTAAGCACTTATGAACAAACATGGCTCCACTGGCAAGCAAGGTGTGTTATGCTTGGTGGCCATGGAAAAGGGTTGTAACTTTGAGCTTCACAAGGTTAGCAAGTTGCATTATGTTAAACACATGAACAAAATGCAAATAGGATTAGACATGTTCAAAGGGGTTTTTCTTAGTTCATGTAAGGTCTCCTTTTAGGGAACATCATGCCTAATGTCTCCAAGAGAGGACAACATAAGATATAGTCAAAAATTTCAAAATGATAATGCCAATGTATGCCCTCACTTTAAAAAAAATGCTAACACCATGCTATGAGCAATTACTTTAAAGTAGAAAATGATAAATGTTGAACAATAAAGAAGATATGAGAGCTTATTTGGAAAGCCCTATGTCAAGCATATGTTTCCTAGATAGAGCTATGTCATATAAAGGAGGGGTTTCCCCCAAAATGCAATGCTAAAGATAACATAGAAAGAAAGTACGTCACATGCAAGCCAACTTAAGGCATGTTGTTCGCATCCCAAGCTCGCTCTTATATATACATGGAAGGTGGTCAACTAGCCCAAAAGAGGCAACAACAAGTGCCATACTAAGACAAGGCTACCTAACCCCTTGCCTCCCAAGGGAAAAAGGTGACCCAAAAATGGATGATGATATGTTGCTCCTTGCAAAAAAAAAAATGATTGCATAACGCCAAGTTTATACCCTCATGCATGGTAGTGAATATGCTATGATATTACAACTACCACATGACAAGGAGCAACAACTAATATTATTAATTATAATTAGTAGACAAAGTATCAATTTTATGCATATCTACTGAGGTATTCCCACATGCAGTATCTATCAGTTCAAGATACACCAAAGTTAAAATCAAGTCTTAGAAGAATCTTTTGTAAGAGTGTTGATATTAAGTGAAGGCTTTTTGATGATTTTTTTTCTTTCAAGGGACAATAACCAAGATTAGTAGTTGTTTCTTGTGTATTAGGCTCTATGGGGAAATAAATACCTTGTTCTCTAGCACCACATCCTTTTCCACTATAACCAAGTTGTTTCAAAAGTTCATAACCTCTTCCATAAACCTTTTCAATTTCTTTTAGATTCAGTGGTTGTTCATAATCAACTTCATGAAAGTTTTTTGTGTAATTTGTTTCTTCTTCTAAGTGGTTGAAGTGAATGCTTTCGAAGGTTCTTTCTGAATTTTGTGTTGACATTACCATTGGTTCTTTTCTATTTGCAAACTCTTTTGTTATGATCTTGTATTCACCCATGAATGTACGTGTAAAATCTAAGGAACCCTAGTCATCATCCAATAACTTTGTGACTTTTTCAATATTAATTTTTTTCTTTCTCTTGCACTAGTTCCACTTGTGTAGTTGGTGTCAATGTTTTCAAAGGACTTTCCTTGTCTTTCTTAATGTGCAAATAACTTTCTAGTTTAGGGTCGGCCTTGATTTTATAAACCTCGTTGTTATAGACATATTTTATTATACAATGAAGGGTCGAAGGTACTACATGCATTTCATGAATCCATGGTCCACCCAATTGAAGATTATATGAAGGATTATTGGGCATGACATGAGCAAGAGTTTGCAATGTAACTTTTCCAATTGTAATAGGTAATGTGATCACACCAAGCGGTTTTTTCCCTACATTATCAAACCCATGAATAGATAAAGATTATGGTTGTATTTGGCTTTTGTCTACTCCATGTCTATCCAAAAGGTTTATGATACACACATTAAGGGACGAGCCATTGTCAACAAGGGTTTGGTTTATCCGACTTCTTTTAATAAGAGCTAATATCATGAAAGCTTCATTTTGTTTTTGCACTTCCAAATGAGGTAGCTCACTTTGGTGGAAAACAATGTTTGAATTCATTCCTTGAATTAGGGTTGCTATATCATTTGGTTGCACATTAGGAGGGATAGGAACTTGTTGTAAAGAACTTTGAAGCATGTTGTGATAATTAGGGGATGCTTGAATAAGGTCCCATAATGATATCTTAGCAAGAGTGTTTTTAAGTTGTTCAACAAGATCATACTCCTTTCCACTATGCAAAGGAAAACAAGGAGCACTAGGAAAGATAGGTTGAGGTAATGGTAATGGAGTAGGAATGGCTTGTGGTTGCCTATTGTTCCTTGTAATATTATGTGTGAGAAATGGTATTGTAAATCGGTTGTTACAAAACATTGTTACTATCAAGTTGCCTTGTAAAGTTCAAGATATCTCTTGGACTTAATGGTTTATTTTTAGGTGGTTCTAAGATAAGCATAGGTTTATTTTGAACTTGAGGTTGATGCGAGGTTGGATAAAGGATAAGAAGTGGCTTAGGAGATGGATTGAGAGGTCTAAGAATTAGAGGACTTGTAGGAGGACTCAAGGGATATCTAATGTTCATAACCTCAAAAGATTTATCCTTGTTTTCATGATCTTTTAGTGAAGGGGAGTCTAATGTTACCTCATCATCCTCATCTAATGAAGCCACATTACTATTGTTTGAAAGACATGTGCCAATGTTGTCATTCTTGCACAATGATATCTTCCCTAGTAGGAGAGTTTTTAGGAGAGGAACAAACAATGTTTTCATGAAATTAAATAGTTGGATCTTCTAAAATAAATTCATCCCAAGTAGGGGAGTTATCAATGGTTGGATTTTCTTGCTTATTCGTAATTACATCCTCTTGTATCAAATCATTCTCATAAATAAGAGAAATAGGCAAAGTGGTATTAGGGGATGTGTCAATGGTCTCATCCTTATATCTAACAATGTCTTCCCAAGTGGGAGAAGTGGGGGAAAAGAAACAAATAGGATTCTCATCTCGCATTGATTGGATCTTCTAACACCAAAACACCTTCTTCACAAATAGGAGAGATATTGGAGGAAGACCAAATTTGATTGTCATGATTGTCCACTATTGTATTCTCTTTCACTAAAACATTCTCATAAGTGGGAGAGATGTTGGGAGAATGAATAACATGCTTGTTGATGAACTTTTTCTTGGCATATGTGGAAAGGAAATATACTAACATTATGTGCCCAAAAATGAAAAGTACTTTAATCCAACTTATGCAATGCTTTAGGAATGTAAATAATGTGTACCCAAAAATGAAAAGTACTTTTATCCAACTTATGCAAAGCTTCAAGAATGTAAACATTGTGTACCCAAAAATGAAAACTAATTTTATCCAACTTATGCAAAGCTTTAAGAATGTAAACATTGTGTACCAAAAAGTAAAAAGTACTTTTATCCATGTTATGCGAAGTTTCAGGAATGTAAACATTTTCCCTATAGATTTGATAATTTTCACTACTGAAATAATTTTGGAATGATTTAAAATGGCTACACTAAATGGATTATTTAAACCTAATGCATAAAACACAAATTCTTGAAAATTGCCAAATTGAAACAATGGGTTACCAGCAGATATGGGAAGTGTAGAAAAGCACAAAAAAGCTCAGAAAAGTTAGTTTTTATGGGCCCTAAAGGACTCAATACCCATGGGTGAATGGGTCTCTATTCAGGGTTTTTAAAAATGAAAAATGTAATTTTTGAGTTGTTCTATGTGTTCTCTATTCTAGGTTGCAAACAGGTACTTACAGTTTCAGAATTTTGGAAATTCAGAGTTAAATGCAAGTGTAAAATGATGCTAAATGAAAACCAAAATGACCTAATTTTAAATGCAATTTTGATCCAATTTTTTGATTTAAGTGATTGAAAGTATGCTATTATGTAAATATTATGCAAAATCAGTCTAACATTGTAATTTTTGTTGAATTTTCAAATTTAAAATGAATGCAAAATGCAAGTCTACACCTAAAATGCAAGGCAACTTTAAGCCAAGTTTAGTAACCCTAAATGCAATGAATTACTTCAAATCCTAAATCTAGGGTTTGAATGGAATCCAAATCAGAAATTAGAATGTTCAAAATGTCGGGTTCACCATAATGAAACATAGAAAAATAGGGTAGGTGTTTAAAACACATAGGGTTTTATTCTAAATTTGGAATGTTTCACCAAACTTATTATAAATAGAAAGGGAAATACAAGATGTAATGAACCTACCTATTTTATGTTTCATTCAATAAATGAGACCCTCCAAGATAGAATCAATTTTCAGCCCTTAGGTGAGTCAATTCTATAGAGGATCTAGCAATTTCTTTCTATGTATGTGGATGGGGTAAATATGATTGAAATGAACTCTTGGGAGATAAACTAAAAATAGTAAATCAGCCAAAAAATGCAAACTAACACTTGGATCTTGTTAAGTTCATCTCTTGCTAGATGTTTTGAATTGATAAAATAACCTTGTATTTATAGACATTTATCCTTAATTTCCCGAAAATTAAACATTACAAGTTGACATTTGAAATTTGAATTTGGGATGATAAAAATACCACCAAAACATGTTTTAAAAATGGGTTCCAAAGCCTAGGGAGGACCCATTCGCCCATGGGAGAATGGGTCCCATATCCCTATTCCTAGAATACACATTTCTCAAGGTGTTTAGTTATGTGTTGGCATTAATTGTTGTCAGGTTTCCCCTTTAGAAAATGTAATTTATTAGGCTTGTAGATGTAAAATAGGGCTTATTAATGCATAATTAAGTCCAATTTAACTAAGAGGGCCCAAACAAAGTGTGAAAATGTAAAGGAGTACATTTTTAAACACTACATTAAGGCATTATTAAGTCCATTTTAATTGAGCGGCCCAAAAAAAGTTTGAAAATGTAAAGAGATACATTTTTCTACACTACAGGATCTAAAATCTATCATGTTTTGATGATTTTTTCTTTTGATCAAATAACATGCAACTTGGCTTACATTCATGTTACATGACATAGTCTCCTTGGCATCCCTTTAAATAAGATCTAGATTCCAATTCAAATGATTTTAGTGCACAAGCTAGCACTATTATGACTAGATTCTAGAAATGTTAGCCTCAATATGTAGGAATTTGAATTTTCAATATGTGGGAATTTGAATTTTCAAAAAGGGGAATAGAATTTGAATGGTGTATAGATGGATAATGGTTAGAGAAATTAGATGGAGGGATGGCTTTAGTCTTTTACTAGCTCTTGTGCTGAAATAATGCAATTGGAGTGCTAAACCAACATATCTATTGGTACATGTAACACCCCGCCAAGGAACCCCAGAGGATGACACAACTAAAGCACAATAATGGAATTTTTTATTTATAAGAAATAACAGTGAACTGCATAATATAACATAACATACAATCTAATCCTAAGTCCTCTAAGGTTCCATGACTATGCTACTAACACAACTATAAACAAGAACTAGAATCAATCTCATTAATTAATGTGTTAATATGATTTGTCAAATAAACAAGGACATTTTAATCCACCACATTAAATGATTCAATGGTATACATTTCAATAACATGTCATTCGTTAGACAACATGAAAGATCATTTATAAATAACTAACAAGTATAAATGCAAATTACATTACATGGGAGTACATCATGACTCGTTACATCATTACATAGTTTATAATAATGCTTCCCTGAATACAATTGGGAAGAATACATCAAATTACAATAAATGTTACAACTGGAATAAAATTCATTACATATACATAAAATATTGTCTTCTTGAACTAGAACATGAACTAGAATCTGCTACACAAGGTACAATCTCCACACACATGAACAACAACAAGGAAACCCAATGGAGGAAAAAGAACCAACCTCCCGACCATGTGGAACCCTAAGGTGCACCCCTTATGCTAGGAGATAACATAAGGTCCCACTACTAACAAACAGTCGAGAAGACAAAAAGCTAACATAAACAAGTCTAAACATGACCTCAACACAACACTACAACAATATGAACATTACATATTGCATATACATCACTTCTAGAGGTACACACAACAAAAGGGGATAACATAACTAGGGAATGCTAGATTGCAATAGGGAAGGGTGTTATCGCATGGTGCTGACATGGGTTGTCCTGACAGTCTCTCACTAGACGCCGACCCCCATCTATGGTTGTCTTGACAATCTCTCACTAGACGTCGACTCTATAGGGTGACACATGCAGAACCAACATTCCTTTCATGAGGACAATGAAGTTTATCTTGCCAACTAGGCCTTCTCAACCCATCTTTATCCTAAATGAGAACTATAGGAATGGGTGAGGCATCCAATTATTTTGTTTAATGTGAAATCTACCCATCCCCCTAATTTATTTTAGGTTATCACTGGAATAAGAAACTCTCTAATGGGTTATCTTGATAGTCTCTCACTAGACACCGATCCCCATTGAGAGCCACTCCCCCTACTTGCAACTAGAAGACCCTACACAACAAGCAAGGTAAAAACCATCTTGCACACTTAATAAATTCACATGAATCCCACACACACAGAGCAAGGCATTGACCATGTCGCTCCCAAATCACAATCACAAGAATGTATAAACAATGCAAGGCATAGACCCTATTTTACACATCTCAAACATTACCAACCACTTCCAAGAAGAAATAATCATGAAACTCATACATATGAAAATGCTCCCTCATAACCTTTGGAAGCCAACCTTAACCACTTCCCAAGGCACATAAACTTAAAAAAAATTGCACAGAAGATATCCAACATTAACAATAACATAAACACTTAAACCAATAGTCACGACACAATCAATTACTCATAACCATGAAATATATTATTCAAACAAGTACACAAATAATAGTGCAACCATGAACGACTCCATATATAAACATCACTTCCACATTTTATATTTCCCATTTTCACTTAATGAGATACATTATCTAATAAAGTCAATTATCACATTTTAATCCAAGAAGACATCCCTTAAATTAAAGCATTATTTCAACTCCCTTATCAATCACTTTACTTAGCTGCATAACTCACTTAATTGGATCATTGAACCAACATTGGTTTGGTTGCTAGTAATGTATATCATCAAGGCTCTCAAATCATAAGATACTTATAACAAGGGTAAATAAAATATTATCATTGGTACACCCATGGGACCTCCCAATAATTTCATAAACAAGAATGCTATATACAATACTCATATAAAATCTAGCATTAATCCATATGAATACAAAAGGCCTATATCCTTAACAAAAGATACCAACTAAAGACTTCACACAAAAGATCATCACTTACACATTATTATAGGGTTATCATTATTAAATGAGGACAACTTAACTCAATTAAAAACAAAGATTTCGATCAATATTTCCAAAACCACATCAAATATACAAAGATATACAACCCATGTTCCCAACACTAAATTATAAGCAACAACATTCCTAAACTTTATAGATGTAACACCTTTGCATAAGATTAATCCATTTTAAAATGCATGTCTTGTAAATAGACCAAGACATCATTGTCAATTAAATCAAAACCTAACCTATTACCACTATATTCCTATTTCATTTATCATTAAGCTCCCATAGTTATATCTCTAAAATAAGATTTTCAAATATTATAAAATAACTACACTATTTTACTATTATAAAGAGATCGATATAATCACTCAAATGGATATTAGAGACACATATATTTATATATCTACACATATGTGTGTGTACATGTGTCTATATATATATATATCGAATCTCAATCATTAAATCTATCCATCGACTTAAAGACACGCTGCAATATTGAACTCAGTGAATAACACATCCACCAAAATGAAACATAATAGGAAGTTTCGAATTGCAGACTTCACCGTAATAGTTGATCTCCAACAAGATATAGATGCAACAATTTTCAACTCAAGGATGATCTATCAAAAACTAGCCACATGAAATTCTCATCACATTTCAACAAAAGCGACAAAATCCCAACAAAATGAAAATTGGTAGAATCATGAAATCAAAAGTTAAGCTCAATATAGTCTTAAGAACCTATGATATATATATGCAAGCATGTTATTTGAAATCGGATGGAGACAAGCAAATAAGGGCGATGCCATGAACACTATTGATTTCTATCATGAAATTGAACTAAACAACCAAGTCAATAAATACGCAGTCTAAAAATGACCTTCAATATCAAATCGAACCCATAGAAAAACTAGGAAGTAACAAGGCTATCGAATAAAAATAAAATCGAATCCCCACAATGTCTAAGCAATGACTATCAAATGTGGTGCATCTACAACGAATTCTACTAGGTGAAAATAAGCGACTAAGATGGCTCTAGGATGATGGTTGGAACATAGATAACTTGACAGGAGGCTTCAAAATTAATCTCATAACAAAGCAATAATTGGGCACTCAAAATGATTTGTTGAAAAGGCTTGAGTAACTTTTCAAGCAATTGCAATACACTAGGTTCAAGACCGATTGCTCCAAATTGATGTTATCTCATGGAGGGAAATGATTGCAAAGCACACACATAATAGATTGGCCTAAAATAAAACTTTATAAACTTTAAGTGAATGCAATTGGGGTACGAGACTATTGACAAAAAAACTTCAAGAGATTCCAAATTGAAGAATGCATTGGTTGTAAGATATACACAACAAAATTTATACCTTTCTAAAATACAATGATTATAGGATATATACAATGCACTTTTTATTCGTTTCTATACCAAAGTAAAATAGATAAATATCACGTCTTCAAGCAACATCATGCAAACAGGTATCCATTTTCAAACATAGAGATAAAATTTGGAAGAACAATGGAACTTGGATCTGATCACTTGGAAAAGCCGGAGTTTCAATGTTGAGATGAATCCTCTACTGCAACAACCACCTCTTCAAAAATCCCCCAATCAATCTTTTGAATAATCCCCAAATTTTCCCCACAAAAATTATAACATATAAAATTTTCTTGCAGAACAATTTTTTTTCCTGGAAACAAAAATCCACCCTAATAATGAAAATCTCTTGAAAAAATAGTTATTTACAAAAGGAAGCTGTTAGATTTTCAAAAAGCAAAAATATAATAAAAATCTCTAAAATCCCACAAAACAAAAAGTTTCCTTTTCGATAATTTGTTTGAAGTTACACATGTGCAGCATAGAAAACATTTCTATCCTTTTAATTATTTTTACTGTTTATTTATTATCACCTTCTATTATGATTCGATTTTATTTTACTTTAATATTTCATTATATACTTCTAAATTTATTATAAACTATCATCATTAATAAATACATTTATATTTAGTTATCAAAATACTTTTTTTTTTTAACTTAATAATTTAATTTAATTAATCAATTAACCCATAACAACATTTATATCTGTTTATCAACATAATTTTACTTAATAATTTATTTAATACATCAATTAATCAAAACAACATTTATTAAACAAATCTAAATTAAACAACCAAATATCAATAACAATTACCTAAACATAAACAGGATCGAAAACAAGACCAATTGACCACAAGCATCAGACCATGTTGACAAGGTAACGAACTGGATACTCATCCTCTTTGAGGATGATGGCTAGGGTGGGGGATCATATGTCATCTTCGAACAAATGTTCCATTGGGTTTAAGGCACACTTAGACTTGATAATTCAGGTGGAGACGATGCCTAGTACCTGCAACCTACAATTCATGAAATGATTAAGAATACACATAATCATATAATCAGACACACTGTGAAAGAGAATCGTAGCATGGCAGGGTACTCACGAATGAGTAATACGACACTGTCCCTTTCACCAAAACACATCAAACAAGTAACCACATCAATGCATAGCAATCAGTTGCTTAACAAACAAGATAAGAACAATCACCAAATAATCATATAACAACCATGATCAAATAGTCACATAATTCTCATAATAAGATTAATCCACATAATCAAATAAGTCCATATAATAGTCATAACATATGCATAAACTCAAGTAATAGAAGCATCATCAGAGTATCATCAAAATATCATCGTAGCAATAAATCCAACATCAAACAAAGTGTCATAATGTCTGGTCCTAAGCAAAACAACTACCAATCTAATAGAGAACAGTATGAGGGGCACTATAGTACATGATTAAAATGAGTTCAAAACTAGAGTGGAAAAGTACAAAATATGTACTTTCTTACTCTAAAATTGCCTCCACTTTAGCACATGCAAACAAATCTACATGAGTCATGCATGCTAACATAAATAAGGAAATTATAAAGTATTTAGGAAAACTAGAGTGGAAAAGTACAAAATGAGTTCAAAACTAGAGTGGAAAAGTACAAAACATGTACTTTCTTACTCTAAAATTGCCTCCACTTTAGCACATGCAAACAAATCTACATGAGTCATGCATGCTAACATAAATAAGGAAATTATAAAGTATTTAGGAAACAATCGTTTTTGTCAAAGCTATAGTTTAGATTATATCTTCATGTTTTTTTTGTGCAAGAAGCATTGAGGCTTCAAACCTATACACATGCATATCATGACCCATTAGTATTACTTGTTTCATTAAAAATCATATATCTAAAAGCAACATAATCATTTAAGCATGTTGTGTACACTTCATGCAAACTCTCAAAATGAACAGTAATCCATTAGGGTAGAAAGGAAAATGGATTATGGTGTTGTTACCAAGTTAGCTCCCACAAACAAAGAAAAAGTGTAAAAGGAGAAAAATGGGAATCATGTTGGTAGGGTTGTTGAGGATTTGGAACTAGAGTGTCCCATCAATCTACACAACATATGCTATAATTAAGATAAAAAGTAAAACCAATGCATAGGGTTGTTAAGGAGTTGTCATCAAATTGGCATCCTCAATCTATACAAGGCCAAACCTATGAAATCACAATAGGAGTATGTCCAAGACAAAGAGTATAAATGCATTGTAGTGAATATAAATTTGAGGAGATAAGATTATGGAATTGGTGGAATATAGTGAATGTGTTGACCTTGAATATGGTAAAATGTCATTGCAAATATTAAATTGTTCTATGTAAATGTTATCAACTTGTAATCACCACTAACAAGTGCCATAAATGTGTCATCATGTAAGCTCATAAGAAAAGAATGTGTTGACCACTAAATAATCTATCAATGAAGAACTATGATCGTATATAAGGTTTTTATCTATATGTGATCTCAAAACGTTTTCTCAATGAAAATGATAGTTACAATAAGTGGCCCCATATTGTGGGAATCAAATGAGTCCTGTGCATGAAAAATTCCATCTTCATGTAAGATGTCATTCTAAAAAATAATATGCCATAAGAGTAATTTTTAAGATGTATAAATTAATCCATATGTGTTTGTGATGTAATCATGAAAAGTCTAGATCCTATAGAGTAAGGAGTGCGATATTGAATGGTTTGAAAAATTATGCAATAAATGCCCCCAAGTAGGGGAAACCATTAAACATGGCGACATGAGATGTAAACAACAAATGAGAGGTCCTAGGTTCAAGTTATAGATAGTCTACGAAAGAGGTTCAATAGTATGGTTGATTTGTAGGTATTGTTATGTTTCCAAAATCTCTCTAGTTTTACATGCTGGTCATACTCCTAAAAGGGTGTGCCCTTGGATATTGTAATGCAACCTTTATTTTTTATAAATTGGTTTATGCTTTGAGTGATTTTTTATCTCAAAAGGGTTTTCCCCATATAAATGTGTACCATGGTATAATTTTCTTGTCTATTCTTTTCTACATCTGTAAGATTTTTTATTTTCCACATACCTCCCCTCAAACTTTATCGTAGGAAGCTTATTTTGTACCATTTCTTCCTTTCATTTGGTACAAAAGCTTCATCACCTTAGATTTGAGATTTTACGGACAAGGTTTTTGTACTAATCTTGGATTGATTGGGAGCTTGCATAGAAGATATTGATATAGAAAAAATAGGAAAAACATCAAGGATAGAGATGGAGAGCTTTACATGCACTAAATTTGACCTATCGGAACACAAGACATGAAATGTACTTGTAGATAGATATATATGTACTATTATATTTATGTCAAAACCCACTACAATGCAACAAGTTGATTGAGTCATATATTGGACAAAAAACTAAATGGCCTCATTGTGTTTTTCTTGATAAAATTTGTGTTGTTAAATGTAACAAAGAAGCCACTCCACAAGCTCTTTGAAAGATATTGAGAGAAATTTATTATGTTAAATCCTCAATTTTTTTTTTTTTTTGAGAAAGAAGTTATATAGCCTTAGAATGGAGGATAATAGTTTTGTAGATCATGTGAATGCATTCAATATGATTGCAACTTGATTGCACTTTTTTAGAGTTAAGATGTAGTAGGATCATTTTATGACACTTCTTTATCACTACTCACACAATAGTGTGTCCCAATATATATTGAAGGACACACAATATACTAATGGGGGGGGGTGAATCAATATATTAAACCTATTTAAAACTCTTTAATTCAACATGTATTTCCAAACATGAATCATCAAACATGAATCAAAATAGCTACTATCAATCAAGAAACACATATGGAAACATTCACAAAATGAACACTAGATATACGTGCAAACCTAGAATGGGAAAAAACATAGCGAGAAGAGCTTCTTGGAGCTATTGTCCAAATCCAACATCATAGAAATAATGAATGTTACAATCATGAAGTAGTAGGCACCAACCTACCAGAGACACCAATCCTTTGTTGTATTTGTAGGCACCAATCTACTAGAGACACCAATTCCCAATATAAAGATTTGAGCACCAACTCAATAAGCAGGACACCAGTCCTACCAGATTACAAAGATAAAGCTTGGAGAACTCCAATGTTGATTACATAACTTACACAAGATTTGATGTTGCCTAAAAAACTCTCCTACATGCCTTGTGATCTTTTGATTATGGTGCACAATGATTGAGAGGTGGAACTCCCATTACATCACCCGAATTTTATTTTTCTCACATAGGCTCACACTTCCACACGCATTCACATCCATATACATATCAAGTGAGATCTAAAATTATGATGATTACATAAAAAGCATTACCTTAACATCATTTCATGTTTCTCAAGGGTTCACAATTAACCAGGTTGACTAAGGATGGACCTAAATTCAAATTTGCATGAAATGTGTAGTGGGTAGCTCCTAAAACAAATTTGTTGTTGCCAAAATAATGTGATATTGTGCGCTTCCATCCAAGAACTTAACTTGGACCTATTTCACCATCCCATGCTATCTTCAGAGGTCAGAAACTTCAAGCCATTGCCACACAATTCTAGAATAACAACTAGTTAATTAACCATCATAGTGACCCTTCTATCACTTTAATCCTTTTGAATGCTAAACATAAAATTTGGAAACTTTGGAATATGATAGAGCAAGTGTAGGAATACTCTCCATTTGAACCACATAGAAAAAATTGCTTCTAGGAAGAAATACAGATCTTGAACATGTTGCTAGAAAAATCTCCCTACCTAGAGAATTGACCTCAAACATTTTGGATCAAACTGCTGAATTACATCTATCACCATGAATAGATACAAGCATGATATTGCAAGCATATTACATTTAGTCTTCTTCATTGTACCCAAAATACTTTGATATACAAGTATGACTGCATTTAATTCTCACTGTTCAATTAGCATTACACCATTGATATCAGTGAACATATTTTGACACCAAGGACAATACTCGACACTACTCCTTTGGTATCAATGCCAACATATTCTCAACAATCTCCCTCTTTGTCATTGATGGTAAATGACAAAATGCTGTTGGCACAAGAAGGAAAATCTAATGTATCAAGATCATGAAGCCACATCACTTGAGTTCTTTCTCCCCTTAGAAGTTTTAGCATTTTGAGTCCTATTTCTCCCCCTTTGACATCAATGGAAAATGTCAACTACTTTTTTCTCAATCTAGAAATCTATTTCTCGAATAGACTCTGAGTCCATACCACATTGCTTCTGAAAAAAATTTGCAAGACCACCAAATCTTCTTGGGCAAGGGATTCAACACTCCCCCTCAACCTATGCTTCCTTTTGATTGAAGAGGAGGGAGAAACAACTTCCATCTTCTTTTGAGAAAACTAAAAAGTCTTCTTAGGAAGAGGTTTTATGAAAATATCTACTATTTTATCCTTGGTCTCAACATAATCCAACTTCACCTCTTTGTTTGCAACCTTCTCCCTCAAAAAGTGATACTTAATTGCAATGTCCTTTGTCCTTGAGTGCATTAACAGATTCTTGGAGATGTTTATAACACTAGCATTGTCAGAAAGAATGGAAATAGGTTCATCAAACTCTATCTTCATCTCCTTAAATTTTTGATTCAACCATAGTACTTGAGTGCAACATGAAGCTGCTACAATGTATTTCACCTATGTTATGGATAGAGATATTGAATCCTACTTCTTACTTAACTAGGATACAAGAATATCACCAATAAAGAAAGCTCCATCACTTATACTTTTTTGATCATCTATGCTTCCTACCCAATTTACATCTGTGTATGCAGTCAAAGTGGATTTTCACTCTTAGGATACCACAAACCAAAACCCATTGTAGCCTTCATATATATCTGAATATCCTTTTTACTGCCTTAACTTGAGTTTCCTTAGGTGCTTCCTGAAATCTAGCTACCATCCCAACTACTTGAATTATTTCTGGTTTGGATGCAGTCACATACAAAAAGTACCAATCATAGACCTCTACAAAGTCTAGTCTATCGGAGTAGATTCATCATCTTTACCTAGTTTACACCTAGTAATCGTAGGTGTACTCATCGATTTTCATTCTTCCATCTTAAACTTTCTTAACGCTTTTTTATGTACTTGATTTGAGAAATGAATATGCCTTTATATAGTTGAGAAATCTATTTAAACCAAGAAATAAATTCAATTCACCAAGCATTGATATTTCAAATCACTTTTCATTCCATCTCGAAACTCTTTGCACACATCATTGATTCCACCATAGATAATGTCATCAACATAAACAACAACAATAAAAAATTGATCACCCTTTGTATTTATGTTTAAATTATAGTCTACACCGTCTCTCCAAAAACATTACTGTTGTAGATATCTGTCCAATTTGGAGTACCATGCTCTAGGAGCTTGTTTGAGTCCATATATGGTTTCTTTAGTCTACACACAAAATTTAAATTATTGGGATCCTTCAGGTTTCTCATTGTAGAATTATTCTAATTGTCCATTTAAAAATTAAGATTTTGTTGAAATGAACATGTCAACCAAGAAGTGGGTGAATCAGTTGTAGAAAATTAAACCTTCAAAACCCTCAACAGTAATTGGATCCACAAGCATTCATTAAACCCTTATTCTGTCAAAATGATTAAACATGAAATGCAAATAACATAAACTGAAATCACAACATCATACATAAGAGAACACTATATTTATGCAAAAAACCCAATGAGAGAAAAACCACGATGAGGATTAGCTCACAATATAAGTAATAGAAAAACTGGTACAAAAGGGCTCACTACTAGAATAGGACACATTGTCCAAAACAACTCACAACCAGGGTTCACTACCACAAAAATAATTCAAGAAGATGGAAGAAGAATGTTACATAGAGAACACTTCTCAATCGCAACAAGGAGTCCACCACAATTTCTTGCACACTTTCGTAGTCTCACATGAAAGATTTTAGATGCCTTAAGCTCACGACCTTCAGGAACCCTAACATGAAATTCACATTGCTCTACTCAAATTTGCATCACACACATCAGTCACACCAATTTTGCATCTATCTTGCTTCTTACCTCTTTCTCTCACTTTTTTGCATCAACACCATACATATTTGTATCATGCTCTACCTCAAAAACCTTCTCCAATGTTGACCACTAGTTGTTATACATACAATTTCAATAGGTTGGCACTTTAACATTCCTGCAGTAGATAGGAATGAAAGACAACCTACATAGATCATTAATCAGGACCCAAATAGATCCCAACACACTTCAACACGCTTCTACAAGATTCACATGTAGTGTTAAACACAAGGTCAGCCAACCCCCATGTAAAACACCATAATCATTAAGTACACACCTCCTTAAAACAATACAAAATTTCTAGACAACATAATTCACTTGAACACAATCCAGAATAATCCACAAACTACTTAAGATTCATCAAAAACTTCATCCAAGCTCGTATCATACAAACCCTTGAACTCAGAACAATTGGCAACCCTTATTTGCATACAAATAAATGAAACTCACTCTGTACTACACAAAATCAAGTAAAAACTTGAATACAAAAAATATAAAAGCATTATATGCAACTTCCCAAATCTGCACAACTTGAAGCAAAACAACAGAGAAATGCGGAGCAAATACATTTCTCCCAAACCACATAAAACATCACTGAACAACTGTCTCACACACTGGTGAAAATATCTTGCATTGTACAACGATCCATTAACCCAACTTCTGAATATTGAAACCTTTGAAAACCATGAATAATCTATAAGACCACACATGCATAGCATCAACACAAAAATAATGTGGAGCACAATACCAGAGCATACTATGAATACTTACACAACACAGTTTACTCTATTTATATAATTTTCTCAAAAGCACTTGGAAACCAAGTACCAGAGACATCATCTTAGCTCATTACTTCATTCCAAATCACCTTTAGACTCTACAAAAGATAGCTCCATGTACTCACAACACTTCCTCGAGGTATCAACTATAAATGCACAACCTATTTTCCTCTTTTTCACAATTTCTCAATATCATCAACATCTTCATCCCATAGTTAACATCAATGACAACACCAATCAATAGACTTCTTGTTGACATCAATTACAACACCTTCATACTTGCAACAATCTCCCCCATTGTCATTGATGGAAACACAAGATGTGAAAAGTCACCAAAGACCACACAACAACTCTGAACACTCTCTCTTGATACCTTACATGATTCTCTCTCTCCTTGAGTAGATAAGCTTTTTTCACATGATTCTCTCTCCCCCTTTGACATCAATGGAAAAAGATAAAATGATTTTCATTATTCTCCCTCTTTGACACTGAACCAAAAATACCCGATCTGAATACTCCCCCTGAGAGGTAGCCACCAACATTAGTCAAGAAAAGAGATAGATCCATAGACCCACTAGACTAATGCATCTCCATATGCATCTAGTTCAAGAAAGGAGGGGAAATAACCCCAAAATTCTTCCAAAGATACTCAAAAGTATCCTTAGGAAGAGCCTTACTAAACATATCAACAATCTGATCCTTTGTAGGAACATACTCAAGCTTCACTTCA
The DNA here is from genome assembly GCA_007258455.2 of Sequoia sempervirens. Taxonomy (NCBI): domain Eukaryota; kingdom Viridiplantae; phylum Streptophyta; class Pinopsida; order Cupressales; family Cupressaceae; genus Sequoia; species Sequoia sempervirens. The sequence goes on from VDFB02105785.1 coordinate 404,554,168, forward strand.
TTCTCCAAAACCTTCTCTCTCAAAAAGTGATACATGATAGATATATGCTTTTTACTTGAATGCATCATTGGATTCTTTGAAATGTCAATTGCACTTGTATTATCATAGAAGATAGATATAGGTTCATCATATACAACTCTAATATCCTTCAATGTTTGTCTCATCCATAATACCTATGTACAACATGATGCTGCTGCAATATACTCAACTTTTGTAGTGGATAAAGAAATTGAACCCTATTTCTTACTCAACCATGACACCAACCTACATCCAAGGAAGAATGCATCACCACTTGTACTTTTCCTATCATCAATACAACCAACACAATCCACAACTGTATAAGCACTTAATGTGAAATTAGTATCCTTAGGATACCACAAGCCATAGTCTAGTGTGCCTCTTAAATATTTGAATATCCTCTTCATTGCCCCAATGTGTTTATTTAGGATCTTCTTGAAATATAGCTACAAGACAAACAACATGCATGATATCTGGTCTAGTAACAGTCAAGTACAACAGTCCACCAATCATAGATATGTACTTGCTTTGATTAGCCTTAGGTTAATCATCATTTTTTCTCAATTTACAACTAGTCACCATAAGAGTACTTACCGATTTGGAGTCATCCATTCCAAACTTCTTCAACATCTCTTTGACATACTTAGATTGTAAAATGAAAATCCCTTTATTTGTAGCCCAAGAAAGAAATTCATCTCCCCAAACATTGACATCTCAAATTATTTTTGTATTTCTTCAACAAATTTCTTACACAACCTCATTTCTACCAAATATAATATCATCCGCGCATATACTACTACTATCAAGATTTTGTCTTAATTTTAAAGTACAGATTACTATCTACAGTGCCCTTAATGAATCCTTAGTGAAGGCTTGTTGTTGATCAGAGCTTGCCAAATATGGAGGTTTTAAGACCTAAAACCCTAGGTTTTGTTTTCATTTAAAACCTTAAATACACAAATTCTTGATGGTTACACTTTTGTTATAATTTAAAGGTGACTTATAGTCACTGGTCACCAATAACTTTAATGACAATCTTAAGGGGTCTTATGCATATAATAACCGACACTTCCACTTAGTTTAACCGGCTATGCAAGTTCATGATTCCATTTCGACCATTCAAAGCAAGATCAATGACTACCATTTAAAGTTTTTAGTGGTGGGTATATGAGATCAAAGGATCATATTTAAACTTTTTAACAAAACTATTTCTTGAAGATAAAAGTTTGATGGGAAGTCTAACAGTTTTCTAAGTTTTTGTAACTGTTTGATCAATGGTTAATGTCATGGCACAAAACTATAATTGAATGTTCCAAATTGAATGAATTTTTTCATTTCAATGATTAGGGGCTGGGATTTGTGGTTGATATGAATTTTATCATTCTGGGAATATGTGTGTGTATGAAAAAGCAAATATGAATGATATCATTCAATAATTGTACCTGAAGGGTTGTGTTTTTCTCTGCATAAATTGAAATGGTATGAACATGGTCATAGGTGAATGGAGGTGTGTGAGTTTAAGGAAAGTTTATGTGTCTGAAATTGATCTATGTAGCAAGAAGCCATTATTGCATTATTCATGTGTTTGAATTTGGGATATGTAACAGGGTCACTATTTTGCATTATATCTTTTACTTTTAATCATTCAAATAGTGTAACACTCACATATGTCAGTATGAAGGTCATTCATGGTTGTACGGTCATTGTTTATTATCCATATCATTATGTTTTTTCAAGGGGAATCTTGCAAAGAGGTCTTTATTCATGTATGAAAGGATAATTACATGTTGAGTATCTATATGTGAAGATTTTGATGAAACAATGCTATGGTTTTGGTGTGAAAAAGAATATAAACAAGTATAATAGTATTCCATTTTTGTCTTCAAGGGTATGCTGCTTTTATGATCAGAGCATGACGATTTCCAGTGGAGTCAGTGAGTTTTTAGAACTATGATATTTAGATTTTTGATATAATGTTATGGTAAGTGTGAATAAGTGAGGTGAAGTGTTGATAGAGTAATGATTTGGATGGAAATTGTGTGAAGCCCAATCCTAATACCTGAAAAACAATAAGAACAAACACATTATATTGTCAAATGCAAGTAAGAACAAGGATTCCCCATGAAATCCATTCACAAAGTTCAAATTAGGAAAAGAAATGAAGAATACAATGAAAACAACAAAATAGAGATTGAATCCTAATTAAACTAGCAAACTCATGATCCCATGGGGGAATTGGTGCCAATTTGATGTGAAAATTGGCCCTTTCCCAATTCCTATGATGCAAGATTGATGTGTTGATGAAGATTGATCCACTTTGATGAAGGATGGTGAGTGCTCCAAGCTAAAACCTGCATAACCTAGCTAAGAACTCAATGGTATTGATGAAATTTGCTAAATATTTGAGTATAGTAACTTTGCATAAATTGTGGATGATCAAATAAGGAGATGAGCCTCTTATTTATAGAATTCTAAGATGGATGAATGCCCAAAATTGAGCAATGTGTGACTAACATTCAACCAATGGAAAGATGCCATTTGTCAACCTATGAGTGGATGGAGGATGTGCAAGTTTTGAGGATTATGCCAATAAATGCCTATTTTTGAATTTTGAATTTATTGAAATGACATGCAAGAGGGAAGAAAGAATGCATTGAATGCCACTTGGCTCAAGGAAAAGGACATGTAAGATGGAGTAAATTCCTTCTTGGATGTACATGTCAACTTAGATTTTGAATTCAAATTTGAAGAATATTCTTCCAAAGATGCCTTGTTGAGAAAAATAGAGATTTAATAAATCAATTAAATCTATTTTCATGTGCAAGTGGTAAAACCTGGAGGATGGGACATGATATGAGATTAAATTAATCAAAGTTAATTAATTTAATGAAGGAGATTAAATGATGTGACTTATTTGACTTAAATTTGTGGATTTATTTAAATCAAATAATGAGAAGAATGTGATAAGAGATTAAATAAAGATTTATGATTTATTTAATTAATAGGGATGATGTTAGATTAAACTAAATAAGGTTTTAATTTATTTAATTTAATAGATAGACTTTAGAGATTTAATCAAATAAAATAAATTATTTAATTAAATAGGGATAATTAGATCAGGATGGCTAATTTAATTATTGAGAAGAGGTGACTTAATTAGATAACAGGTTTATTTAATTAAGAGAGGAATATTGATGAATTTAATCAGATAGGGGGATTTGATTAAATTGTTAGATCGAAGGATGATTCAGGATGAAACGATGTTAGTGGTCAGGATCAAATGCACAATGTCAATCGATACATTTTACGTGTCTACATAAATGGAGTAACCCTATGGTTTATGCTTAATCTCTTATGAAGTGGTGTTGTATTGCCACTGAGGCATGGTGTTTTCTAGTGAGGCATGATGTTTACTAGAGAGGCATAGTGTTTTTCTAGTGAGGCAAGCTAGTGAGGCTTTTTGTATTACCACTGAGGTAGGTTGAGTAGCTAGTAAGGCTTGTTGTATTGCTAGTGAGGCATGCAATATGTAATCAACAAGGTTTTAACTAGTGAGGCTTAATGAAATAAAATTTCAAAGTGGTTTTTTACCCTTTTAAGGTTTTCCACTAATAGAACCTCTATTATTTTTTCTCTTGGTGGTGTGCCATATTGTGATTGATTGATCATCTTTGTTTCAAGTGTTTAAATCTTGATTTGCATATATTTGTGACTCCCTCAACATACAATATCTAGAGTGTTTGAAGTGTTTTCAATGGGTCTCTTTGAATAATCAAGTGAGTTAAGTTTTTAAATTGGTGTTTTCATTTGACCACTGATTGACCCCCCTCTCAGTGGTCCTGTACTCCAACAAGTGGTATAAGAGCATTAGGTTCCTTGCACAAGTTTAATCAACTCAGGTGATCCTGGTAGTGGAGTACTTATTATGGAAAAGAGTAAAAGAAATAAGGGAAAAGGAAATACCCAACAAAATGATAAACAACATGCACCACCTAAACCAAATACAAAATATGATGGAGAAGCATTTATAAGAAATGAATTACAAATTGAAGAAGATACAAGGTTAAAAGATGATTTTGTAGTTGAGAATGTTGACAACAAAGGAGATTGCTCTGTGAGTGAATATGAACAAGATCATGATGGGGATGAATGTGAAATTTATCTTGAAGGTGAACTTATTTATGCTCTAGATGAGATCAAGAAACTAAGGAAGAAGAATCAGAGTTTAGAGTTGCAACTTCAATAAGAAAATGAGTTCAAGGCCAAAACACTTTCAGCCCTTGAAGAATCAAAAAAATTGAAAGTGAAGTGTGAAGAATCTAATCATCTTATTGAGGATCTAAAGTTGCAACTGGTAGAGTCTACAAGAGTTGAAGAAGTCACTAGCATAAAATTGTAAACCAAAATGGAAGATTGTCAAAAGCTAGAGGTTGAAAACAACTAGAGAAGGTAAATTAGGAGTTGAAGAGGAGTCTTCAAAATGAACAGAGCATTGAGTTGTTTGAGAAAATGATTCTAAGTCAGAGGTCAATATCAAACAAGTTTGGATTAGGATATGAAATAGAAAAAAGTTACAAATATACTGCAATGTCCAAGAAGAATGTTGGAAAAGCACCAATGGATTCAAATTCATCAAAATAGGAAATATATAAACAAGGAGAATCAAGCACTACTCACAAAAGGATTGCAGATCAAAACAACAATGAAGAAGGATACAAAAGAGTTTATAATCCCAAGCAAGGACAAATTTCTAAGGTTAGAGAAACACCAAGGAAGAAAATAGATCTAAACTATTATTTTTTTGCTCCGAAGGTTGAAGACAAGAAGACAAAGAAAATGCTCTCGCACAAGTCAATAAGAACAAGTTCAGAAGAACTTTTCAATCAGAACAACATCAAATTTCCAGGTTTGAAAACTATTTTCATGGTTATTGTTATTCTTGTTATGAATTTGGTCATAGAGCAAGAGAGTGTTGGATGCATGAAAATAAAGTTGGATGGAATAAGAGCTCTTATGAATGGTCAAATAGAATAAGTAAGGTCCTATGTTATAAATGCAATCATCTAGGACATACTACAGGGTTTTGTAGGACGCAAGTCAAAAATGATGTTTTTGGATTATCAAGAGACTATAATTCTTTTACTTCTCATGTTGGTTACAAGGTCATATGCTATAGATGTCATAAGTTTGGACATAAATAATTGTTTTGTAAGAGTAATTTGGTGGAACCTTTTCGTCATCACAAGAAAACAAGCACTATGAAAGTTTGGAGAAGAAAGAAAGAGAAATAGAAGGATGAACCTAAGCTTGTGCATACTACACACGAGGTATCTATAAGTGCATAAAAAGAAACATGAGGTTAGGGGAGATCATTATAGCTTTATCATTCAAACCCCATAGAAAACAAAAAATAAGTTGTGTCTCTATAGTGATGGTGTCAAATGATGTTTGGCCAATACCATTTGTCAAAAATAGTAACCTTGATTTTTATGACTCTAGAAAATGACTACAAAGCTTAAGAGGAGAGATTAGTGTTAGAACCATCATGATGTTGGGAAATATCCTGTTGATGTAAAGTTTGGTTGGATTTCTTCAAGTCTTGATGATCAATTATGTGTGATAATAGACAGTGATATAATGACTTGACTGTGATGTCTATGTTTGTTCTTTACATTTAACAATGAAACAATAAAAGTTCATTCATTCTTCTTGACAGCGAATAAGATCAGGTTCAAATCAAAGGTTGGTTGCAGAAATCAAGAAAAATTCTAGGAGAATTGTGTCCATACAAAGTGCCAATCCATAGGAGGATATAGTAAAGGTTAAATGATGAAAAGATAGATTTTGAACAAGTAGAGGAGAGTTGAAAGATACCCCAAGGAATATAGAAAATGACAGTGTGTATAAAGCATGACTATGAGGCATATGTGATAGTCCCAAAGCCAAGAGGTTAACATAGTCAAAACCAATAAGTTAGTCTTACCTATGAAAAGTGCATTTTGCATGGATCATAATGGAAGTTTAAGGTTGAGATCAGTAATAGGTGGTAGTAATAGGTTATAGTTATGCCAATAGTAAAAGGGTTTAAATGATAACTCATTGTTGATAGTGCAACATCACATACAATGAACAAAAGAGAAATAACCAAATGACACTCTCAAAATCAAGGTATCAAATGCTAATACAATTAGAGCAAGGACACCATGAAAGATATGGACAGTCATATGAATAAATGACTAGTTAAGGAATAAAAGGGCAGGAGTATGGCAGGAGAGTTTTATATATATAAATACAGCTTCAAAAGCATAGTCAAAGAAGGTGAACAAAGATAGTCTTCAAACCACATTGAAGAGGGTAGTTGTATTAGTGTGAAAATCTTCCAAACATCTTTCATAGTGATGGGTTTCCTTGAAAGCGTCTCATTACAAATTTTTTGTCATGGAAATAGTTCTAAATGATAGTTTGAAAATAAGTCCATAGACAGTGCTAAAGACAAGTGCATACAGTGCCATTTGTTCTCACAGTGCAAGGTGATAGTCTTAAGAGGGAACACTGACTTCTTGTCAAAATGGTACATGGTCCCTACATAAGGTAGTTGATATGTCTTGTGGAAAGTGGTGAGCTTCTTGATCTTTGATAGTATAATAATGATATCTTGATACACAGTTCATGATACCTATATCTTTTTGATGACTAACAGTTCTTAAGGAAAACTCTTTATAAGTATGATAGTGTATTAGTGCGACAGTGTATCAAGGTCTACTATGAAAGTCTATCCTTGTTTCACAGAACTGCTCAAAGGGGATAGATGCCATGTTTTGTTAATATATGCAATGAGATTAAGTTCCTCATGGGTTTGAGTTCCATGGACAATGGGTTTGATACTAGTATAATGTTCATGATAACAATACACCTTGATGACATGACAATACAGGACAATGAATGAAACTCTTCAATAATGACAGTACAGTGGCTTGGTGTTTTTTATTCTAGTGTTTTTTGCATGGAGTGACAATGGTGCACTAATTTCCAGTGGATACTATATGGTGTAGTGATATTGGTTTGATCTTTACTTTTTTATGTTTCCTATATTGAATGTATCTAACTTGTGAGTTGTCCAACAATATTTCTTCAAGAAAGTGCTTGTATGGTAGTTGAACTTGTCACAATGGTTTTAATCATGACAACCTAAACTGTGGATCAGATCTTGTAACACAAAAAATTGTCTTTACTTGCTTACCTTTGGGATCCCGTGTTCAAGTATTGGAGTTGATGAATCAGTGCTAAGATAATGTTGCACAGTCTGCTAGTTATTCTCTTTCAACAAAGTCTCTCAGTTTCTTGTGACAGTGGCTTATCATGCCTCAAAGGGGGAGAAATGGAACTTTTCTACTTTGCTTTGTTGAACAGTTGCTTCCTTTGCTATTGTTGACATTGGATCTTCGACAATGTTCAATGTTGTAGAGGTTCTATGATGTAGACAATTTGTGCTCACAGTGATTGCTTGGAAACTCAATCATTTGCTTGATTTTGTGATCTTGCTTGGACAGTGGCAATTACTTGTGGATTTCTTGTCAGTTTGGTAGTATGAATGTATAGTGATGTTTACCTTGAGACACATAATAGGTTGTTAACAATTTAGATATTCCATTGATAGTGATAATGTTGCAAGGATAGGTTTGTAGTTGCTCAAATATTGAGTTTGCAGGTGTTTAGTGATAGTTTTTGTTATGTAGACAAGTTTTCTTTGGAATATTATTTGTATTTAAGCTTATGCAATTGGTTCAAGTAACATGACAATGGTATTGACTTTTTTTGTTGCAAAAATATAGAGCTTAAAGATCTTAACCAATGCTGACAAGGGTTTCTTACATAATAGTACTCTATATTCAGTTGCCTTGAGAAATTCTTCTTGTAGGATATCATGACAGTCTTGATCACATTGAACTAATGATATTTGATTGTCTTGATGTGCATGACATTATTTTTTGGTTCAAAAATGTTGGTGTGATAGTATATAGTCAAGGTGCTTTCAATGGAAATCTTATTGATAGGGGGAGTAAGTAGTCCTTTGTAATTGTTGTCAAAGGGGGAGAAGAGCAACTAGGTGCAGGTGCAATGATTGGTTGACATCAATGCCAAAAGGGGAGTTTGTTGGCATGATGTTTACCATTGATGTTAAAGTTGTAGATATCAGTGGTGCAAGTGAAGAAAAAGATCATTGATATCAAAATGGTGTGTTCATGGTTTATGTTCCTTAGTGAGTTGCTTCATGGTGTTGATATTTTTACTCTTCTCATGGTGTTCATTGCAAAGTGTTGACTTGATAATTGATGTCAAAGATCATTTCATGTTTCATCCCATTATGTTGAAGGTTGTTAAGGTCTATCATACATAAGTTGAGGTTAGTGTAAAGGAAAGATTGATGCAATGGTGTTGATGACAAAGTATCATAATCTCAAAGTTGCTAGATCATGTAGAGTTGCTTCAGGTGAAAGATTATTCAAGAAGTTACTTGCTTGTTCATTCATCTCATGGTGTAATAGTGCTTCACAAGGAATCATGTATCAAGAATTTATGAGTGTTTAGGGTTTAGCAATGTTGAAGGTCTAAATTCTAAAACCCTAAGCTAATGTTTTAACAAAGACTTCTTATCACTTTTAATAGTGCTTTTCAATATACTTTTACCTTGCATCAAATTGTAGAGATCATGGACGTAGTATATCTACATGGTTAGTGAAGGATTGTTGTTGATCTAAGCTTGTCAAATGTGGAGGTTATAAGACCTAAAACCATAGGTTTTGTTTTCATTTAAAACCTTATACACAAATCCTTAATGGTTACACTTTTGTTATAATTTAAAGGTGACTTATAGTCACCGATCACCAATAACTTTAGTGACAACCTTGAGGGGTCTTATGCATACAATAACCAACCCTTCCAATTAGTCTAATGGGCCGGGAAAGTTCTTGATTCACTTTTGACAATTCAAAGAAAGATCAACAATTACCATTTAAACTTTTCAGTTATAGGTATATGAGATCAAAGGCTCATATTTAAACTTTTTAATAGTTATTTCTTGAAGCTAAAACTTTGATGGGAAGTCTAACATTCTGTTGAGTTTTTGTAACTGTTTCATCAATGGTTAATGTGAATGTGCCAAATTGCAATTGAATGTTCCAGATTGAATGGATTTTTGAATTCCAATGGTCAGGGGCTGGGATTTGAGTTTGATATGAATTTGATCATTCTGGGAATGTGTGTGTGAAAAATTAGATATGAATTATAGCATTCAATAATTGTAGTTGAAGAGCTATGTTTTTCTCTACGTAGATTGAAATGGTCTGAACATCGTCATAGGTGAATGGAGGTGTGTGAGTTTGAGTAAGGAAAGTTTATGTGTCTGAAATTGAACTATGTATTAAGAAGCCATTATTGTAATGTTCATTTGTTTGAAGTTGGGATATGTAACAAAGTCAGTGTTTTGCATTATATATTTTACTTTTAATCATTCAAACAATGTAACTATCACATATGTCAGTATGAAGGTCATTCATGGTTGCAAGGTCATTGTTTATTGTCTATATCATTATGTTTGTTGAAGGGGAATCTTGCAGAGAGGTCTTCATTCATGTATGAAAGGAGAATTACATGTTGAGTATCTATATGTGAAGATTTTGATGAAACAATGGTATGGTTTTGGTGTGAAAAAGAATATAGACAAGTATAATAGTATTCCATTTTTTTGTCTTCAAGGGTATGTTGCTTTTATGATCAAAGTATGATGATTGGAAGTGGAGTCAGTGAGTTTTTAGAATTGTGATATTCAAATTGTTGATATAATGTTATGGTAAGTGTGAATAAGTGAGGTGAAGTTTTGATAGAGTAGTGATTTGTATGGAAATAGAGTAACCCTTTGGTTTGTGCTTAATCTCTTGTGAAGTGGTGTTGTATTGCCAGTGATGCATGTTTTTTTCTAGTGAGGCATGATGTTTGCTAGTGAGGCATAGTTTTTTGCTAGTGAGGCAATTTTAGTAGCCAGTGAGGCTTGTCATATTGCCAGTGAGGCAGGTTGAGTAGCTAGTGAGGCTTGTTGTATTTCCAGTGAGGCAAGTTGAGTAGCCAGTGAGGCTTGTTGTATTGCTAGTGAGACATGCAATATGCAATCAACAAGGTTTTAGCTAGTGAGGCTTAATGAAACAAATTTTTAGAGTGTTTCTTCACCCTTTTAGGGTTTTCCACTCATAAAACATGTGTTATATTTTCTCTTAGTGATGTGCCATATTGTGCTTGATTGATCATCTTTGTTTCAAGTGTTATATTTTGATTTGGATATCTTTGTGATTCCCTCAACATATAATATCTAGAGTGTTTGAAGTATTTTCAATGGGTCTCTTTGAATAATCAAGTGAGTTAAGTTTTGAAATTGGTTTTTTTATTTGACCAGTGACTCACTCGCCTCGCAGTGGTCCTGTACTCCAACATTGGGTACATGTCATAGAAACATATTATCTAGGCTTCACCATTATTTAAGGAAAGTAGAATTTTTTTCCATATTTTATTTTGTATTACAAAGATCAAGCATTGTTAGTTCATTCTTGACATTATACAATAATTTTTTTATAAACCATTTTATGAGCTCAATAAATGTCTTATCCATCTCTTTGGATAAATTGATAAACCAATAAAAATATTATCTCCCTAGGATATGAGGAAATATGTGACATAGATAATCATCATTATAGGATACCTCATGACAAAGGGATGTAAATTTCACATATATAAATCTTTAGGTCACCTATTCCTTTGTATTTGTGTATTTTGGCCATTTTAAAGTGTAATGGAAAAGGTGTTTGAATAATTGATATTTTTAAGGGATAGAGAAATATTTCCTCAAACTTATGTCCTTTGTGGATGGTGAACCTAATTCGAGATGTTTAAGAGTATCTTTTATATCCATAATTTTTTATTAACTAAAGGTTTGGATGATCAATTTTGTTTAGATAAGTAAAAAATGCTATAAAAAATATGATTGCTATATTTTAAATTATTTTCACATGAACCATTACCAAAATTATCACCAAAGTTTGTACCTTTGTTCTATTCTTTAGTTTGAACATTCTTGGGAGTAATACCATTTTCATGTGCTTCATGAGTTTCATGATTGTTTGTATGAGAGGGTTCTTGTGTTTTTAATTATTAAATATTAAAATCACTTGTTAATCAAGAGCTCAATTATATTATAAATTTCAAAGGATGTGAAGGGAAAAACTATTAGGTAATTAATCACTTGCTATTGATTGTATTGGTTCTTGAAGGATGTAATCTTGACGTGTTTTAATGTAAGTTTGGGAAAATGTAAGCTTGATGAGAATGTTGTGGATACTTTCAATATCCACATAAGACCACCAATTTATTTTGATAATAAACTATCCAAATCACCTTAGATAATGTGTTACACTCCTTTTATAGGCAATAAGGCGGTGGTCTAAAATTATTACATCAATTCTTTTTAACATTCAATGTTTCCAAAAACATGTTAATCATATTTATATTGATGTTAAAGTCGAGGCCAAACAAAACTTGAGGTTAAAAAATGTCCTTGTTCCTTAAAGATCCTTCCGCCCATTGTGAGAATTAGTATGTGCTTAGTAGGGTTAAACCATCCAAAGATACTTATGTCGTAGGTAGTCGACATCCTTGACATAGGCATATTGTGATGTCATCCTGTAGAGAAGGGGGATTTTCTACTCAAAAGTTCTCTTCATTCAGAGAGCCTCACGTGGTGAGTTGTCCTAAACTACCTCAAGGAACAATGCATGAGTTTTAGAATTAGAAAGAGAAGATCACAGAGATTCTCTAGACAAATTGACAAGCTTTCAACAAAAGGACATCAATGCGGGATACAAAGAATAGTGCAATGCACTGGCATCCCAGAGGTGTGCTGGCATCTTGTATGAACCATAAAGTGAATTTATCATAGAAAAAGAAAAAGTGACTACTAGCAATTAGATTGCTAAGAACTTATAGAATGTGAGAAAATCATAGAATGTAAAAATAATGAAATAAAGTGAAGTACAAATGATAAATTAAGAGAATAAGAGATAGAAGAAGCTCACAAAAACCCAAGTAATGGAGCCTCCAACAAATGAGTGTCTTTAATACCTGCATGTATAATATCTAGAGAAAGTGTTGGGGCTATACAGGTGTTTTCCTTAGTCAAACCCCCATTTTGGCATTCCCACCTCCATGGATAACCAAATAGATAGAGAGAATAGAGTATGCAAGTGTGATATGATAAAAGAAATCCCCGCTCGAGGAGGAGAACCTGTATCACAAAATGTAGGTGATAAAAGCAATCCCCACTCGAGTAGAACCCGTATCACGAAGTATAGATGCAATAAATAGGGGATGTGGAATCCCAAGATGGTCACAAGAATGAAGTAAGAGAGATAGAGATGCAAGATCCAAAGGAGCTACAAAGAGGGAGAGAAAGATAGCTGCAAGAGCCAAAAGTGTTACAAAGGGTGTTTCTAAGAGAGCTTGAGAGTGTTTGAAGTTGTTGTAAAAAGCTATGTGAAGCTGTGCTAGCAAAAGATGAAGACTAGAAGGCTTGAGCCAAAGCTGGAGAGAATTTAGAAGCAGAAGAATGGAGCTAGAGAGCCAAATGAATTGAAAATATCACATTTAAGGAGAGAAGAGAAGCAAAAAAAAGTTTCTCGGGTGGTTACAAGGAATCTCGAGCCATTACCACTGACCAAAGGAGATGACAAGTAGTAAACATTCCTAGAGGTGGTTGTTTGAATGTTGAAATGTCGTAAGATGCTAGCGCAATGTGTAGATGTCCACATGACATGCTACTATCTAGACACATCATACTACAAATCAACAAGAATGGGAAAATGTAATACCTCTCTTTGCATGTGACTAATAAAACCTCAAATTGTTATATATTTCTCCTAAATAGATGGTTAGATATATTGCGAGTGATATGAAGGTGATTTTCTAACAACAACCTTATAGTTTATTTTTACTTTATGTTACATCATTGTTATTTTACTTAATGAAGATGTATGTGCATGCGAATTATTGTATGAGATTCAAACTTATAAGATGAATTTGAAATAAGATAATTGTTGTGTCATATTACATTGGAAGAGTAATTAGCTATGTAAATGATTTATGAATAAAGTCACAAAGATTCGATTTACAATTAATGTGGTTTATTAATATGTCTAACTGTGCTTAATTATGTTGTGCAGGAAATTAAGTGAGTCGATGTGGGATTAACATTAAAGTCAAGAAAGGAAGAGTCGGTACAAGAAGGGAAGACCATTGAGTAGATCAAAAGAGATCTTGTGATGATGAATTTGGCCACCCTTTTAGAGCTTAGAAAGAAATAAAGTTAACATGTTGAAGTGGTGAGGGTTGATATTAAAGGGATAATTTATTTTGGAAGTTGAGAGGGTATTTGATAATGTTTCATGTGGGTGTAAGTGGGGTTAGGGGTTAGGAACCCTTATCCAAGTTTGAATTTCGGATGGGTCCTTAAATGGGCCTTTAAAGAGGGTTGTTGGTCAATTTCCTTGGTTGGGATGCAAAAAGAAACCCCCTAGGGTCTATACCATAGTGGTAGGGGTCAAGTGGGCATATAATAGTGCCCCAAGGACATGATTTGACCCCTGAAAAGTCCTCATAATGGAAAGTAACGAGTTTTGAAGAAAGGATGGGATGGAAAGATGGAGGGGTTGTCCAAGTGCATGTTTCCTCTTTAATATGGAAAAGACTCAACTTGATGGAGGTAGGTACACTCCACACTTCCCCATCCAAAAAGAGGTTGCAAGTTGAAAATCCTATATATCTTGGAGAGGAAGGAAGAGGAGGGTGTTACCCACTTCTCCTTTGGAGAATTTTGAGTGAGATTGGAGAGAAGATGTGGGAGGAGAGGAGATATGCTCATTAGAAAATGGTGCTCAAAATAATTGGCTTCGAGAGGACAAATGGGTAAAAGGGATCACTCCCTTCACCTAAAGAAAGAGATAGGTTTGCCTTCCATTTTGTTTTGTTTTGTTTTTGTTTAGTTGCTGCAAGAAAGTGATATGTTGCATGGATTGTGGTTGAAGCAAAGAAAAGAGGAACTAAATGTAGGAATTTAGGTGCTATGTTATTATTTTTCCCTTGTAAAAATTTGTAGAGACTCCATTCATCATCTTGGAGCTAAGAAACTACCTTGCTCGGGGGTATGGATAGAGTCCATGAGGCTCTATGATGCCATTACGGTAGGATAGAGAGCAAGCCACAATTCTTGAGATGTAAATCATCATTTTATTTAATAATATTTGTAATATTGTAAGTTTAGAAATGGTAGGTTTCACATTTATCTAATACTAGAATGAAAAGAGCAAGCCCAAATTCTTGGTATGTAAATTCATTGAACTTCTTTCCAATAGTATTTGTAGTTTTGCAAGTTTAAAAGATGGGTTCACATCCATTTAATAAAAGTCAAAGAGAAGAACCTTCTCAATGTATGACATTCTTGTATCATGTGAAATAAACACTATAAAAGTGGCAGAGAATTGTATGTGCACTTCAAGAAATTCCTTGTTATTCTGAATGAAGTGTTATTTTAATGGTTATGTTTATGACAACGAAGGAAAAAGGGTAAATATGATGCTTATGACATTGCAGTGGATGAGTTCTTTTATTGGTACCCACTTTGTTATCTGTGAATGGAAAAAGGTGTAAAGTAAAATAACCTTTTCTTCCTTATGCTTGACAACGAGTTTAAGCTCTAATTTCCTAGATGTGCATAAGAGATACAGTTAGTTACAAAGGGGATATACCTATACCTTTACAGCAGAACATAGGGCATGACCGTGGGAGTTTACGTATGAACCCAAATTATAGTTAATGTGTCGTTTTGGTGGGAGAACTGGGAATTGCTATTGTACAAAAATAGGGGAAGAAAATATATTAGATGCTATATTGTTCGAACTTGTTGTTTTGAGAGTTCTTTACTTAAAAATGAAAGAAGATAAAGGTTAGGATATTTGGTTGTCTCTGTTCCAACTCTGGAAATGAAACTGTAGAGTGTTGTGTTAGATAATGTCTTACTACGTGGCTTTCCTCCTATTGATTTATGCAGTGAGTTTAAACTTCTAGTAGTGGGTTATTATAAAAAAGAGAGAATAACGATACTTTTACCTTAGTAGATCCTTGAGATATTCTCATCTTCAAACCAAAAATAAAAATAGAAGAGTTTGGGAGGGCGCAACCATCCTCAAGGTGTGATGCTAACAATGGCCTCCCCTTCTCCATACTCCTATCGAATTTGTAGTTCCTGCTCCTTGTTGCTGCCATGAAACCCAGGTGCCCAGTTCTCTCCAGAGAAAGAATATGATAAAGAAAATAAAACCCTGGCAAATAGAATTTAAGGTATGTTGAGTCGTGATCTAAATCAAATTGGGTTACAATGCTTATTTAAATAAAATATGTAATGATAAGCTTTCAATGACGTTACCAGAACTTTTAAATGGATGCCCAATGAAATTACCAAATCGACCCCAACTTACACTACGATTCTAGTAAGGAAATTGCTTATTTTATCACGTAAATCCGGGAAGGGTGCAGTTAGGTCACGCTAAATCTGCAGTAAAAGATTTTGCTTTAATTACACTAGCAAAACTGATAAAATGGAAGTGAAATTAGATGGTAAGTTTGTTCACAATCCAGCTGGTTAATGTGTCTGAGTATCCACCTTCCACGGGTAGTTGTTTGATCGTGGGTTTCGCTTCTTGCATCAAACTATCAACTAGGTATTAATGTGGCTCAGACTAAATAAATGAATTCTACCTAAGAACAAAATAAAAAAGGGGGGGAAATCAAATCACCAGCAGTTTAGGCGCAACGGGATAACGTGCTCCCTAATGCAGCTTTAATTCAACCCGACAATTTCTTAGTTGAGCCTACCAACTTTCCCCTATACTCATTCAATGGGGGCACCAAAATTGTGTTTGACCGACTGTATTGGAAGGATAGTCCTCTGTGTTATTTAATGCGCAGTAGTAAGTAGACTGCCTATTCAGATTTTGGGTCTGGGTGTTTTGGTTTCAGCTACTGTTCAGATTTTGGGTCTGGTTGCTGCTGCTTTTAGTGGCTGTTTGTTTCTGTGTTGTTCTCTGTTGGCTGATGGTTGATGGTTGTGATGTATCTTCCTTCTCTTTTGACAATCTTTGTTGCCTCTTTGTAATTTTTTTGCATTGTTTCAATAAAAAAAATAAAAAATTTCTAATGTACGTCAGCCTGACCGGAAAAGACTCTTAATTCGGTGGTAGGGGAGGGATTAGTTCTTTACATTTTAATGTAATCTGAATTCTTTACCGCCAGCATTAGAAACAGATGCCAAAATTATTCAAACTTTCCTGAATAGTACCCACCGCAGTTAACACTAATACAATAGAACCAAGCGAAGTATTACTTACTATTTATCCATTGGATAATTTGAAGATTACACGTAGGATTAAATTTATCTTTATTTTATACTCCTCCGTTAAACCGTGAGTGTCTAAGTGATTTGATGAAGTTTTTAAGAACTTTGGTGAATGGTGTGTGGGACGAGAATGTTCTTTTTTGCAGCACCACTTTTATACCAACATTCTATAATATTTAGAATCACTAATATGCGGTTGTCAAATGTTGAGAAGACTCCCTCTAAGGCTGTTAGCCACTTTAACATTAGAAACAAAAAATAAAAATAAAAATAAAAGCAACTCGTGAACTTTAAGTTATTCCTTAATAAAGTCAAAGGGAATATGTTCCCATATTCTATATTCTTTTTTTATAAAGAAAGAAAAGCAAATTAAGATAAAATAGAAAGATAAAGATTAGTTTTATTAGGAATTTCTTCATAAAGGAGATAATAAAAAAAAAACAAATGTATATAAGTGGGAATATAATAATTATTTATATATGATTCCTTTTTATTCCTATAAATTTCTTTAAACTATCTTAGGGTAAATTATATATATAAGCAAGTAAACAAATAAATAATAGCTAATTATAAATAGTTATCTATAAATAAACTAATATATAATGATATATATTGTAATAATAAATAAACTAATTTTTCTTATTATGATGTTAATATTTATCGATTAGTATTAATATAAAATAATATTAATGTTTGGAAGGTGAAAGTATTAATAATATCGCTACCATTTCAATTAGTATCGGCATATTTTTAGATGAGAATCATAACATCAATATTAATATGGATTTTTTTATTGACGTATCTGAGAATAATGCCATTAATATTATCATAGTTGTGATTAATTAACATGTCTAATAAGGATAAATTATATTAATATTAGTGTCAATTTTGATTAATATTATTATTCTATAGGTGAATAGTAAATTTCTTCGAAACAATCGAATGGTACCAAACTTGTTGTCCTTAGATTCAGAAATGGATATAAGAATAACAATAAATGTAATCATTATGAATAACCACTATACTAATCCTAACCTTGTTATTATGGGTGAAGTGTAGTTAAAACGGGTATAGTAGTATTAATGATTCCTTGGGCAACACAATAAGTTGGTGTCCCTGTGATATTATTGATGAATGGTTGATGTGACATTAATACCTTTCTTGGTATAAAGTATGGGGCACTTATTAAATTATTATTTTCTTGGGTAATTGTGACTACCAATCATTTAGCTTAAGTAACTAAGCAATAGTTTCTCTATTGGATAAGGAATAGTAGTAGTAACGCCTTGTTATTAATCCATTATTGAGCGAAAGTATACCATGTTAGTAGTGCTAACAAGAGATGCAATATTGATTCCTAAATATTTAATTCAGAAGCAAACATAACACTATTGCAACTCAATATTAAATAATATTATCATTGATAAAATGTGATAAAAGAATTATTAGTGATAAGGTTATCTTCTAGGAAACTTATATTGATCTTATGAACCTTAAGGGGTGCGATAGTTAAAACATAGGAATGAGGGGTTCATAGTTATTAGAGAGAAATTTTTAAGGAGCATTCAATTACTGCTAATAGTATTGGGGATATCTATGTTTAGTGTTGAATCATGTTCGTTTAGAATTTTAGGTAGCTTAATGTTTTAAAAAAATAAAAATTGTTAGTTTTCTTGTTGAAAATTTGGGCATGACATAAAAGAACAAAGTTTGATGCGAAGCAAACACATGAAGGTAGCTATTGAAAAGGGGTGTTGAGCATCCTGGGAAGGTAAAAAGGCTAATGCAAGGGCTAAAATGAGCTTACACAAGATGCTAGGGGAGTGGGAACTAAAGTGGATGCAAGAATGTATGTGAGATTGCAAGGGGTGCAATTTTATGACATTACATTTTTCCCCCACTTTAGTGGGCATATGAATCTACACTAATATTCACACTAATGGAAATATACCAAACATAAGTAACATCATTATGCCAAAAGGATATTGTAGAGGAAGCAAATAACTCTTCAAACCACAAAAGCATGCCCCTAGGCTGAAGAACTGTAAAACAAATGCATTAGAAAAGAAAAGCTTGCACTAGATAGCAATGTTAGCACACAATAAAATAAAGGATTCAAGTTAGAAAAGTGAAAGAGATCTCAATGTAAAAGGTTGTCTCAGTACTATGCATTGTCCCCAAATTAAAAAAAATCAAACATAGGAGAATTCTAAAATTAAGACAAGAAGGATCAATTTCTTCAAGAGAAGAATGCACTCAAAAGATAGGGAAGCAACCAATGTTGAAGAGAGAAAGAGCATATACTTAGGATCAAGAAGATGTAGATCTTCAATCTAGTATATACAATTGGGAAGAGAAGAGAAAAGAGAAAGGTTCAATGAGAGAGCAAGAAGGAGGAATGAGAATTCTAGGAGAGACGGCTCCACAGGTCCTTGAACCCAAGGAGAGTTTGAGCAAAGTGTACCGAAGGCCCATAGACGAATGATGGATATATCCCGTAGGATGAAAGCCTCTCATAGGACCACAAACTTGCAAGGAGGAAACCCCCAAGATCTCTCACATGAAGGAAGCCATGTAAAGTATGCACCTTATAGGCCAACATACCTGTAAGAAGGTATCTCCCAAGATCTCTCACATGAAGGAAAACCAGATGAAAGAACCTTATAGGCCCATAGACCTGTAAGAAGGTATCTCCCAAGATCTCTCACATGAAGGAAACCCAAAGGAAAGAGATTCTACAGTCACATTGGAAAGCGACTTTATAGGCGTACCTCCAAAGTGACATATTTACCTGCAAATATAACATGTCTAAAAATGGCCACGCAGGAAAGTATGTGGACAATCGTGTAGATCGTCAACAAAATGGAAGGATTTCAAAGGGGTCCCTAGAGAACCTTTCAAAAGAAGAGGGGTCCACTCAAGGGACACACTGTTTGAAAGGTGAGATCTAGTCAAGCTACCCCCAAGCTAGACATAAATGATTTCACTCAAGAGAGGAGCTTTCAAAGGGGGTCCCTCGAGAACCCTTCAAAAGAGAAAAAGGGGGCCTCACAAGGGACACTTCATCTGAAAGAGAAGAGAGGGGGTCCTTAAGAAGGACATACATCTCCAAAATGAGTTATCACTGCCCCCAACATACAAGGGAGGAGAACCGTGCAAGATACTTAGAAAAAATAGGATATAGGTAGACCTCGATATCACTTGTCATTTGAAGGAGAGGCGGGTGCACCAATAAATGAAAGAGTGGTGACACTTGAATCATGAAGATGTATTTTCTCTTTCAAGGCCTTACATTCACTAGTGGGATGATGAGGCACTCGATGGTATGCACATAGAAAATATTTTTCTTCATCATGCTTATGAAATTTCCATGTAGGAGAAAGAAGAGTAATCAAGTGGGATTTTAGAAGCTACAAAAAATATGCTCTTTCTCATAAAAAGAATGAGGAGCAAGAATCAACCCTTTCTCTTGCGAACAAAAGTTTGAATTCTCACAAGAAGAAGATACAAAGATAGTAGACAATGGAGGATATACATGGAGAGTACTATTCCAACAAAGGGGATCATACTCCTCTATTAGATCACCATCATGTTTCTTCATAGGACTGCCAACATTAGCCTATTTAACAGAGGTGTGATAATCTTCCTCAAAAGGGGAAGGATTAACATTAAGAATATTACAATTCGCATTCACATTATCCTGTGATACAAAAGAATAACCATCTTCGATAGCGGGTTTGGATGATGTTATTGGAAGGTCTAAGTGGATCGGGTCAACTTTATATTCCCTAATGAAGGAATCTGTAAAGTTTAAGGAACCCCGATCATCACCGAAACATGCATTCTTTTGAGAAGTAGAAATAGTAGACTTAAGATTTCTTTCTTCAGAAGGATCTTCCTTAGGGACATCTATCTCAAGCGTATCCTTTGTAGCATGGGTACTACTAGAGTAAACATCGATACATTGGAAGATACTGAAGGGATAAGAGTAGGCACAACTGAAACTTGACCAATAGCTACCATTTCACATAAGTGCATAGCCTCAGGGTCAGCCTTGACTGTGACTACTCAATTATTGCAAAAGAACTTAATAGATTTATGTAAGATAGACATGACTGCACCCATAACATTAATCCACGGTCTACCAAGAAGAAGGTTATAAGGTAAATTTTTTGACATAACATATACAAGGGTAGGTACGGTAACAGGTCCCAACCTCAATGACAAGACTATCGTGCCTAGGGCTTGTCAACTGACATTATTGAACCCATGAATGTCAACAAAAGAAGCATTAAGAGCAGATGAATCAATATTAATCTTAGGCAATAGATCGATGCTAAATACATTGAGCGCCAAACTGACTTCAACAAGAGTACGTCTAATGGCGATATTATTAATGTTAACTATGATCATTAGAGGATCTGCTTGCTTCTATACTTCTGAAGGTGGGAGTTCTTGTGGATAGAATATAATATTCGATGAATCCACATGAATATAAGCTATCAACACTTCAACATCTTCCAGCCTAATAGAAGAAGGAAAGAGGATATTTTGCAAGGCTTCCTGAAGCATACCTTGATAAACTGGAGCAGATTGAAGCAAGTTCCATAGTGAGATGTTAGCCGAAGTAACTTGGAGTTGCTCGACAAGATTGTAATCACTAGGTGCTTTAGTTGTAGGTTTAGGAGCTTGAAGAAGTCTTGGTTGTTTATTCATTCTATTCTTATAACTATGGGCTACTGCTCTGTAAGAGGGAGCCATCGAAAGATCAAGAGAATTATCATCAAATGAAACACCATTAATAGAACAAACACTTTTAGGAGGACTAGCTGGAGTCACACAAATAAATGGTCTCTTAGGCATTTGAGGGGCGACAAAGAAATAGATTATATTTATAGACTCATTACAACTATTAGAATAATTATTTGAAGACATTCTCAACATCGATCCAAATAGGATCAAATGTGAAAGGAGATTCATCATGCGCTAATGCATCATTTGTAGAGGAGAGCACATCAGAACAAATATGGGATTCATCATTCACTAATGCATTGTCTCTAGAAGAGAGTGCATTGGTATGAAAGTGAGATTCATCATTCACGAATGCAATGTCTCTAGAAGAGAGTGCATTGGAAGGAATAATAGACTCATCATTCATAAATTCATCATCTCAAGAAGAGAGTGCATTGTAATGAATAGAAGGTAGAGTAACACTAAGAAATATATCAATGATTTCATCTTCTTACAACAAGATATCCTCTAAATCAAGAGGACTCCCATGAGAAGGATCAAATATACAAAGTGACATGGGCAAAGCCAAGTCACTATCACATGCATGAAATGGAACATCATTAACATTTTGAATAAAATTAGAAACTGAACTAATAAAAGAGGATATTGAAAATTTATTTTAAAAATATTAAGCTAAATATTATAAACAATGAATAAACAAGTTGGCTAGTGATAGAATTGAGAAAAACTGAAAAATCCAGATTTTTCCAAATTTTTTGATATTTTCTAGGTTCTAGTAATTTGCATTTTGGGAGGTATTCACTGTAGAATTTGGGGTCAAAACTTGCATTGGTCCCTAAAATTCAGCTGCCAAAGGAACAATACTTTAGGGACTGAACTAGTCCTCTTGGAGACCTATCCAATGGTGCAAATGGTTCTGAATTCTGAGCATTGAGTCAAAAGTTATGACCCCACCAAGTAGGGGTAAATAATGTCCTAGATTTCCATTCATGTTGGGTTCACCAAAATGTAGAGAAGGGAGATTCGCTAGTCATGAGTTCTCTTCATTCAGAGAGCCTCATGGGGTGAATTTCCCTAAACTACCTCAAGGAATAGTGCGAGAGTTCTCAAATTAGAAAGAGTGGATCAAATAGATTCTTTGGATGAACTGACAAGCTTTCGACCAAAGGACATTAGTGCAGGATAAAGATGACAGTGTGACACACTTGTGTCCCAGAGGCATGGTGGCATCGTGTATGGAGTAGAAAGTGAATTTATGACAAAAAATGACAAAGTGACTACTAGCAATCAGATCACTAAGAACTTATAGAATGTGGGAAAATCACAGAATGTAAAAAGATTGAAATAAAGTGAAATAAAAATGATAAATTAATAGAATAAGAGATAGAAGAAGCTCACAAAAACCCAAGTAATGGAGCCTCCAACAAATGAGTGTTTTCAATACCTACATGCATAATATCTAGAGAAAGTGTTGGGGCTATATAGGGGTTTGCCTCAGTCAAACCCCCATTTTGGTGTTCCCACCTCCACAAGCAACCAAATAGATAGAGGTAATAGAGTATGCAAGTGTGATGTGATAAAATAAATCCTTGCTTGAGGAGGAGAACCCATATCACAAAATGTAGGTGATAAAAGAAATCCCCGCTTGAGGAGGAGAACCCATATCATAAAATGTAGGTGATAAAAGCAATCCCCGCTCGATGAGGAGAACCCATATCATGAAGTATAGATGCAATAGATAGGGGATGTGGAATCCCAAGATGCTCGCAAGCATGAAGTAAGAGAGATAGAGATGCAAGAGCTAAAGGAGTTGCAAAGAGGGAGAGCAAGATAGTTGCAAGAGCCAAGAGTGTTACAAAGGGTGTTGCTAAGAGAGCTTGAGAGTGTTTGAAGCTATTGTAACAAGCTATGTGAAGTTGTGAAAGAAAAAGCTAAAGAGTAGAAGGCTAGATCCAAAGTTGGAGAGAAGTTAGAAGCAAAAGAATGGAGCTAGAGAGCTGAATGAATTGAAAAGATCACATTTAAGGAGAGAGGAGAAGCAAAAAGAAGTTCCCTGGGTGGTTACAAGGCATCTCAAGCCATTACCACTGACCAAAGGAGATGACAAGTGGAAAATATGCTTGGAGGCATTCATTTGAATGTTGAAACATTTTGAGATTTCCGCACGATGCACAAACGTTCGTGTGGTGCTCTACTGTCTAAACAAATCATACTGCAAAACAACAAGCATGGGAAAATCATAAAGTTCGATGTGAAGCAGATACACGAAGGTAGCTACTGAAAAGGGGTGTTGAGCATCTTGAGAATGGAAAAAGGCTGATGCAGGGGCTAAAATGAGCCTACACAAGATGCTAGGAGAGTGGACACTAAAGTGGACGCAAGAATGTATGTGAAATTGCAACGGGTGCGATTTATGATATTACACATCCATAACCAACATAATTTATAACTCTTGGGAATTTCATTGTGGTAAATAATTAGGTATTGTTACCAAAAATTAATGCGAACACCTTTCTATCATTGTGCAACATGAATTTCATACCTAATATATATATAAAGTAAAATTGTGTGGTAATTTTTCATTTAAAATATGGGAATTAAAATGATATCAGAGCGGATAGGTTGCAACACTAGGAACTCTAGGAGATTACATTTTGGACTTAGGCGTTGGGCATGTTGATTTTTATATAGCAACTATAACAAATGTGAAAAGAATTTTAATATATAATTTTGAGGAATTCACCTTGTAATTTTTTTAGCAATGTATTACCTACCCTAATAGTAGAACTTAAAAATACATGTTAATATTTAAACTGATCACACTAGATGCCTCAACAAGAGTGTGCTCCATTGATGGATAGGAAATCACTATTCTCATATATGTACGTGAAAATTAAATCCAAACTAGAAATTTATGCCCATATAAAAAATATGTTTGGATAGAAAATAAAGTAGCAATTAATGAATAGCTTGGAGGAAACTTCACCCTATTTCCTTCTTATAATCTTCATTTTTGAAAGGATATAAAGATTAGCTTTTAGAATAAGACCATATTGAAAGTAATGACACTTATTAAAGAGATATTAGTGTAAGTGATGAATGAGGTTGACACATATTTATTCTTTTACTTCCATATAATTTTGGAAACTCAAGAAGATATTATTAATTAATAAAGTGTAACCATCTTGTATAGAGAGACCTTTCTTGTCTAGGATAGACCTCTTCCAAATCCTTCATGTAAATAAAACATATGATTGTTAAGTGTAAATCACTCGTAACAATTACCTCACCTTATGTGCAAATACAATATCCTTCCTTGTCCTATATGGAGTCTCGTAAGGAATAATAGTGCCAATTGTAAAAATCATAAGTCAAATGATACCCCTTCCAAGGGATATATAGTTAGAATTTTTTGGTGGGACTAGAATATTTACTTGCTTGAACCTTGAACACATGAATTATTTGAAGTTTCCTTGTTTCTCTTCGACTTAAAAGTTATATTGAGCATAGGTGATAATAAAGCACTCCTTGATTGTGCTAAATGTTAGGGATATCGTCCCATGTTCAATAGGAAAAATTGTTGGAGAAATGAGATCGAATAACTTGGAAACATTTTTTTTCCATAAGAAATTAAATTTAGAATAGTGCAATGTTATCCCACTATGAGTAAAATAATAGAAATTGTATGAGTGCTAGGAAAATTTACATATAAGTAAGCACATTATTTTTAAGTAATTGTTCAAGATTTATAGCAACTACCTAGCCTCTACATTTTCTTGAGTTAGAGCTAAGTAAAAAAATTATCGAATGTAAAAGTTAAAATTCAAATTTAATGTGCATAAGAATATGTAGAAGGAAATTAATAGAATAGGGTTTTTGAATTTTCAACTAACATCATATTTAAATATCTTTTGTTTTACATTGGTAGTTTAAATTTGGAAACTTCTTGTTTGGATATATTGTATAAGTCAAAACATGGTTGAGATTAATACTGTGAATATGAAATCCACCATGCTTCCTTCGAGTTTTGTTGTTTTGGCTAAGTATCGGCCCATGCCTTCAAAATGAATATCATTTTCCTCTTTCTGATATTCACCGCAACCTCTACCACGTGTCCGCTCATCGCTCTTTGAAGGAGTTTTCTCCTTGCTCTTCTATCGGCCCCCGCTATGCTCTCACATGTCTCCACTGCGAGTTATTTTGATCGCTTCCTTTCACTTCTCCATCAGTCCCCAACTGCGTTCCATGTAGCTTCCATTCGCATAAGGATTCGACGGACCCCACATGTGACATTCATCAAATATTATTGCTACGTGTCATCCCAGTGCAAACTTTCGACATAGGAAGGGTATATCGGTCATGGGCAGTGATATGTTGCCACACGTCTCTTCCACACATGCTGCTTTAGCGAAAGGAATGAAGCAAACCAAGGGCTGCGATCTTCTGCCACATGTTCTAACTTCCTATCCAAAGAGGCGGCACTTGTCTACACGGGAATTTGCTGGGACCACTACCATCCTTCGCAGGGGATGCACCTGAATGAAGGGTGACCAAATGCTGTGTCTTGAATCTTTTCTGTTACAACGGCTGAGGGAAATCATTGCCTCAACATCATTGCATAGGATTCTGAATCTTTTCAGTTGTTGCTCACTAGGCAATGGAAGGCTCATTATAAATACTGTTCTTTGCTTCTGAGTAAGGGTTCCAAGAGTTACATTTTTTGGAGTTCGAAAACTGCATAGTTTTCAAGTTCTACTAGTTTTAGCATTATAGGATTTTGGAGAGATCAAGCCTTTTTATTGATTAGATTGTTGCAAGAACTCACAAACTGTGCCATTGTTCACCCTTTCTGTTTACTTATGCTATTGATAAACTTTACACTGTGCTATCATTGTTTGAATGGTTTGATTTTCCGTACTTCTATAATTTGAATGCAAGTTTATTGGTTTAGATCATGTCTTTTGACTCTTCTTTTTAGTAAATGGGTGTGATAATTATTCTATGTCATTGAATGAGCTATTCATACTACAATCCTTAATTTATGTTGTTCTAAGACATGGTAAATCACTAAGTAGGCCATTAGATCATATCCAAAAGATAAGTTTATCATGCCTTTCATCTAAATTCTGGCGCATCACCTTAGTTAGATTCTTTATTTTATATCTGCTTCCTTTTCCCATTCCAAAACCCCATTTATAGAAGAAGTTGACTTATTTAAAAATCTGGAGGTCACTCAATTTAGCACATAAGTCCCCCATAAACTGAGTTTCCCACAAAGGGTTGTTACCTTGCCAAATTTTGGCATCAACAAATACCTTGTCTATGACAATTTATTTCTGTTGTACATTTGCTAGAAGTTATAACTTAATGGTTCATGGATGTGAAAATATAATTGTTAAAGGTGCAATTGTTGACTTTTAGCAAGTGGATGTTGCCTCTGTAGGTTGTGGACGTAAATAGAATTTTGATTATTCTTATATTTTATTTTGGAAATAAGTAATGAGTTATGTTCAACTTATGCTAAATTAAATATTTAAGAATAAAACTAAATAGATAGGGGAAAATGAAATAAGCATGTTGATTTCAACTAATGTTATGTATGATTATTCCTTTTACTATATAAATTTGGGATGCTTTTATTTTATGCATTATCATCAAGACAAAATTGATGAGTTAAATTATCTTAGGACATTATACTTATATGTGTGATGTTATGTCGTATGAAATTTACATAAAATATGGTTAGGAAAATATGATTACAAAATATGTTAAACGATTCAATTCTAGAATATAGAAAACAATAAAACTTTGTATCTAAGGAATAATAAGTTATAGAAGATAATAATTGATTACTTATTTTGGGACTCATGCATTGAGTGTATTATATTTTGTTTTATTTCAATATGTTTTATTATGTTCAAATGAAAATTTTGATGTATTTCCTTGTGCAAGTAGGAACCTTCCTTCTTAAATTATGAAAATTTAGAATTGATGTATCTTATAACCATAAAAATAGCATGAACATAAGTAACCTAGTTTTGATAGAATGAGAAAGAAAATTAAGAACTAAGTATAGAAAATTATTACTCATCATGTATGTTTTGTTTTACAACTAACCCTACCAAAGGATAAAAAGGAGCAAAAACATAATGAAAACAAAGGAGGTTTGAAAGTGTGAGGTGCCACACATGTTAATTAAAGTGAAGAGAAGTTGATAGCTAGATTATATTTGTGTATAATGTAGAACATGACAACACATATAATTGAGTGGGTATGGATATGGATATGTTGTTAAAAGATCCTTTCTTGAACAAGTGAAGTGTGTATGAATATGAATACGTTGTAAAAAGAACCTTGTTTGAACAAGTGAAGTGGGTGCGGGTATCTTGCTTTTGTGCTACGATGTGGTGTGCTTCATAAAGCCTTATGTGATGTGACATGTAAAAAGAAACTAGTAAAATTTTTATTCCTCAAGTATGAGATACAAGGTATCTAATTTGGCATAAGGGTAGTCATGCAGGAGAATCCTTGGTTCTTGGCAATCTTGCATCAACCAAAAATATTTTCTTTCAGTTTTTGTTCTTGTTCAATTCAAGTTGGAAGATTCAGTGTTTCTTCATATTTGCTCACCAGACCCTGTGGATC
The DNA here is from genome assembly GCA_007258455.2 of Sequoia sempervirens. NCBI lineage: Eukaryota > Viridiplantae > Streptophyta > Pinopsida > Cupressales > Cupressaceae > Sequoia > Sequoia sempervirens. The sequence goes on from VDFB02105785.1 coordinate 404,582,072, forward strand.
TATGTTTACATCATGGACATGTTCATTTTCCTTATTCCAAGATTTGGGCGTGATTGGATCTTTTTTCGACAAGTTATGCTTTGAGATTTAGTGGCATTTTCTTGAACTGACACTAGAATAATTTTTAAGCTTAATGACTAGTTTGATCATTCATGGATCTTTCCCGTAACTTGCGGATCTTCATAGTGTGATTGGAATTGTTTCATGGAGTGTCCCCGACCATAATTTAGGTCCACACTTCATTCTATTCATTCATCAAGGAGTAATTCAAATTTGAGGCCGACCTATTCATGTACACATTACATTTTCTTTCATTGGAGATTGTAACAATCTTTGGCCAACACAGATGATTCTAGATCTCAAGATGTGATATAAATAATTGTAATAGATCATTAGAAAATTAGTGAGATGAATATTAGATTTGAGATGTTATATTTTAGCTTGCATTAAGGAGCATATAGGAATATTGTATGCCAAACATGTAATATCAGGCTTTTGAGCCAAATCTGTAAGCCCGAAAGTTGTTGGACGATTGTAATGGAGTTTTCTGTTAATGAGAATGTTTGAATCTATGTTTGCCTCCATATTTTGTGTTGCTTATGTTATGTGACTCTTGCTACACGGTTTGGATTTTTCTCTTTGAGGACCCTCCTATCGGGTTGCACCAAATTGGTATTAGAGCAAGATTTGATTCATGATAGACCGCTAGAATTTGTGGAGTCCTGTTGAAGATTTGTTGTGGGGTGGCAGACTGAGGATCTAACCTACAGTTGTAGAGGACTTGTGTAAAGATGATGGGAAGAATAAATTTTAGAGGAAATGGAGCATGTGGAAATGTAGACCCAACTTTAGTGGAGATGTTGAGAGGAATTGCTTCCAGATTAGATGCAGTTGACACAACCCAGGGGAGGGGTCAACCAGTTGATGATGTGAGTGATGAAGAGGTATAAGTATAGGAAGAAAGAGGAAGAGAAGATCAACTTGGCCTAGATCAGGGAGAAGAGAGGTTCATAAGAGCCCTAACTAGAGCAAACACAAAACCACATTTCAATCCACCAAATTATAATGGTAAGTTGGATTCAAATGAATTGCTTGATTGGATAACAAAGATGGAAAAGTATTTTGATTTTGAAGGTACCTCTGAAGATAAGAAGGTGAAATTTTCTTGTACAAAGTTGAAAGGACATGCATCCCTTTGGTGGGAACATTTGTAGAAAGATAGGCGAAGAAGAGGGAAGGAGAAGATAAAATCATGGGATTGGATGGTGAATAAGTTAAAAACAAAGTTTATGCCTATAGATTATTAGATCAGTTTGTTCTGGAAGTTGCAAAATTTGAAGTAGGAGTCAAGTGTGACATAGTATACTGAGGAGTTCTACAAGTTGAACATCAAATCTGGACATTCAGAGGATGAGATCGAGCAAGTAGCCAGGTATGTGAATGGTTTGAGGTAATCTATACAAGATGAGATCAGTTTAATCAAGTTGCAGAGTGTGGAAGAGGCATATCAATGTGCCCTAAAATTAGAAGAGTAGTTGAATAAAAGACATGAGTAGAGACAAAGAGGAAGAGGTGGAAGATTTCAGAGAGGAAGAAATTTTACTAGAGGAGGAAGAGGACCTTTTGCATATCAAAATGAGGATAAGGAAGTTAGTAAGAATGATAATTCATACCATAGAGGTGATGGAAACTCTTACAAAAGAGGAGGATATGGTGGTTACTGGAATGAGGGTTACAAAAAAGATGATAGATGACAGGAGAAAAGAGTATTCAAAGGAACTTGTTTTAAATGTGGTGGAGAAGGACATAGAGCATTTGAATGTAATCAAGGAGAGACAAGTAGAAATACAAAAAACAATAGAAGAATAGCCTTTATTGAGGAAGATCATGCCAAATCATCTAACAAACCAGAAGATGGAGAATTGTTGGTGAATAAAAGAGTATTATGTCAAAGTGAGATGGAGCAAGAATTGTTGCAGAGAAATAATTTCTTTCAGACTAGATGCAAGGTAGTTGGTAAATTTCATAGAGTGATTGTTGATAGTGGGAGCTCTGAAAACCTAGTTTCTAAATAAATGGTGGCCAAATTGAAGTTGGAAAGATTGAAACACCCGAAGCCCTATCATATAGCTTGGATTCAAGATGAGCATATGATATTGGTAAGTGAACAATGTTTGGTAAAATTGAAGACATAAAATTATCATGATGAAGTTTTGTGTGATATCATGCCTATGGATGTATGCTGTGCTTTTTTGGGAAGGCCTTGGCAGTATGATAGACAGGCTATTCATGATGGAAAGAACACATATACCATTGTTGCTAATGGGATGAAGCATACCTTGTTGCCATTGGAGGATGTTCCTAAATTTGAGGTTTGTACAAGTGCTAGAATTTTTTTGGTTGATGGAAGGAGATTTCTAGATGGATTGAGACATGAGAACATGTGCTATGCCTTGGTTCGTAAGAAGGTTGAAGACTTGAAGCATGTAGAAGAACAACTAGAGATAAAGGAGTTGCTGACAAAGTGTGAGGAGATCATTTTAGGTAATGTACCTGATGGATTACCACCTGTGAGGAGTATTAGTCATTGCATGGATCTGATTCCTGGAGCTAGTTTTCCTAATAAAGTAGCACACTAGATGACACTTACAGAGAATGAAGAGTTGAATAGACAAGTGCAAGAATTGTTGAGGAAGGGTTTGATCAGAGAAAGCTTAAGTCCTTGTGCAGTACTTGTTGTTCTAGCACCTAAGAAGGATGGAGAATGAAGGATGTGTATAGACTCTAGAGCCATAAACAAGATCACACTGAAGTATAGATTTCCTTTGCCCCAGATGTATGGCACTATGGATTGTTTGAGTGGAGCTAGATACTTTAAAAAGATAGATTTGAAGAGTGGATATCATCATATTAGAATCAGAGAAGGGGATGAGTGGAAGACAACATTCAAGATAAATGAAGAATTGTATGAGTGGTTGGTGATGCCTTTTGGACTAACAAATGCACTGAGTACTTTCATGAGGCTGATGAATGAGGTATTGAAGAAATTCTTGGGTAAGTTTGTGATTGTTTATTTGGATGACATCTTGATTTTTAGTAAGAGTAGAGAAGAACATTTGTTGCATATAAGACAAGTTTTACAGAGGTTGAGAGAAGAGAAGTTGCTGATAAACATTAAGAAGTTTGGTTTCATGAAGGAAGAGTTGGTATATTTGGGATTTGTGATATCTATGAATGGATTGAAGATGGATCTTGAGAAGTTAAGAAAAATTGTTGAATGGCCTACACCAGATAGCATTGGATAGGTAAGATCATTTAATGAATTGGCTAGTTTCTACGAAAATTTCATTAGGAATTTCAGTTCTATTTGTAGTCCCATGACATAAATAATGAGAAGAGATAAGAAAGATTTTAGGTGGAAATCTAGAGCAGATCGGAGTTTTGAGTTGTTGAAACAGTATTGAGGCAAGAAGGAAGACCAATAGATTATTTCAGTGAGAAAATGAATGATGCTAGGAGAATATGTTTAGTGTATGATCAGGAGTTTTATGCCATAGTTTAAGCCTTGAAGATGTGGAGACATTACTTGTTGCCTAAGGAGTTTGTGTTGTATATGGATCATCAAGCTTTACAATATTTAAAAAATCAAGGTAAGTTGAATCAGAGACACATGAGATGGGTAGAATTATTGCAAAGTTATAATTTTGTTTTGAAACATAGGAGTGGAAAGTCAAATAGAGTTTCTGATGCTTTGAGTAGAAGAAGGAATTTACTGGTAGAAATGAGAGTGGAGGTATTAGGCTTTGATGAATTGAAGAACTTGTATGAGGAAGACCCAGATTTTGTAGAATCCTGGAGAGCTTGTAAAGAACCAGTATTGGAGGATAGGAGTTAGTGGTTGGATTATTTCATTCAGGAGGATATGTTGTTCAAAGGAAGTCAGTTGTGTATACTCTGAAGTTCAATGAGGGATAACCTAGTGAAATAAAAGAATAGTGGATGATTTTCAGGACACTTTGGAATTGATAAGATAGTAGCATTGGTAAGTGAAAATTACTTTTGGCCGCAAATTCATAAGGATGTTAGCAAATTTTTGTAGAGTTATAGAGTTTGTCAAGTTGCAAAAGGGAGTAGTCAGAATGTTGGATTGTATAAGCCTTTGATAGTTCCAGAGAGACCTTGGGAGGATATCAACATGGATTTCATACTTGGTTTACTAAAGAAACAAAGAGGTAATGATTCTATATTTGTGATGGTGGATGGATTTTCTAAAATGACACATTTCATACCTTGTAAGAAGACAACAAACACAGTACATGTAGCAGATTTTTTTTCAAGGAAGTGGTCAGATTGCATGGATTACCTAGGAGTATTGTTTCAGACAGAGATACAAAGTTTGTTGATTACTTTTGGAGGACACTTTGGAAGAAGTTAAAGACAGATCTAAAGATCAATTCTACTTTTCACCCACGGACTGATGGACAAACAAAGGCAGTAAATAGGATTTTGGGGAATTTGTTGAGATGCTTGGTTGGAGAGAAGAACAAAAGTTGGGATTTAGTCCTTGCACAAGTAGAGTTTGCTTACAATAATTTAGTGAACATGAGTATAGGAAAAACACCTTCTGAGATTGTTACTAGAGTTCATCCTGGAGGTATATCAGAGTTGAAAGACATCAGTAAGGAAGATAAAAGGAGTGCAGAAGCAGAGGAATTTGTAGAACATATGAAGAAAATGCATACTCAAGTGAAGGAGCAATTGGAAGATATGAACTATAAGTATAAGGAGAAAACAGATGAAAATAGGAGACATAAGGAGTTCAAAGTTGGAGATGAGGTAATGGTGTATTTAAGGAAGGAAAGATTTCCAGTTGGCACATACAATAAGCTGAAGATGAGGAAGTTTGGACCCTATAAGATTTTGAAGAAATTTGATTCAGGAAATACATATGAAGTGGAGTTACCAGATGACATGGGTATATCACCTATATTCAACATTGTAGATCTACAACGGTACCATGAAACAAAATTCAATGAAGATAGTAAAGAAAAAATGGAGAATTAGTTTCCTAAACAACAGTCAGATGAGATTGAAGAGATTTTGGATGTCAGAGATGGGAGGAAAACTCGTGGAATACAATACAAAGAATATCTTGTGAAGTGGAAAGGCAGACCAATGGAGGATTCTTCTTGGATTTCTAAGGATGAGGTAGACCGTATTGGTTTCCCTTTAGCCCTAGCAAAGTGAGGGATTCACTTTTCAAATAAACCTGGATGTCTGATGCAGGAGCATCCTTGATTCTTGGCAATCTTGCATCAACCAAAAATATTTTCTTTCAATTTTTGTTCTTGTTCAGTTCAAGTTGGCAGATTCAGTGTTTCTTCATATTTTCTCACCAGACCATGTGGATCTATGTTTACATTTTGGACATGTTCATTTTCCTTATTCCAAGATTTGGGCCCGATTAGATCTTTTTACAGCAAGTTATCGCTTCCGGATTTAGTGGAAATTTCTTGAACCAACACTAGAATAATTTTCAAGCTTAACAACTAGTTTAATCATTCATGGATCTTTCTCGTAACTTGCTGATCTTGATGGTGTGATTCAAATTTTTCCATGGAGTGTCCCCAACCTTAATTTAGGTCCACACTTCATTCTATGCATTCACCAAGGAGTAATTCAAATTTGAGGCTGACCTATTCATGCACACATTACATTTTCTTTCATTGGAGATTGTAACAATCTTTGGCCAACACAGATGATTCTAGATCTCAAGATGTGATATAAATCATTGTAATAGATCATTAGAAAATTAGTGAGATGAATATTAGTTTTGAGATGTTAGATTTCAGCTCGCATTAAGGAGCATATAGGAATATTGTATACCAAACATGTAATATCAGGCCTATGAGCCGAATCTATAAGCCCGGATGTTGCCAACCGATTGCAATGGTAATTTCTGTTAATGAGAATGTTTGAATTTGCATTTTCCTCCATATTATGTGTTGCTTTTGTTGTGTGACTCTTTCTACATGGTTCAGATTATTCTCTTTGAGGACCCTTCTACCGTGGCTGCACCAAGTAGGATGGACGTTGAGCAATATCCCTTATGTGCACCCTTTGTGATGATATTTTGTGTAAGCTATCTAGTTGTGAAATGATGCAAACTTGTTAATTTGTGAATGCATGCATGCTAAATGGAATGTGATGTTTTCCTCTATAAAATTTTGTTCCTATTTTAAATTTTTACTCTTAGCATATGACTCCCCTTTAGGATTGAGAGCTTGCTAGTGTAAATAGGGGTTGAGAGAGAAGATGACCTCTAATGGGAGCTATATATGGTTTCCCTTGGACTTTGTCCCTAACCTACTCACACACACATTAGAACCACACTCATTGGTTGATAGTGCAAACCTATTTCTTTATATTTATAAACCATAGATAGAAGATGGAATTCTATGAGCCATAGTGATGGGGGTCTCGATCCCACTTGTGACTACACAACATTTTCATCACTTATTTTGACATACCAATTAAAATAATAGAAAATATTAACATTTGTTTCAATTAAGAAAATTTATGCATTTTGAGGTATAAAAATTAATTAATTTCTAGAGATGAAACTTATGTTAAATAATAATAATATTTAAAAATGAAATTTACATGTTATAATTTGGACTCCATCTTCAAAAATATTTAAATTATGTGATCAATTTTAGTATTTTAAAAAAATGTTGTTGTACATTATATTTTAGAAAATAATATTTGAATCATACAACTTAAAACTTTTTATATATACCATTACTATAGTTAAACAAGGGATGCAAGGCAATGAATTTCCTACCAAAGTCCAGTAGAATAGTTTTGGTAATGACCTAGTCAATTAAACATAAGAATATTTTCTTGTGATCCAAACTATTAATGTTTGCGATGAACTTTGAAGGTGTATTGGGATGTACCTATGCATTTTTATCAAGCTTTATCATTCACAAAAAGAATTTGAGTTAAAAATTGGGTTCAAATATGACAAAAAACCTCATAAATTACCTTTGGATTCACATGAGAATATTTATCTTGCAAAATACTCGTATATAATCTTAGGTTCAATAAGAGCAACAATTCCCACAAATTTGAGGTTAGATAAGGTTAAGTCAACTTTTGGGGGATGACTATGTGCAATTGCAATTGCATCATTATATCATGTTGCCCTATCCTTATGTGGAACTTGAACCCATCAGATTCACACTTTTGTAGGAAAGTCAGAACCCTCTAAAGCACATTTGTAAGGGAAGGTGGAGATGTTCAAGACCAACATTTGTGAGGAAGGTGGAGCCACCCAACCCATGTTTTCTAGAAATTCAGAGTAAGACAAATTTCACTTGCTGAGAATTTATATGACTGGCTAAACGTGTAGTTGTAATAGGAAGCTCTAAAAGCTCAATTTACATAAGAAAATCCATAGTAAAAACCCACATGTGCTACTTCCACAATGAAAACCCACTAGGAAAAATGTGAATTTCAATCCCATCAAGTGGAGTTGTGAGCTAAAAATATGCTAAGTTTGAATGTGATCTCAATATTTTCAACTTGGTTTAGTTGATTAGTGGTCTTCTCCTAGTATTTCAATATCAAAATCAACTTTATAAATGGTTGTGACTACTTAGTAAATGGTCAAAGCTTAAAGCTTAAAATTTTGTATTCACAATAGGTGAAATTCCATCATGGATGGTTAGAACTTAGAAATGGTAGATGAAAAATAAAAATACACAAAGGGAGACTTGTAGAAGATGAAAATGGTAAATGATATGCAGAAGTTTACCTTGCATTGGAACCTTACGAAAATGGGAGATACATTTAGAAGGTGAATGAAACACATGGATAAAGGGAAATTTTTGGGTTTTCAAAAATCTTGTAGATATTTGAAGGTTTGTGATGTAGATGGAATAAATTGAATGTGGTGTTTTGGTGTGTATTTGAAATTTTACATAAATTTTATTGAAATGTGGACTTGGATGAAAAAAGGTCAAATTTCCACAATATATAGGCTTGCAAAAATCAAGTAGGGAAGTGGATAAGTTTAGAAGAATATCAAATATTCATAATAGAATTTTTCAAAATTTGATGGGTGTAATGGTTATTACAAAAATTAAGGGCTGAAGTGATTGAAGAGTTTTGACCATGTGATGACCAATGCAAAATTTTAACCATGCTATAACCAAGGTGTACTTAGTTCTATCAGACTTGCATAAAGTGTACTTGGCTCTATCTGACCCACAAAGGTGCACTTCAGTCTATCTGACCCATAGAAGATGCACTTGTGAAATGAAGTTAAAAAAAATTGCACTTATCTCTATCTAACTCATGAAAGGTGCACTTGTATCTATTCACCCCATAAACGTGCACTTGGGTCTATCTAAGTTATAAATTCATACTTGGGTATAGCCAACACACAAGGTGCACTTGGGTCTATCCAACTCATAGAAGGTGCACTTGTGATGTGATGTTCCACAAAAATTGTACTTAGCTTTATTAGGCACACAAAGTGCAATTAGGTCTATCTGACCCACAAAAGGTGTACTTCCAATGTGAAGTTCCACAAAAATGTACTTGGGTCTATCCAACCCATAAAGGTGCACTTGGGTCTATCTGACCCATAGAAGGTGCACTTTTGATGTGAAGTTGTACAAAAATTGTAGTTGGGTCTATTTGAACTATAAAGGTGCACTTTCCTCTAGTTCTGATGGCCAAAGTTTTTTAGAGGTTCTAATGGGGTTGGTTTGCTCACATGATTCCAATGAATGAGTTTTTCTTGTAAATTCATATGGATGAGGTTTTTTTGCAAGTGTTGGTGTTGTGGAACTTTTAGGTTAATATAATTGCTATAGGATTTTTCTTGGTGTCTAACTTGGTTTTGATGTGGGGGATTTTTCTATATCTTGTAAGCTTGGGGTTTTCTATAGTTGTTTGTTGCAAAATTTTTGTGTTCATCAAGATGAGTTCTAAAGGAGTTGAAATAACATTGTTGAACTTCACTTCACATTGGATCATGCAAAAGTTCTTGTCAGAAGTGAACCTTAGTGGTAAGTGGAAATGGTGGATGATATTGAAACTCTATAAAAGGAAGTCTTGTAGTAAAGGATATGAAACATGGATGGAAAATAACTAGGAGAAAAACAAATAAGGTCCTAAGATAACAATACATCATTTGAAACTAGCACACATTTATGAGACACTCCATATAAAAATCATCCCTCAATATGGATCACGACATTAGACCTGCATGAAAATGATCATAATAAATAACCTAAAAAATGATCATGAAATAACCTAAATATTGATATTAAAATCCAACAATAAATATTTTAATTTTAACTGAAATTTAATGTGGTGTCCATGATATTAATCTAATCACTTGCAAAAATTATCATAAAAGCAAAAAAATTGAGAATAAAGCGTTATTAAATCGTGACAAAACTTGGAAATTTCATCAACCCAATTAGGAAAAATAGAAGTAGGTGCAACAACCTTAAAGGGTCCTCAACCAATGAGCCAAGAATGATATTTCTTGGATTATTTTACCCAAACCCATCTCATTTTCTAATATACAATTCATTGACATTTCAGAACAGTTTACAAGCCATTGACGATCCTTCAATTGGTATCCTATTAAAGTGGCATGGAGCATATTGCATGCTTTTATTGATGAGTTATGAGATATTGATTTTGGGTTTACAAAGTCCATGTTATTGCTAGAGCCCTTTGACACACAAATCCTCTCACATTCATTATCAAATTGGTTTGTGATTTCATTTTGTCTACTAGTAGCATCCAAGGAAGTTTTCAAGGCCTCTTCTTTCATAAAAATATCTTTTGTGCCTTCTCTTATTATTAATTTTTCCTTAGAAGTAGACATTAAATCTCCCTAATTTGGCTACATAAATTGAGCATACATCTATCATTGGGATAGTAAGAAATTAAGTCCCAATTGGTGTATTTTCTATTCAATAGTAGCTTCCTCTCACTTGAGGGCTATTGCTTTTTTTACTCCCTTTTTTTGGTTCCTAGCCCATTCTTTGTCAAACCTTCTATAGAAAAGTATCATATCTCAAGATAACTTCTTGGTTCTTGTTGCTGCACTCTTCATCAATTTGAAAGAACTTGTGGATCTATCCTTAACCTCCTTTTGGAAATATTATGCAAGTCTCTTAGCAATGAATATTTTTTTGATGCAACATGTAATTTTTGTACTACTTAGGGATGTATTTTTTTCACAAAATTTTCAACAAAATTCTATTTTTTGATCAATGTTCTACCCATGTGAACCTTTCTATAATATATGCACTGCTACCTCTTAGGTTACCAACATTCAATAATATGAGAAGGGTCATTTTCTTGGTCCAATTTTTTTGTGCCAATATTAAGTTTTTGCAATTGATCTATTGTAGCCAATGCAAGACTTTAATCTAGGTTTTGTGTCACTAGTTCATGTTGCATTGCTAGGGCCTCAACATGATTAGACTTAAAATATTACATCACCATTTCCTCCAATTCATCATAGTCAACAACTTTTAGATTGAACCTCAAAATTGAATTCAAATCTCATAATGCTTAATTTAAATTGTCTAGAAGAGATCGAGATAGTATTAAAGATCCTACATTTCAATCTATATCCCTTCTTCTTTTAGCAACCATCAAGGCATCTAATTTTTTTAAATCTAAACCATGGTTCATGAAATAACCATCTATTTGAGTATTTGAAAAAGTAGGAAAATTCATAATTATGCCAAAAAAATAAGTTGGTGGGATTACAAAAAATTCCATTTCCCTTCTCTAATAATTTGGTTAAAATTCCATCTTGAAAATTGTACATGGTTTTATTCTTCTTGAATTACTAGCACATGTAACAACCACTTTCTGTCTTTTGTTCATATGCTCTGTAAGCATAAATTGGTAATATTCATCTTCTATTTCATACCCATTATTTGTTATGGTCTTCTCATAATCATTATAACCTTTTCTAGTATCTGTTATAGTTTTCTTAGAGTTAGTGCCATCTTTACCAATATCTGGTATAGTCTTCTCAGAGTCAATATCATATTTACTTGTATTTGGTATATTCTTCCTAGAGTTAGTATCATTGTTTTATGTATCTATTTGAGTAGATGAATTGTAAGTATATTGATCTATTCTAGAATACTACTTTCTCTCTCCATTGATTGGTGAATATGAAGTTTCCTATCAATATATCACCTATTTAATTCATTCTTGTGGTCCTTTTCAAATTCTAGCAAAAAAATAAATAAATAGGTGACTTTGTAGGATTTTATTAGATGAATTGAAAGTAGATTGGTCTATTCTAGACTATTCCTTTCTCTCTCTAATGATTCTAAATATTATAGTTTCCTATCAATACACCACCTATTTAATTAAGGGATGAAAGGGTTGCAAAGTTTTGACCATGTACTGAATAATTTGAAATTTCAACCATGCTATAGGCAAGGCGCACTTGGTTCTATCAGACCTGTAAAAAGTGCACTTGACTCTATCCAACCCATAAAGGTGCACTTGGGTCTATTTGACCCACAAAAGGTGTACGCATGATGTGAAGTTCATAAAATTATACTTAGCTCTATTTGACTTTTAGAAGGTGCACTTGGATCTATCTGTCTTGCAAAGGTGCACTTGGATCTATATCTGTCTTGTAAAGGTGCACTTGGATCTATCCATCTCACAAAGGTCCACTTGGGGTTTATCTGAGCTAATAAGGTGTGCACTTGGGTCTATTTGATATGCAAATGGTGCATTTGTCATGTAAAGTTTCACAAAAATTGCACAAATCTATCTAACTTTTATAAAGTGCACTTACATCTATCTGACCAACAAAAAGTCCTCTTTCGATGTGAAGTTCCAAAAAAAAAATACACTTGGGTCTATCCAACCCACAAAGGTTCACTCGAGTCTATTCAGCCTACAAATGGTACATTTTTGATGTGAAGTTCCACAAAAAATATGGTCCTAGGGTCTTTCTATCTTGTAAATGTGCACTTTACTTTGGTTCTAATGGCCATAGTTTTTCGTAGGTTCTTATATGGGGTTGGTTTCTACGCATGGTTCCAATGAGTGAGGTTTTTCTGTAGGCTCAGATGGATGAGGTTTTTCCACAAGTTTTGGTGTTGTGGAACTTTGAGGTCTAATTGAATGTTGTGGGTTTTTTGTTGGTGTTTGGCCTAATTTCAACGCAAGGGGTTTATCCATATTTGGTTGGCTTAGTGCTTTCTGTAGGTGTTTGTTGCAATTTTTTTGTGGTCATCAGGTTAAGTTCCAATGGAGTTGAAATAACGTTAAAAAACTTCACATCACATTGGAACATGTAGAAGTTCCCATAAAAAAGTGAACCTTAGTGGTAAGTGGAAATAGTGAATGACGACTGAAACTCGGTAGAGGGAGCCTTACAATAAATAATATGGAACATGGTTGGAAAATACTTATGACAACAAAAAATAAGGTCCTAAGATCACAATACATCATCTGAAACTAGCACATATTTTTGAGATACTCTGTATATACAAATCATCCCTTTATTTGGGTTTCAAATGATCATAATAAATAACCATAAAAAATCATCATGAAATAACCTACATATTGATATTGAATTCCACTACTAAAGATCTCTAATTTTAACTAGCATTTAATGTGGATTTCATGATATTAATCTAACTACTCACAAAAATATTCATAAAACCTAAAAAATTTGAATTCAAGTGTTCTCAAATTGTGGCAAAACTTGGTAATTTCATCAATGCAATTAGGAACAACAAAAGTAGGTGTAACAAATAGAAAGACTCCCTATTTTCTCTTCTCCTTAACCAAATGAGCCAAGAATGATATTTCTTGGACTATTTTACCCAAACTCATCTCATTTTCTAGAATAGAATTCACTGACATTTCATAATAGTTTACAAGTCATTGAAGATCCTTTAGTTGGCATCCTATTAAAGTGGCATGAAGCATATTGGTGAGGCATTGATGATGGGTTAACTAGGTCTATGTTACTGCTAGAGCCCACATGAAGCCTCTCACATTCATCATCAAATTGGTTTGTGATTTCCGTTTTCCTTCTAGCAACATTCAAGGTAGTTTTCAAGGCCTCTTCTTTCATAGCAGCATCTTCTATGTCTTCCCCCTCTATTAATTTTTCCTCAAAAGTAGAAGTTCCATCTCCTTAATTTGGCTGCATAAAATGTGCATACATATATGATTGGGTTAGTAAAAAATTAAGTCCTCATTGGTTTCTTTTCTCTTCCATATGAGCTTCCTCTCACTTGAGAGTTTCTTCTTCTTCTTTCTCCTCCTTTATCTAGTTCTTAGACTATTATTTGTCAAAAAAATTCTATAGAAAAGTATCTTATGTCAAGCTAAATTTTTGGTTCGCGTGGTTGCACTTTTCAATAGTTTGAAAGATCATGCAGATCTATTCGTAACCTCTTTTTGATAACATTCAACCTTCAAATATGAAAATGTGTTTTTCTAATTATCTAAAATTATTTAAAAAATGTAAATGATAAACATTGTAATTTTTTTTTTGAACAAGTGTTTGATTTAACATTTTTAAATTACTAGCACTTGCACCTAAAGAAGGTTTAGGGATTAACCAATAGAAAATTATATGCATATTAATATGTTAGAGAGTAATGTTTGTGTATGTGTGCGTATGAATGCAATGCGATGCAAGTTTTAGTTGCATATGATTGAATTAAACAATTAATAATAAGTGCTAAATAATGAAATAAGATAAACTTTGACAAATCTAGATCTTTTCCACTTAAATAAATCTAGATTAATAATGGAATGAAATAAACTTTGACAACTCTAAATTTTTCCACTTAAACAAATCTATATTTTTTCCTTAAATAAATTAAGTATTATTTAATTTTGGAGTGTTTGATATTTTAGAGACTTTTACCATTAAACGAGAGCTGATTTACCATTTAACGGTAGTTAAAACTTGTTTTCCCATGACTCAACAGTTGGTTGAAACTTGTTTTAGACTCAAATCTCACACTATATGTAGCCTATCAGTTAAAATCAAATCTCACATTATCTGAAGCCTATTAGTTAATTATTTTGTATTTTGTATTTTCTTTTGGTGAAAATTACAATGAAGGAAAAATAGCAACGAGATAAAAAAAATACCATGTAAAAAAAGTTAGACTTGTTAAAATATAGATTATTATTGTAATTGTAATAATATTTAGATGCTTAGATTTATATATAAGTAATGATTTTTTATAATAAGAACATTTATATAAGAATAATTAAATTAATATGTATGATAATAATGAAATATATGAAAATAATTATTAGTAAAAAATATAATAATTAAATAATATATAAAGCAAGTTGCAAAAATAAAGATCACCACAAATATTTATTTATTATTATTATTAATGATTAATATTAATAGTTAAATTAAATAGTAACATAAATAACAAGTATTAAATAATAATTGTTTTACTAACAATGATTAAAACTTTTAATAATATCTTAAAAAATAAACTCAGACCATGGCAAGTGACTTAGCTCAAGATTCTACACAAATTGTGTCGTCTTATCCATGATGCCATGTAGAATGACAATTAGTCTACCCAAACCACTCCCATAGATGTGGGGAGTTTGTGTATAAAAACTTATAATCACACTGCCTTTGATTGTATACATTTTCCAGTGGGTGTAGTCATTTTTCACCATCTGAAAGTACTTGTGCTGACCCTTGTGTAATGTATTCAACCTTTAGTATACAACACCTCAGCTAAAAACTTAGACAAATGGCAGCGTGGTGGTTACTAACAGTTTTACCTTGGCATCCATTGCAAAAGACCTATGTCAAAGTGGTTGAAAGCGATGGTCACCTACATATTGACATCCTACATGTAGGAGTCACTATGACCCTGCATCGAATCATAACAAGTTAACAAGAGAGTGGAGGCAGAGCCAAAGGGGCACAATTGAGATGATGGTTTGGAAGAGAACCTCGTTGTGATGGGAAAAGTGGTTGTTGGAAATGGTAATGGCAGTGGATCCCATGATGGAGTTGATTAGACCGTCGACACATCGGGAAAGCGAGCAATGGTTGACCCAAATGTGGCTTCCACCGAAGATGGAGTGTCTCTGTTGTTCATTGTTCTCCAACCGTAGTGGGTTGGGGAGTCTCACACCATTGCATTGCTTGTGGGCTTGTAGTTGTGGATGTGAATGCCATGAATGATGATGTTAGTCATGTACTAAATAGTTATGTAGGACTTGTTGGCGATGTGGATGTTGACACCTCAGCTGTCAATTGTCTTGAAACTATTCATGATGAGCTCCTCCTTGAGTTGGATGACCATGCTTCTCTGCAAAATGATGCAAAGCAGCTCAGTGTGAATGACGGTATGACGCAAAGTGCCAGGTTGAGTATTGATGACGTCGTAGTCACCAGATGACAACTATTGGAAAATCATTTTATGATAAACTGTTTACAGTGTGAAACAGATTTTCGCTAGAAGTGCATTCACAAAATGTATAGTCTATAGACTAAAATATTACACATATTTAAAAAAATAAATGAATATTTTCTTACGAAAATTAAGATTTATACAACTAAAAAAAGGATAAAATCAAGCTCTATCACATTTGGATTCACATCTAGCTAATTATTTAAACAATAGAAAGGATAAACGCTCGTAAAATCTTCATATTCTTTGTATTTTCTTTTTGCCCATGACGAAACCAGAAAAATATTGCTACCAATAAGAGAGTACTATTTTACCAATTAAAAACATAGACATTAGGAAATATGTCTCAAAGAAATGCGAGTTTTGTCTTAGCCTTAGCCAATATGAATCATTTTAAAATCTAATATATGCAAGCCAACGTTAGGGTGCAGAATTCAACATAAAACATTTGAATACTTAAAATATTAATAATTGCTTACCTTGTTTTTAATTAGATCATCAAACGAATGGGAAATGAGATGAAAACATTCTAATGGTATCAACCTCCATCAAAAATCTCTTGGTTGAACT
Organism: Sequoia sempervirens; assembly: GCA_007258455.2. Classification (NCBI taxonomy): domain Eukaryota; kingdom Viridiplantae; phylum Streptophyta; class Pinopsida; order Cupressales; family Cupressaceae; genus Sequoia; species Sequoia sempervirens. The sequence continues at coordinate 404,598,136 of VDFB02105785.1, forward strand.
TCTTACATACTCTCAGTATTTATAGACAATAAACCAGAATGTAGAAAGACACGTATGGTGCTGGCGTGTAGAGCTTTACAGAAATATGAAGACATGTTAGAGAATACGTGTGTATCTCATAAATCTATGCTTGCCACCATTCAACAGCACGTTGTTTCATATGGTTGAATTGGCCGTCTGAGTTGGGCACACGTACAGACATTTAAATCTGTCTTCAATTAAACTAATCTCATATTTTATGATAGCGATATATTAATATGGAATATTAAATTACTAATATAATTTATACGAAGTTTTGGTGCTTCCCAATATAAATAATTTTGAGTCATCTTGTAGGCTTGGATTACAGAGTTCTGTATTTTATAAGTGTTTTGGTAGGGATTCGATCTACCTTGGAAGATAGCCGATCTTAAAGGTCTATTTTGATTGCTGTTAAATAATATAAATTGTTACATTGGTTTTATCTTTTGATAAGGTGTTAAATTATAATGTTTAGTGATTTAGTAGTTGTTTATTTTTAAATGATCAGTTATTTGAATTTTTTTAATCTTCTGTTAAGGATTCATATTTTTGACATATTTGATCTTCAATTCCTATCATTTTATATAATAGATGATTATTAATTGATTATAAGACTTCACCATAAGACTTCAAAAGGGGTTTATCCCTTATTACTCACTTAAATATTGTCCATGAACATGAATTCCATTACCAAAAGTCTTAATTTGATGTATTGGGGAGGACTCACATTTTACAAGTATTTGGCCTCCAACTCTTGTCAAACAAATTGGTCAATAAGAGGCGGTTAATTTTCCAAATTTATACTCCTAAGCGAAAGGAAGTTGAGTGTGTGGAAGATGCTCCCTACACCAATCTAAGAAGGAGAGCATTGCAAAAAATTCTTAAGCACCTTAAGAGTTACCAATTTAGACACACACACACATATCATAATCAAATAAACAATAAAAACAAAACACACAATTTACGTGGGGAAACCCTTTTGGGAGAAAAAACCACACACTCCAAACTATGGCTCAATTATATTATTTAGCAACAAAAAACAAGTTACAATATGATTGCTGAGTTATGCTTTTGCAGGAGTCTTCACACTTCTCAATTCTGGAGTAATTCCAACAACATAACGGTTCTTCTACAAAAAAACAATCTACAACTCCAAAACACAAGTGCTCTATATATAAGATCTTACAATGCATTAATTAGATTTTCTAAAATCCAACACTCAAGATTGAAGATGCAACATGGGAAATATCAAAACCATTATCCATGCATAATGCTAAGAAAAAATAATAAAATAATAAAATAATTAAACATGCTAAGAAAAAAAAATGTTGAGACACCTTTCTTTTAAAATTCTCCCACTTGTCGAACACCTTTTAAGAGCCAATTAAAAATAAGATTTAATTGCTAGAGGTTGTGAGGCCCATAGGCTCTGAACACCATTTGAACTTATTAGCGTTTGTTGGCTTTGCCAATGTATTTGCAACATTCATCAAAGTATCAACCTTCTCCAACTTCACCTTTCTATCTTCCACCATATCACAGAAAAAATGAAATTGAACATCAATTTTCTTTAAATTATGACATGGAAAGTAGGATTCTTTACTAAGAAAATGACACTTTGATTGTCATAAGAGATAGTAATTTTTCCTACACGAAAACCGATATTAGAACACAATATCCTAAGAAAAATCGCTTTCTTGCAAGCATGAGTAGCTGCCATGTACTCTGCTTCTATAGTGGACAAAGTGACTACAACTTACCGCTTACTCATCCAACTGATAGCACCACAAAACATTGTGAACACAGTCATTGGTGGACCTTGTACTATCAATATCACCTACCCAATTTGAATCCACGTATCCATGAATACTCACTGAGTTCCAAGGTACAGTCAGATAACCATGAAAACATAGAGAATACTTAGAATTACCTCACAAATATTTGAATACTCTTTTCATTGCATTGCAATGTATTTATCTAGTATTAGACATAAATCGACTAAAGACTACCACTTCTTGGGTAATGTTTGGCCTCGTACAGACCATAACATACATAAGAGTACCAAAAATACTTGCATATGGTACCCCAATCATGTCCTCCATCTCAGTAGGAGCTTTTGGACAATCCTCCATAGAAAGCTTTGTCCCCTGCATTATAGGAACAACTATCTGTCTCCAAATTATCATACTGAATCTCTTCAAAATTGAATTCATATAATTTCTTTGGCTTAACCAAATCTTTATGTTAGCTCTATCTTTTCTGATCTCCATCTCTAAATTATACCTCATTACACCTAGATCCTTCATCTCAAACTATGTTGACAACCGAGACTTCAAATCTAAAATCAAACTTTTACCATTCCCAAAAAACAACATATCATCTATGTATAATGAAATTATGAGAATGTGACCATTATAAGATTTGTAATAAACACAATGGTTAGATTTAGATATTAAAAATCCCAAAGACAACACATAAGTTTCAAATTTCTAATACCACATCTTAGGAGATTGCTTAAGACCATAAAAGACTTTTTCAACTTGCAAACTGGATTTTCTTTACCTTTAACCACCAAATTCTTTAGCTATGATATATAATTTTTTCCTACAAGTCACCATGAAGGAATGTTGTCTTCACATCTATATATTCTACTTCTAGATTGATGAGGGCGCAGCCCGAGACTTAGAAAATAACCCACAAACAAGAGAATAATTTTATTATTTAGAAAATGGAGTTTCTTACATGCAGAGGATCTCAAATCCCCAGGTTCTACAACACATGCAAGTTATAGAAAGCTACAGAATAACCCTTTCACAATATGTGAGCTTATCCCCAAAAGTTACCCAAAAATTAGAAATCCGCCCATAAATAGAGCTCCTCCTTAGTTTGGAGCCAAAACAACATTCAAATTTGAGTTTTGGCGGTTTGGCGCCAAAAATTTACAACATGAAGTTCAAATTTCAAAAGAGCATTTGCAATTGTATCTTCTAGAAAGTGTGCCAACTTCCCGGGGCCATAACTTTTGATCCATGACTCCGATTCGCGAACCATTTGAACCGTTGGAAAGGTCTCGAAGTTAATAACACACTCATAATCTGCCACGCCAATTTCGGCAAGTTTTGGGGCCGATCCAGGAGCTCTAAGTGCCTCAAATCTAACTCAGAAGATTTTCAGGTGCAAATCTGGGAAACTAAAACTGCAATATCTTTCAACCTAGGAACCAAAAATAAAAACCGTAAATTGGGAATTTCATTATGACGAAAAGGGTATCCAAAAATGTAAAAACATGTAAAAACCAAAAAACTTGAAATTTAACTATTTTTGGGTGATGCAAGATTGCCCTTACACCACTGGATGCTCTTGCATCATAGGTCATACACTACTACAAGTGATAACAAGAATCAGATAGATATCATCTTTGCAACAAGAGAGAATATCTCACCATAATCAATTCCTTCCACTTAAGAATACCCCTTAGTAACCAACGATACCTTATGCTTCTAAATGCTACCATCTAGGCCAAATTTTCTCTTGAACACCCATTTACATCCAACATGTTTCTATCCTTTAGGAAAAGGTACCATATCCCATGTAATTTTTCTTTAAATGCAACCATTTAGACTTCATCCAAGAATTTGCATCACTCATACCCATAGCCTCTCTAACAATCCGAGGCTTATCGGTGTTATCAATCAAACCAAAAATGCAACTAGAATCCAATAATGAATAATTGAACCTTTTAGGTGAATATTTGAATCTATTAGGTTGTTGTGTATCTGTGTTAAACCTCTTGAATTGCTGAGTTGAGGTTCTTCTTTTTCAAAAATTTCAGAGACCCTCAAACTCTCCTCATCATAAGGTTCAACAAGAGTATGTAGTTATTTCATTGGAGTAGGTGGAATCTGATCTACCTCCTTCTATTTCTCCTCTTTCTTTGACTAGAGCTCAACTGTGGAAGGTTTCATGTCTCAAAAAATCACACTTCTCCTATAGAGAACCTTCTAATCCACTAGATCCCAAAGTTTCTACCTCTTCACATCAGTAAAATAATTGATCAAAATACATTTAATTTCCTTGTTCTCCAACTTAGACCTCTTCTCAATCAAAACATGAGTGTAAGCTTCACAACCAAATAATATGAAATGTATCATCAAAGCATTTTTACCAGACCATGCCTCCATGGGTATCTTATCAATAAGAGATGATGTAAGAGTTTTTTTGATTGAATAACATGCACTAGCTACAAATTTAGTTTAGAACTTTTTCTCAAGACCAAAACTACTCAACATACTCATAGCCCTCACCATCAATGTCCTATTCATCCTCTCTACAACTCAATTTTGTTGTGGGATCTATGAAGTTGTCTTATGCCTCTTAATATCATGCTCTTTATAAAACTAATCAAGTTCTTTCTAAAAAAAATCTCCACCATTATTAGTCCTCAAACACTTAAAATTTTTCTACTAGTATGATTTTTAAAATGATCCTTAAACTCCTTAAACTAACTAATGAATTTAGCTTTAATTTTGAGAATATAAAAAAATCCTTCAACTATAATCATCTATAAATGAGACAATGTAAAAAGATCTAGACAACAAAGGAATAGTCATGGGATGAAACACATTTGCATGCACATAGTTTGAAACCTCATAAGACTTATGATAAATGGAATAAAAGGAAAGATGGTGTTTCTTTCCATATACACAATGTTTGCAAAAGTCAAACTTGAGATTACAATAATCAAGGCCTTAAACAAGGCTTTTAGATTTTAGGGCTCTAAGACCGTTCTCACCAATGTGACCAAGTCGTTGGTGCCACAAAATTTTCTTCTCCATAGGAAGCTTCATTTCCAAGGAATAAGTGCACCCTTAGGTACCCAAAATGCATGACCATAAGATGAATTAATGCTTTTGTTCTCTAATCTTGTATGGTATTGTAAATTATGACTTATTGACTAATTATTGATTGACGTGAATTGAATAACTTGATTGACTAATTATCGCTAATTATTGAATGTACATATCATGTATATCATGTATGGGATCGCTAAATTTGTAAAGTACAAATATTAAAATGTCCTATTAATTTCAACTTTAATTTCACATTAATGTCCTATATTAATGTCTTGAGTATGAACATAAAATGCATAAATGTACATGTGTAAATTAAAATTGAATAATAATAAAGTCCATAATTTACAACATATTATGTGCGTGAAACCAATATATTAAGCACATGAAATAAAGTCCATCAAAGTACAACCCATGAACTAAAGTCCAAAAAAGTACTTAGAGTACATGAGAAACCAAATATGTTGTCCATGAGATAATCAAATATAACCCATAAAATCATGTTTAGGTCATGTGTTGTCTCTATAATCAAGAGACCTCTTCACACCATGCAGACTATGCAGATGACTTGAAACACTCTGTACAAGAGAAAGATGAAATTAGATCTAAGACGATGACAAATGATTTAATGAAAATTTAATTTATAATTCATCATAAAATTAAATTACCATCATATCTGGGTCTAGATGCTCTAGTGCATCTGAACCAACCTCTAAATTCTCTTAATCAATCTACACAAACAATCTACAAAGAAAGTTGAAATTAGATGTAAGTCTACAATTAAAAATAATTTAACTCAATTTAATTTACAACTTATCATATTTTAATTGTATAGTATTCTGAGGTTGTGCATCCTCTTCTCCAAGACCTATTTGTACATGCTCAACTACAAGATGTGTCTCATGCTATAAAATAAAAAAAGAATTTAAAACATGCATTAGCTCATATATATATATATATATATATATATATATATATATATATATATATATATATATATATATATTCAATTTTAAATTTTAAATTAAAGTTTCATAATATATAATTTGTAATTGACTTTAAATGTAATAAAATATTTAAATTACCATGATATCTGGAGCCTGCTTTGCATGTCCTCCTGGAGGTATAACTATGACTGGGTCATGGCAGAAAGTAACACTAACAAAGTCCTACAAGATCAAATTTAAAGCATGCATACTTGAATTATGTTAAAATATATATATTCAAGTTTGCACATTTTGTATAGAAAGTTTTTTAAACAACCTTAAAATAAGAGGCCTCACGAGTAGCCACAACATCTAATGTTTGCTCGATGCCCATTCTCATTGGCGTATCAACCTAGACATACATGTAGACATTTAATGCTTATAATATTTACAAGTGTAGATGGACATTTGATACATAGTGAATTCAAAATTCATAATTGAACTATACTAATGTAAGTTAAACAATTTACAATATAAATGTACCTGCCCCTGATCTATGATGCCCCGACAGTGGAGGAGTGCTCGAAAACCCCTCAGGTGGAATCAACGTGGAAGTCGATTGAATCCCCTAAACCAACATATATATTTTAAACATATGTTCATGATTCAATTATAAATTTAAAACTCAAGTTAAAAATTATTTCATATATAATTTAAAAAATTGAAATCAAAATACCCCATAAGGGTTTCCGACTAGGATTGGTGTTGATGTATGTACTCATGGAGCAGATGATTGCCCCATCGTTAGTGTCATCTATACACGAAATAGTTTGATTGTTAAAATGTATTGAAAACTTTTCTTTGATATATACATTCATTAAAATTCTTATAAAATGAACATGTAGATGCATATTTATACCTATGTCACAGTGTCCTCAGGGTGATGGCCTACTATAAGAAATTCTACAAATGAACTAAGGTGATCAAATGAACCACCAAAATCTCCACGTCCATCTGAACTAGGTGTGGCCTGATCGGGTCCATAGAATAACAGATGGAAACTAGTACATACATGCAGGACTCTTGACACTCTTGGAGTGGTACTCAGACCATCTCCATAAAACACTCCTCCATCATCGTCATCTCTATGCTCCCTACTCGCTATCACAGAAGCATGCTGATCAAGGTCTCTTGCGAGTGTACTAAGGGATCCTAATGTCAAGACCACCGCACGTTGATGTACAAGTGCGAGAATGACATGACCAAGAGGAGCAACAAGGGGTTGTGTATGCATGGGGCATTAGGGATCAAACCTTGCCCCTAACCTCTGTTGTGGCATGACACCACCAACACCCTAAAATGATTTAAAATCAAAATAATTGGGTTTTTTCCCCATAAAAAATTCTACATATAGTTTCCTCGAAAAATACAATGGGACCACCAAATTAGCGTGTGGTGGACTGTCAAATACCATATACCATCAATCCCAAAAATATGCACTCATTTGTGGATGTATACACCAGCTCATGGATATTCTAGATTTATTGGGAGGAATGGGTTGCCGAGTCACAGGGTTGAGAAAGCAAGGGGGTAGATGGGCCTTTGTTATTTTAAGGTCTAAAATTTGTTTATAGGAGAGATCATCTACATAAAATTGTCTCATCTGCTCTCTTTCTTGTCGATGCCTATTTAGATCAGAATCAATAGTCCTAATGACAACCACGACATTTTGCATCGCAAATGCAAAATGTCTCACGTGTGGTGGAATCAATGCTTGATTCTACATAGCATTGATTCAATTTTGAATGGATGTAACTTGATCATTTATGCATGCTCGCAAGCGAGCCTCATCAGATGCAACAGATGTTGGAGGTGGGATATTAGGTTGAGGGGGTGGAGGGGGAGGTGGAGTTGGCTGAGGTACTAGATTAATGATATCATCAATGTTAAATTGATCCATGATATCGGATATAAGTGCACCTGCATTAAATTATACAAAATTAACAAACTTACAAAATTACAAGAAATAGTTAAATTTGAAACACACATGCAAATTTTTTTAAATAGGATGTGCATACATATACATACACATACATATACATTGATTGAACTTGAGCATGTGGATACAAAATTTAAAATTTAACATGTACATACATTTAAAATAAAAAATATGATGCATATTTTGCATGCATACATCATTCAACTAAACTATGTACATACATACAAATTTCAAAATTTAAGATCTAGAACTATGAAATTTTAATACATGTACATACTAAAAAATAAACTTGAAACATTCACAAAAATCTCATTTTATGTCTAACACACACACACACACACACACACACATATATATATATTACATTTTTCCAACAGGGGAAATCATGATCTAGTAGATAGTCATAAAATATATACTATTATAAATTCATCATTATAAGTCCACTAAATTCATAAATTCATGTCACTAAAAATATCCATCCAACCAAAATCATAAATTCCTGTCATTAAAATATCCATCCAACCAAATCCATAAATTCATCACACAAAATATCCATCAAACCAAATTCATAAATTCATAACTATAAGATCATTGTCTTAATTTAGAAACTATTGTGGCTCTCTATTGCATCTCTTCATTTCTTTGTGTTTTCCTTTTCAAAATTAGAAGTTATCCTCTCCTCTAGCCATTGTCAATGCTCATCTAAGATCCCATCCATAGCCCTAACAACATCAACAATGGTTTGCATCCTAGATGCAAACATCCTCACAGGTGGTGCGATACATTCTTCATTTTGAATAATGTTGATTTGATCTTGGATGGTTCTAACATTGGCATTGATTTGTGCTTGCAAGTGAGTACCATCGATTTCAGGTGGTGGAGGTGGGGGGTTATGAGGTGGAGTGGGTGGAGGTGGAGGTGAAGGTGGTTGAGATGGATGGTGTGGAGGTGGATTACGAATATTATTGAATTGATCCATGTGATCTCTAAGATATAAGTGAACCTGCATTTGATTTGTAATTTTAAAATGTAAGATACATGTTTAGGAAATACCCTTAAACCATTCAATATAAATGGCCTAATTGAATACAAATGATAAAATATGTAAGTCTCATTTATGTCTAAGGCATGTTACTTGAATGAAAAAACAATTAACTATTAATATAGGACAATTTATGAATGCTATAGGGTTTATGGTTTAGAGTTTAGGATTTAGGATATAGGTTAATAGGATGGCTTAAGGGGATCTATATAGTAAGGTCCTAGTATGAAATGACATGGCTTTTAAGTGAATAAAATTTGGTGAATATTCCCAAGGCAACCAAATTTCATTAAGGTCCGAGGCAACTTCACCAAATTTTATTCACTTGAGCCATGCCATTTTGTCCTAGGAACTTACTAGACATAGATCCCCTTAAGCCATCCTATCACCCTAAGCTATGAATTGATCAACCTAGATCATGAAATATCATTCATATTATAATCTTGCATGATCTTATTATTATTAAATTTGGTTGCCTTGGGGAACTTCACCAAATTTTGAGAGCTTATTTGATCTCCTTAATAAATGTCATATTAGGACCCCTTAAGACATCCTAAAGTATGGATTAAGTGTATCTATATGTAGTAAGGTCCTAGTACAAAATGACATGGCTTAAGTGAGTAAAATTTGGTGAATATGCCCAAGGCAACCAAATTTCATTAAGGTCCTAGGCAACTTCACCAAATTTTATTCACTTGAGCCATGTCATTTTGTCCCAGGACCTTACTAGACATATATCCCCTTAAGCCATCCTATCACCCTAAATTGTAAATTGATCAACCTAGATCATGAAATTTATCTCATTCATATTATAATCTTGCACGATATTATTATTGTTAAATTTGGTTGCCTTGGGAAACTTCACCAAAATTTGAGAACTTATTTGATCCCCTTAAGAAATGTCATATTAGGACCCTTTAAGACATCAATTTATGGTTTAGGGCGATAAGATGGCTTAAGGGGATCTATGTCTAGTGAGGTCCTAGGATAAAATGACATGGCTCAAGTGAATAAAATTTGGTGAAGTTTCCCAAGGCAACCAAATTTCATTAAGGGCCTAGGAAAAAATGATGGCTTTAGGGTTTAGGGTAATAGAATGACTTAAGGGGATCTATGTAGTAAGGTTCTAGGAAAAAATGACATGGCTTAAGGGAAAAAAATTTGGTGGAGTTTCCTAAGGAAACCAAATTTCATTTTAAGGTCCTAGGACAAAATGAATGCTTTAGTGTTTAGGGTTTAGATTTTAGAGTTAATGGTTTAGGGTTTAGGGAACTTAGGGTGAATTTTGGTGGCCCTTGGAATAATGGACTTGCAAGTTAGTGAACAAAATTTTCTTGTGGAATAGTTGATTGAGATAGCTCTTGTTTCAACTAACCAACCTAGATCATGAAATCTCATTCATTTTATAATCTTGCATGATCTTATTATTGTTAAATTTGGTTGCCTTGGGAAACTTCACCAAATTTTGAGAACTTCTTTGATCCCCTTAAGAAATGTCATATTAGGACCCCTTAAGACATCGATTTACAGTTTAGGGTGATAGGATGGCTTAAGGGGATCTATGTCTAGTGAGGTTCTATGACAAAATGACATGGCTCAAGTGAATAAAATTTGGCGAAGTTTCCCAAGGCAACCAAATTTCATTAAGGGACTAGGAAAAAAATGATGGCTTTAGGGTTTAGGGTTTAGAGTTTAGAGTTTAGGGTTTAGGGTAATAAGATGGCTTAAGGGGATCTATGTAGTAAGGTCCTACGGAAAAATGACATGGCTTAAGGGAACGAAATTTGGTGGAGTTTCCTAAGGCAACCAAATTTAATTTTAAGGTCCTAGGAAAAAATGAATGCTTTAGTGTTTAGGGTTTAGATTTTAGAGTTCAGGGTTTAGGGTTTAGGGAACTTAGGGTGAAGTTTTGGTGGCCCTTGGAATAAAGAACTTGCAAGTTAGTGACTAGTTTATAAATATTTTTTATTTTATGAATAGATTGACTATTTCCGTAATAGAAACACATAATTATGTATTATTAAGATTGAGTTTGATGTACATATTTTAACTCAATATTTTTTTAATTGAATATTTTATTTAACATTTTTTTCATTAATATTTCCCACTTAAATGAATTTTATGATATAAAATGTGTAGATGCTAAAATCTGAAAAATGTTTAAAATTTTACACACATTAGCATGTTAGTCATTTAAAACACAACAAATTAAACATCCCTATTGTTGATGTTATTAGCAGTGTCAGGCTGTTTCTTCTAGATCAACGATTGGAGATAATTCAAATATAGCCTAACAACTATTTGAATTATATATTTATCTTGGCCGTCATGAGGCGCATGAAGAGATACGTCTTTCACTAATTAATGTTTAGATGAGGAGGCACATTTTTGTTAAATCCGACATGATTAAATGAAGAGTCACCATTAATAAAGAGTCACATTTTTTGTTTATAATAGCCGACCTTGAAGTGGCGCGGTTCTTCTTCAAGGCCGACTGATCTTGAATAGACACATCTCTTCCTTCATTGTGTATATATGCTTGATGGATCTTCCTTGTTTCAGCATTTAGTTCATTCGATATACTTCATTCATTCAGTCATTGGTGCGAGTTCTCTATAAGGCAGATCGAGTTCATCATCTAGAGGAGATCAACATATTGTTGGCTAAGATTATCATTATCAAATTGTCTCAATCTATTATTATATTGCATGAGATTGGAGTGCATGTGATAGGCCTTCATATCGGCCTCTATTGTAAAGGAGACTCTATTGTTAATCAATATATAAGTGATATATCATTGTTGGATTTTTCTCCCTCAAGTAGAGGGTTTTCCTAGGGTATCTGCTGTGTTATTGTGTTATTTTTGAATTAAACTTCTGTGCTATTAATCTAATCATAAAACTAACATGGTATCAGAGTGGGTTTGAAGAAGATCATGATCAGATTTCTTATAACAATGATACTCTTTTCTCTCCTCTTTTTTTTCTATCTTTATCCATTAGTAAAGATGGTGAATGGTCTTAAGATTGAGGATAGACTCGAGGGAGCTTCAAATTATACATAATGGAGGTTCAAAATCATGCTCACCTTGGAAGAGAATGATTTGGCTGAATTTGTGGAGACCAAAGTTCCCGAACTAGCGGAGGAAGAAGAGAAGTTGTAGTGGAGGAAGAAAGACATCAAGGAAAAGAATATGTTAGTTGATTCTGTAAAGGATCATATCGTTATGATTGTCTCCAAGTTGAAGACGGAAATAGAGATGTTTAAAACCTTGGAGGAGATATACGAAATCAAAAACACCAGCTGGGAACTTGAACTGAAGCAACAAATTCATCATGTTAAGATGGCGGAAGGAGAATCTATCATTGCTTACTTCATGAAGATTTTCGAATTGAGAGATCAACTCTCTACTATTGGTCATTTTGTTGATGTCAAGGATTTGACCATGCTTTCCCTTAATGGTCTTCCTTCATCTTGGGAGTCTTACATTCAAGGAATCAGTGCAAGATCGAAACTTCCCAAGTTTGATTGTTTGAGGGAAGATTGTATTCAAGAAGTGTCTAGGTTGGCTGCGAGGGGTATTGGTCAAAGCTCTACAAGTGAAGACATTCATGTTATTTTCAATCAATCCTCAAAGAAGAAAGGGAAAGGTGGAAAGAAAGGATATTTCAAGAGGAATAGAGATGAAGGAGCTGATGGTGCTCCCGCATTCAAGAACAATTGGGACCTCTCCATAGTCCAATGTTTTCATTGTGACAAGTTTGGTCACTATGCAAAGGATTTCCCAACTAGGAAAAATTAGCATGCTTCATTTGCAGATGTGGATGAGATCTCTCCTCATAATGATTCTAGGGAATTTATATTCTAAGTCATGGGCCTAAGTTCAAGTTGTGAAGGTTGTGTGTTGATTTGTGTGCAAGAGCAACATATCCTACTGCGTCTAGTATTTGCATTCATCAGAAAATTTAAAGAGATAAGTATTCTTTGTTTTCTGAGTTATATCATTTATTTGGATCTTGTAATTATTAAACAGAGATAGTGGTTTCTCTTGAATTGTGCATAAGATCCTTTGAAGATTTCATTTATTGCAAGTTATTTCATGCTGGTTTTTTTTTGAGTGTGACTTTGAAATAAAAAGAGAATTACAATTTTGATGGTGATTAGTTGGTCACATCGATATCATTCTCTAATTCATGAACTGTGATAGAGCCTTGATCTCTTGGAGAGAGTTGGTTCCACATGCTAATTGCATAATGCATTCAAGAAATCTATAGTTGTGCAGATTATCTTTTGTTGTGCTGAGTTTAGTACTCTCGAGAGGAGTTAAAGATGGAAGAAAGAGTTTTTATCAGAATTCAATAAAGATAAGTTTCTTTATCCCTTCATTCTGATCTTTTAATATATTTATCTTATAGGTTGACTCATTTATTTATGTTCTAATATTGTTCATAAATTATTATGTATTCATGCTATAACTTGGAATAGTAAACCTTGTATGATTCTAGCCTTGATATTTCTTTGGATAGTTATAAACTGTTAGTAATCTCTCTCCAAAATGCTTTCAGACAAGAAGGTGATGAGATATTTCTTGGTGATGAAAAGATTGAGGCATCTTGTGAGGAAGTCATGCCGACCCAAGAAATGATCAAGCGTGAAGTCACAAATTGCAGCCATGGGACTGAGTTGGTGGCTAGAGGGAGCTCACTTCCAAAAGTTTTCTTTGCAATCTCTGAAGTAGGGATCAAGAGGGAGTTTTGTAACTCATTGAGAAGACGTGAAGATTACTGTATTACAAGGCTAAGTGTTAAATTCTTGAAAGACCTCTTCAACTGCTAAGATCAAAATTGCACAATAAAGTCATCTAGATTTGACATTGGTAGCTCCACAAACCTATTCAGAATAGTGTGATCTGGGATGAGGTCAAGGAGGACTATCTTGAACTCTCTATAGTACTAGAGGTGTGCACTAGAAAACATTTATCTAAGGAAAGTGTTGCAGAAAATCTTGGACGAAGAGGTCAGAAGGTTGATGCAAGTGCTTGAAGATTCAGAGGGAGCCTACTGAACCTAAAGAAGATGGTAATCTAGTTGATCTTGGTTCTTTATGTTGGTTTATGAAAACCAATTTTTAGAAGCTTAAGGAGGTTGTAGCTAGTTCAAATCTAGTGGATCCTACTATGTATAGTCAGTTGATTGGATCGTTGATGTATCTATACTAGACTGGATTGTAGTAAGTGCATTTTGTCAAGTTCATGTGTGAACCAAGGAAAATACTTCTAGTTGTAGCAAAGCATATCCTGAGATACTTGCGTGGAACAGTTGGATATGGGTTGAGATATTCTTCAGATGTGGATTTGAAGTTGCATGGTTATACTAATTCTAATTGGGAAGGGAGTGTCACTGATCGGAAGAGCACCTCTAAATGTAGCTTCAGTAGTGGGTCTGCTATGATATCTTGGTGTAGTAGGAAGCAATCATTTTTAGCATTGAGTATAGCTTAGGTAGAGTATATTGCAGCTTGTGTGGCAGCTCGTGAAGTAGTGTGGCTTTGTAAGCTCCTTGCAGGATTGTTTGGACAATCAATGGAGCCTACTATCATTCATTGTGATAACCAAAGTTGTGTGAAGCTTTCTATCAATCCTGTGTTTCATGATAGAACCAAGCATGCTGAGATCAAATACCACTATATCAGAGATATGGTATTCAGGAAAGCTATATAGTTGAGGTATATCAGCACTGATGAGTAGACGACATAAATTCTCACCAAGCCTCTCTCTAGAATAAAGTTTGTGTACTTTCAAGATAAGCTTGGTATGGTGGAGAATCCAGCCTTAACTGAGAAAGAGTCTTAGTATCAATGATCCTCTGTAATGAGTTCTTAGTGAGAGAAGTTCGAGGTGAAATCCCTTGATAACGAGTTCTTCTCTGTGAGAGAAGTTCGAGATGCAATTCCTTGATTAATGAGTTCTTCTTTGTAAGAGAAGTTCGAGGTGAAATACCTTGATTGCACCCTTTGGTAGAGCCATGGTGGATGTCATGTGTGTGACTCCATGACAAAATCACATGAGAGAGTCCATGATGATTTTCTTGTACTTGTGTTTTCACCCTCTGGGATAGCCATGGTGAAAGTCATGTTGAGGTGACAACATCACACAAGTGATGAACACTTGTACATACCATACATGGTTGTAGCCATTATGGTTGATATCATATTGAGGTGATATCTAATATCATGATGAGGTGATATTCTTCTTTTCCACTTATGGTTGTAGCCATAGTGGTAGATATCACGATGACATGATATGTCTTGTGCAGCTGGAAGTATCATCCCTAGCTGAGAGGGAGTGTTGATGTTATTAGCAATGTCGGGCTGCTTCTTCTAGATCAGTGATTGGAGGTAATTCAAATATAGCCTAATGACTATTTGAATTATATATTTATCTTGGCCATCATGAGGTGCATGAAGAGATACGTCTTTCACTAAATAATGTTTATATGAGGAGGCACATTTTTGTTAAATCCGACATGATTAAATGAAGAGTCACCATTAATAGTCACATTTTTTTTGTTGTAATAGCTGGCCTTGAAGTGGCATGATTCTTCTTCAAGGCTGACTCATCTTGAATAGACACATCCCTTCCTTCATTGTGTATATATTCTTGATGGATCTTCCTTGTTTTGACATTTAGTTCATTCGATATACTTCATTCATTCAGTCATTGGTGTGAGTTCTCTATAAGGCAGTTCAAGTTCATCATCTAGAGGAGATCGACATATTGTTGGTTGAGATTATCATTATTAGATTGTCTCAATCTATTATTATATTGCATGAGATTGGAGTGCATGTGATAGGTCTTCATATTGGCCTCTATTGTAAAGGATACTCTATTGTCAATCAATATATAAGTGATATATCATTGCTGGGTTTTTCTCCCTCAAGTAGAGGGTTTTCCTAGGGTATCTACTGTGTTATTGTGTTATTTTTGAATTAAAATTTTGTGCTATTAATCCAATCATAAAAGTAACACCTATGAAATACTCTATCATGTTAAATATGCAACCAAAGAAACAATGAAACTAAAGAAAAACATATTAAAACATGATGCAAACTATATCTCATAATGGATTGGTGCTACTTTGATGTGGAAAGTAGCTCTTTCCTAACCCTTGATAAGCTTTGTGATGACTTGATGTAGATTTGATGCTTCCTTGGAGAAAATCTTGCATAACCTAGCTATAAAACTTGAAAATGGATGAAGGATGGATGAGCAAAATTCAAAATCTAAAGATTATAACTTTACATGAAGTTGTGGATCCAAAATACAAAGGAAAGCCTCTTATTTATAGATGAGAATGTTGAAGAATGAGGCAAAATGGATGAATGTGGGATCATTCAACATCCAATGGCCAAGCATGCCATTTGTCAAGATGTGAATGGAGGAAGATTGAGCACATTTTGATCAATGTGCAAGTTTGAAATTTGAATTTGATGAAATGACATGTTTAGGGGGGATGAAAGATGAGTTAAATGCCAAGTTTGATTTGTGTAAGAGACATGTAAGAGACATGTAAGATCTCTTAAATTCTTTGTTGGATGGACAAGTCATTTTGGGAGGGAGATTTCAAAACTGGAGGAATATTCCACTTGAGATTCCCTTTTGAATGAAATAGAAGAATTTATAAATCAAATAAATTGATTTATTGTGTAAGTTGTAAAAGCTAGAGGATTTGATGGATTAGGATTAGGATTAATCATGATTTGATTAATTTAGATGAAGATTTAGCTGATTTGACATTTGACTTAGATTTTTGGATTTATTTAAATAAAATGGGCAGAAATTGATGCATTAGATTTAATTAAATATAGTTTGATTTATTTAATTAAAAGGGATGGTGTTAGATTTAAATCAAATAAAGGTTAATTTATTCAATTTAAAGGAGATGACTTTAGAATTTAATTAAATAAAATGAATTATTTAATTAACAGAGGAGCATTAGGATTAATTAAATAAAATGATTTATTTAATTAAAAGAAGATGATGACTTAATCAAATAAAGTTGTTTTATTTAATTAATAGAGGATTTATATGATGAATTTAATTAAATAAAGATTATTTAATTAAATGGTTAGTAAACAAGTGATTTAGGAAGAATTGATGTTAGTAGATCATGATCAAATGCGTGATATCAATCAGTATATTTTTCATGTCTACAAAATGTATAATATAAAATAGTTAATGTTGAATCAAGTATTTTATTTTGGATTATTTGGAATTGAAAGAACCTAAAAGAAAGAAAAGAAAAATATTTAGATTCTTTTAGTGTCTAGGTAACTAGTGCAAATTGAGATTTTAGACTAAACTAGAAGCCTAATTAACAACTAATTGACTAGAATGAGGGTTAATATTTTTGAAAGACAAGAGACAACACATGCAAACAAGAAATGGAAACAAGACATGACTAAGAGAGATCAAAACATAAAATAGAAATGAATGCAAATATTATCTAATTAAGTGACAATTGGAAATAGATTGTACAAGGATTTAAGAATTTGCGAACTAAATTTGCAAACAAACATTGATAAAATTTATGAATTCTAACTATTCTTTAACATATTTTTTTCTAATCTAATTATAATTTAACATTGAAAATAAAGTTTGATATATTGTTTTCTCCATACAATGCAAATGAAATTTAAAACATTTAAGCAATGCAAATGATTTTTTTCCATTATCAAATATTCTTGAGCTCAAAATCAAGGAACCTTTTCAAATGCAAAATGATTTGTTTGATTTGAATTTAGGGTTTTAGCAATTTTTGTTGTTTCAATTCAAGTTAGGATTTCAATCTAAGCAATTAGGGTTTTTAATGCAATTTTTTTGCTTCGTTTCAAACTAGGGTTTTCAAATCCAATTTTTTTGTTTGATTTGAATTTAGGGTTTCAAAAAGCTTGATTAGGGTTTTCAAATGCAATTTTTTTATTTCATTTCAATTTAGGGTTTTGAAATGCAAATTTTTGTTTCCTTTCAATTAGGGTTTTCAGATGATTTTCTTTTGGTTTGATTGAATTTAGGTTTCAAAAGCTAAATTTTGTTTTTAAAATACAAATTTAAGGTTGGTTTTTTCCTTTCTATTCAATATATTTAGGTTTCATTGAATTTTTTTTATCTATTTCTACAAATCATCATTTCTACTATTACACAAAATAAAATGCTTAAAACACTAACTAAATTGAAAAAAAACATGCTAAAATCTATTCTTGTATTTAAAATTTTAATAAAAAAACAAAAAAAAGCAAAAAATTGGGGGTGGACACATACCTGAAGGTCATTACATTATCACTATCTGTCGCCCATGCCGATTCGAGATCCCATGCTGAGAAAAATGAGTTTCATTTGTTTTTAAAAAAATAAATACCATCTTAAAATGGGATCCTGATTATTACAAAACGGGATCCCGATTTGTAAAAAATGGGATCCCATTTTGTAATAATCGGGATCTCGTTTCACGTCCATCGGTTCGGGAATCCTTAACAAACTTTAAAAAGTAGGATCCTGTTTGGAATTTAGGCTCAGGATCTCGAAGCTAAACGAGATCCCGATTTTTAAAAATTGGGATCCCATTTTTGCAATGTCGATTTCATTTTTCTGGCTAAGGAAAAAACTTACACGTTTCATGGAATCAACTTCTTGCACTTACCCTGACAATCATAAAGATTCTTCTCCCAACACTTCTCTCCTTTGTGATGAAAGTGTTGTAGTCTTAGAAGAACCAAACATTGAATTCCATGAGAATTCTATTTCTGACTCTTCTGAAGAAATCTTAGCTCAAGAGGATGAGATCATAGCTACATTTCTTAACCTTACTTTTCCCCACCTTCAATCATCCTTAAATACCCTTTTCACTTATGGAATTGATATGAAAAAACAAGATACAATCATTGATAACACTATTTATCATAACACATTCCCCCCTTGTAAAGGAAAGGTGTTGATAATAGAAGATGAAATTAATGACCATCATGAGAATCCTATTCATCTTTCATATTGTAATCAATCAATTATCAAACCAAAAAAGAAAGTGAAAAGTGTTTCAAATCCAAGAAACAAAAGAAGCATGATCCTCTTGAACTTTTAAACATGGCCTACTAAAGGTATCCAAGACTGAGAATGATTTTTACACTCTCTTACATTGGGGATTAATTAAGTTACCACCTAAACCCGAAAAATTAACAAAAAAGAAAAGTGACAAAAAATGGACCATATTGTGCATATCAGAGAATATTTAGACATCAAACCGATGATTCTCATGATTTACAAGAACTATTGAGAAAATATGAAAAGGATCCAACATGACTAAAATGCATGCACTTTACTCCTTTCCATGTGATAGTTGTAGGATCATAACATACTCACTATTGCATGTTTTACATTCATTGCCAATCATTTTCTATATTGCAAAGAGATCATTCTCACCACTTATCTTAGCTCATCCTTGTCCCAAACTTAGTGGGGGAAAGGATTTAGAGAGCCTTGTCCTACTTTGGCACTTGACATCGTCCCTTTGGCAAGCTATCTTCCTTCTGCATATACCAAATGTAAGATTGGGATGCAGAAAACTTGCTATAGGTTGACTCGCATGTTCCTTACAAGTCATGTCTTTATTTTCTTTTGATGTTATTTGTATGATTGTATGTGCATAATGTGATCCCCTATATCATTCTATTTACAATGTCTTGATGTTTATTCCTCTATTTTGTACTAACATTCTTATATATGTCGTAAAACTTTATCTTTTTATTTTATCTTGTGTTTTCCTTTTGGGGATGACACAATGTGTCGAGACATTTTGGTCTCTTCCATGTTGACCCAAAAGATTTTTCTTTGTTTTCGCTCTCTATGTGTCATTGTTCCAATTCGATGAGTTATTTGGGGAATGATAAAGTTTTTGAGCTCTATAATATCGTTGTAGCAAAGACATACATTGACCCCAAATCCATGATTCCTTGTGTTATTTTAGTATTTCATTTTGGGGGAAACCTGTTTTCATGATGTAGCTTCATTTGGAAACATATGCTTGACATAGGGCTTTCCAAATAGGCTCTCATATCTTGTTTATCATTTATCATTTTCTAATTTAAAGTAATTGATGACAATGTTGTGTTTAGTAATTTATTTAAAGTGGGGGAATACATTAGCATTCATTTTTAAACTTTTGACTATATCTTATGTTTCATAGTGTGGTCTTCTTACTTCTTGTGATGTGTCTTCTTCTTGGTGGTGTCATTGGGTTTTTCGTACTTCAAGAGTGCAACATTTCTTTCCATACGACATTCCTCTTAGTGGTGATGCTACACATTACATTCCATAAGTTGTGGATCTTTTATCCTAGACTTGTCCTCTCTTGGAGACATTAGGCATGATGTTCCCTAAGAGGAGACCTTACATGAAGTAAGTAAAACGACTTTGAACATGTCTTATCCTATTTGAATTTTGTTCATAAGTGTTTAGCATAACACAACTTGCTAACCTTTTGAGGCTCAAAGTTACAACCTTTTTCATGGCCACCAAACATAACACACCTTGCTTGCTAGTGGAGCCATGTTTGTTCATAAGTGCTTAGAAACACAACTTGCTAAGCCTTATGAAGCTTGAAGTTCATATTGTGTGGTGCCTTATTAAAGTTATTGGAGGTATAGCTTTGGTATGGTTATGGGATCCTAATAATATTCTCTCATTTTCCACTTTTGGGGGCTCACCTAGTCGATAGTGGATTTCACTAGCCCATGTGAGTGTGCATTGTTGTTTGCATAGTGGACAACTAGTTGCACTTTTAAATTTTTTTGGACAAATAACTAAGGCTTGATCCACCACGAGTTGGACAAATAGTCGAGGCTTGATCCATCCCTTTTCCCTTTCTTTTTCTTTCTTTCTTGAGTATTTGAATTTATATGATTATCTTGTCATTGCTACATAAATATGTTTAACATAGGCATGTGTCTCCTTGTGCATTTGTTGGTTTTTCCATGAGATCTTAGATCTTGAGGGCTCGATCATCCTCCTTGATCTTTTTCATCTTATCTTTCCAATAATTGTACAATTATACCTCTCTTGATTATCTACTTTAGTGTGAGTTTGATGCAAGGTCATCCTCTTACTAAAGTGGGGGCTAAATGTAGTGTAGAAAAATGTATCCCTTTACATTTTCACATTTTGTTTGGGCCCTCCTAATTAAATCGGACTTCATAATTCCTTATTTTGGTGTTGATAAATGTATCCCTTTACATTTTCACACTATTTTTTGGCCCTCTTAATTAAAAGAGACTTAATTATGTCTTAATAAGCCCTATTTTACATCTACAAGCCTAATAAGTTACATTTTTTGAAGGGGAAACCTAACAATAATTAATGCCAAAACATAACACTTTACCTTGAGCAATGTGTGTTCCAGGAATAGGGACCTGGCATGGGTGAATGGGTCCTCCCTAGGGGTGAAGCCACAATAGTGGTTTACAATTTGATGGAGGAAGGAAAACTGAGAAAAAAATGACCCCATGGCAGAAAAATTGGTTTTAGGGGTTCAAATGAACTTACAAGTTCAACCGAACCCAAAAGGGGTTCACTTGAACTAGGGTTTGAGTGAACCTATTAATTACTGGGCCCACATTTCCTACCCAAAAAAAGAGAGGAAATGCACATTAAAGGGTGGCTCGCTCGAACTAGGGTTCGTACGAACACCCCTTATTCCTCATTCTGCCCCTAAAACACAAAAAAAAACTAAAATTTTACGCTTCGAAGCTCGAGTTGAGGATGAAAATGGAGGAGTCTTCAAAAACCCAACTAGAATCAGGTAGTCCTCGAAATGAGATATCCAATGAATATAATTTTAATATGTTTTGGTTTTATTATATATTTGTTTTTTTAGTTTTATTAAACATAGGTTTTTCATCGAAAATGAAGGCCTTTGTTCTACATGTGGAAAAATAGAAAATTATCAATTTTTTGAAAAATATGAGTGCACCAGATATTTAAGTCCTTGATCCAACAAAAAAAAAATGAATTTCGATATATATAAAAAAATTACGTGTTATACGGTCGTGCTATGTCTGAATTGTAATTGGTTTGATTTCAAAACTTGATTAAAGAAAAAATATTTAATAAAAAAATATCTAACCAAGTGGAAGCACTTGATATCAGAGTTACAAATCTAAATTTGAAATAATTAGAATTTTATCCTTCATGTGGAAAAAAAGTTATGTGCTATACGGTGTGCGTCACTTTTTAAAAATGCTATTTTTTGAAAAAAACCATTTTTTGTGGGAGATGGAAAAAGAAGTTCAATATAATTCCAAAAATTTTGAAAAATATATTTTAAGAATCTACAGACAAAATGTGACGAGACTCTAGTTTACATCATCTTCAAATTCCTCACGGTTTAGCTACTAGAGGTGCCCAAATGTGAAGATTTAGTTAAAAATAATAATTTCAGTGTCCAGTTTGGCCAAAAATTGTAAACCACTATTGTGGGATCACCCCTAGGCCTTTGAAACTAAATTTAAAAATATGTTTTTGGTGGTATTTTAGGGTCCCAAAATCCATATTTCAATTTCAGCTTGTAATATTTGAATTTTGGGAAATTAAGGATACACACTTATAAATACAAGGTTATTTCTATATAAAAGTGGATGATCAAGATAATTCAAGAGAAGATTTATCAAAGATTTATTGCAGCAATCAAGATCTATTCATCATGTCAAAGTCTTTTTGCATCATGCATGTTTTTGGAGCTAACATTATGATGTAGGTTTCAAGATCAAGTTCAAGCATTCAAAGAATTATTTCAAGTATCAAGATCCACATCCATTGAAGCCATTTCATGCAAGTTTCAGATCTTCCACAATATCCATTACCAAGATTTATATAAGGGCTTGTTGAATGGTAACATAAAATTGTTCATTCTTCATACCCTCTTTCATGCTTTATTTCAATTCAAGGTTTGATTACCAAAAGGGGTTTTGCCAAGGAAAACCCCCATTCACCAAAACAAAAAAATTTCCCCTCTTGTGTTCTATTGAAGATTTAGGTTGAAGAAGGATTGAAGACCTCTTGAAGTGTAAGATTAAAAAGTTGTCAAAGTTGTTGTCAAATCATGGAATCTCACCTACATATTTGATTTCCAACTTTTTGACACTAAAACCTAGAAAAATTAGAAGCTACAGATCAACATCAGAGGCTCCCAAAAAATTTCTGAAAACCTCGACTAAAGACCCATTTACCCATGGGTGAATGGATCCTAGATAGCCTCCTGAAAGTGACTTTTGGCGACTGATAAATATAATTCTGCCCTTCTTAGATTTGCAATTAGTTTTCTATTTCTTCTAATATTGAGTTTCATATTAGTTTTTCAAGTTTGAATTGGCATAATTAGGTTGATTTATTATTTTTATTTTTTGTTCCAAAAGTGTTGTTTGAACTTTACCCCCGTCCTCAAAGCATAAGGAAATTTAAATATTCTCACATTGAGTTGATTAACTTAAGGGTTGTTAGTAAATTATTTGTGGGGATCTCATTTCCTAATGAAATAAAGGAAAATAGGTCTATCTATTATCATATTGGTGAACCTCATCTCTCCCCCTAAACCTATTTTTTCGTTGTTTCATTTTGGTGAACCTGACTTTTGAGCATCATAATTTTCTAATTTTGGCTTGTCCATTTGCAACGCTAGATCTAGGATTTGCATAACTTTGCATTGTATTGGATTGATTTGCATCTCATTTAGGGTTTATTACTTGTATTAGTTTGTATCTCATTTAGAGTTTTAGGTTTGCATTTTTGCATTCTTTAAAATCTAGAAAATTCAAAAAACTCAATCATTTTGCATAGTGTTTATATATAACATTGCATGACCAGTCATTTACGTTAGAAAATTGAATCAAAATTGCATCTCAAATTAAGTCTTTTTTCTTTTCATTTAGCATCATTTTACATTTGCATTCAAACCTGATTTTCTAGAAATCTAAAACTGTAACCAACTATTTGAACCCAAAATCTAAAAGCATAAAAATCAACTCAGAAATCTAAAAATTAATTTTTAAAAATTGTGAAGTGAGACCCATTCACCCATGGGAAAATGAGTCCCTAATCAAGGATTTTTATGAATTTCTAAGCATCAAAATAACTGTTTTTGCATTCGGTTTGCCGTTTCAATCTCTAAAATATTTGTTTGCTAAAATTGTTCATATTAAGGTTAATTTCTCAAATTTAGTGCATTGTTTGAATTCAAATTTATATCATTTTTAGGTTTTTGCATAGTATAATAAAAAAATCTTGTTTTAATCTAAAAATTACAAAATGTTTGCATCCTTCCTTTACAAGTTTGCTAAGAAAATTTTCAATAACAAAAATGGTGGTTATTCTTACAACAATTATCCTAGCTATGAGAGTCTCTTAGTGCAAGAGGATGAAACCATTAACACATTTCTTAACACCACCTTTCCTACTCTTCATTCACATCCCACTTGTGAGAATATTTTAATGCAAGAGAAAAAAACTATGGATAATCTTGACAATCATAAAGATTCTTCTCCCAACACTCCTCTCCTTTGTGATGAAAGTGTTGTAGTCTTAGAAGAACCAAACATTAAATGCCATAAGAATTCTATTTGTGACTCTTCTGAAGACATCTTAGCTCAAGATGATAAGGTCATAGATTCATTTCTTAACATTACTTTTCTCCACCTTCAATCATCCTTAAATACCCCTTTCACTTGTGGAAGTGATGTGGCAAAACAAGAGATAATCATTGATAACCTTATTTCTCCTAACATATTCCCCCCTTGTAAAGGAAATTCATTGATGTCAAAAGATGAAATTGATGACCATCATGAGAATCCTATTAATCTTTCATCATGTAATCAATCAATTATCAAACCAAAGGAGAAAGTACATAAGCATTACAAATCCAAGAAATAGAAGAAGCATGATCTTCTTGAACCTTTAGATGGCCTATTAAAGATATCCAAGAATGAGAATGATTTTTACACTCTCTTACATTGGGGATTAGTTAAGTTACCAACTAAACCCGAAAAATTAACAAAAAAGCAAAGTGACCAAAATGGACCATATTGTGCATATCATAGAATATTTGGACATCATACTGATGATTGTCATGATTTACAAGAACTACTAAGAAAATTTGAAAAAAATCCAACTTGACTAAAATGCATGCACTTTACTCCTTGCCATGTGATAGTTGTAGGATCATAAGATACTCACTATTGCATGTTTTACATTCATTTCCAATCATTTTCTATATTGCAAGGATCTCATTCTCACCACTTATCTCAGCTCATCCTTGTCCCAAACTTAGTGGGTCAAGGAGTTAGATAGACTTGTCCTAGTTTGGCACTTGATGTTGTCCTTTTATCTAGTTGTCCGCCTTCTGCATGTACCAAACAAGATTGGGATGCAAACGACCTACTATAGGTTGACTTGTATGTGCCTTACTAGTCTTGTCTTTGTTTTATTTTCATGTTCTTTGTGTGATTGCATGTGCATAATGTGATCCCCCATATCATTCTATTTGCAACATCTTGGTGTTAATTCCTCTATTAAATTGTATCTACATTATTCTATATGTCGTAAATCTTTATCTTTTTATTTTGTCTTGCGTTTTCTTTTTGGGGATGACACAAGGTGTTGAGATATTTATGTCTCTTCCATGTTGACCCAAAAGCTTATTCTTTATTTTCACTCTTTATGTGTCATTTTTCTAGTTCCATGAGTTATTTGTGGAATGATGAAGTTTTTGAGCTCTATAATGTTGTTGTAGCAAAGACATATGCTGACCCCAAGTCTGTGGATCCCTTATATGTTATTTTGGGATTTCATTTTGGGGGAAACCCCTTTTCATGACATAGCTTCATTTGGAAACCTATGCTTGACATAGGGCTTTCCAAATAGGCTCTCATTTCTTGTTTAGCATTTATCATTTGCTACTTTAAAGTAATTTCTCATAGTGTGGTGTTTATAAATTTATTTAAAGTGGGGGCATACATTGGCATTATCATTTAATTTTTTTTTACTATATCTTATGTTTCATAGGTTGGTCTTCTTACTTCTTGTGATGTGTCTTCTTGTTGGTGGTGTCATTGTGTTTGAATTTATTCAAGAGTGTGTCCTTTCTTGGAATACAATATTTCTCTTAGTGTTGATGCTACGTATTGCATTCCCTAAGTCACAAATCTTTTATCCTAGACTTGTCCTCTCTTGGAGACATTAGGCACTATGTTCCCTAAGAGGAGACCATACATGAAGTAAGAAAAAATTGTTTGAACATGTCTTATCCTATTTGCATTTTGTTCATAAGTGTTTAACATAACACAACTTGCTAACCTTGTGAGGCTCAAAGTTACAACATTTTTCATGGATACCAAGCATAACACACCTTGCTTGCCAGTGGAGCCATGTTTGTTCATAAGTTATTAGCATAATGTAACTTTCTAAGCCTTATGAAGCTCAAAGTTCATATTGTGTGGTGTCTTATTAAATTTATTAGAGGTACATAAATTTGGTATAGTTATGGGATCCCAATAAGATTCTCTCATTTGCCACTTTTGGGGGCTCACCTAGTGGACGACAAATTTCACTAGCCCGTGTGAGCATGCGTTGTTGTTTGCATAGTGGACAACAAGTTCCACTTGTAAACATTTTTCGACAAACAACTAAGGCTTGATCCACATCGAGTTGGAAAAATAGTCAAGGCTTGATCCACCCCTTTTATTTTTATTTTTCTTTCTTTCTTTGAGACTTTGACATTGTATGATTGAGTAGCTTGTCATTTCTACATATATATGTTTAACATAGGCATGTGTCTCCTTGTGCCTTTGTTGGTTTTTCCACGAGATCTTAGATCTTGGGGACTTGATCATCCTCCTTGATCCTTGTCATCTTATCTTTTCAACAATTATACAATTATACCTCGCTTGATTGTCTACTTTAGTGTGAGTTTGACACAAGATTATCCTCTCACTAAAGTGGGGGCTAAATTTAGTGTAAAAAAATGTATCCCTTTACATTTTCACACTTTTTTTGGGCCCTCCTAATTAAATTGGACTTAATAATGCCTTAATTTAGTATTGAGAAATGTATCCCTTTACATTTTCACACTATTTTTGGGCCCTCTTAAATAAATGAGACTTAATTATGCCTTAATAAGCCCTATTTTACATATACAAGCCTAATAAATTACATTTTCCAAAGGGGAAACCCAACAATAATTAATGCCAACACATAACACTTTACCTTGAGCAATGTGTGTTCCAGGAATAGGGACTTGGGATCCATTCCCCCATGGGCGAATGGGTTCTCCCCAAGCCTTTGAACCTAGATTTAAAATATCTTTTTGGTGGTATTTTAAGGTCCCCAAATCCATATTTCAATGTTGACTTGTAATATTTGAATTTTTGGAAATTAAAGACACACTTATAAATACAAGGTTATTTCAGTAAGTTTCACCTAACATTTTTCAAGAACTTCAAGAGTATTTTGATGAGAGTATTCCTATAGTAAAATTGATTATCAAGATCACTCAAGAGAATATTTATCATCTATTTAAATCGTAACAATGAAGATCCATTCATCATGTCAAAGTATATTTGCATCATGCATGTTTTTGGAGCTAACATTGTGATGTAGGTTTCAAGATAAAGTTTAAGAATTCAAAACATTATTTCAAGTATCAAGATCCAAAGCCATTTCATGCAAGTTGTAGAACTTCCAAGATCTCCATTACCAAGGTTTATACAAGGGTTTGTTGAATGGTAACATAGAAAATTCTTCTTTCTTCATTCCATCTTTCATACTTTATTTCAATTCAAGGTTTGATTACCAAAATGGGGTTTGACCAAGGAAAACCACCATTCACCAATTTTTTTTTCTCCCCCTCTTGTGTTTGTGTTGTAGATTTAGGTTGAAGAAGGATTGAAGACCTCTTGAAGCACAAGATTGAAAAGTTTTCAAAGTTGCAAAAGTTTTCAAAGTTGTCAAATCATGGAATGTCTCCAACTTATTTGATTTCCAAAATTTGGACACTAAAACCTAGACAAATCAAAAGCTACAAATCAACATCAGAGGCTCCTAAAATATTTTTAAAAACCTTGAAAAAATACCCATTCAACCATGGGCAAATGAGTCCTAGAAAACCTCCTGAAAGTGACTTTTGGTGGCTGGTAAACATCATTTGACCCATCTCAGAACTATGCAAATAATTTTTAGTTTTTGCTACTATTTAGTTTCATAATGCTGTTTCAAATTCAAATTGGAATAATTAGGTTGATTTAATTTTTTTAGTTTTTCTCCCAAAAGTGTTGTTTCAACTTTACCCCTGTCCTCAAAGCATAAGGAAATCTAAAGATTCTCACATTGAGTTGATTCACCTAAGGGTTGTTAGTCAATTCTTTGTGGGGATCTCATTTCCTAATGAAATAAAAGAAAATAGGTCTATCTATTGTCATATTGGTGAACCTCATCTCTCCCCCTAAACCTATTTTTTGTTGTTTTAATAATAAAAAATATTAACATTTTTTTCAATTAAGAAAATTTATTTATTTTGAAGTATAAAAGTTAATTAAATTTTGGAGATGAAACTTATTTTAAATAATAATAATATTTTTTAAATGGAATTTACATATTATAATTTGGACTCCAACTTCAAAAAATATTTGAATCATATATGATCAATTTTAAGTATTTAAAAAAATGTGTTTAAAAAAAAAAAAAAATGGCATAGCCACAAACCTTTATTGCAGAAAAGGAATATTACAAGAGAGTTACATAATAAAGATATGGCAGAGAAGATAATTTTTTTCTATAATGAGCATATTTCAGATGTTGTCTAAATTATACTGAGGAGAACAAAATTACATCATAAGAGAGGAAACCAGAACCCCATGGATTGGGGGGTTAAGAAAAAAGAACCAATCTGACGAATGAGATAAGTGGCAGAACAAGAGAACTGGGTATCCATGAAGTAGAAGCCAAGTCCACCAAGCAAGAAAGGTGCCAAAAACTTGATGATAGAGATGAAATAAGAAAAATCCACTCTACCATGGTTGAGCAAATGATCCATGAAGATGAGCATAAGAGATGACCCCGCTCTAGTAATAGAGAGCTGAGAAACAAGCCATGTATAAAAGAAACTGAGGTGACCAAGCTCGAGTAACAAAATCTACATCACAAAATTCACCAAATAGTGTCGAAACAAAAGCCCATCATAGGGACATTCCAAGCAAAACGAAGTAGAAGAGAAGCCAAACCTAATTTAGGAGTAAATCCCACTTTCCTTGGATGATTCCAAGTTGGTCGATGAAGGAAAATAAGAGGTTGAATGAGGTTCTGCCAAAGCATGGCAGATAAGAAACTACACAACATAAAAAAGTTCCAAAAGCATATTGGAAATAGTATCACCCAACTTGGGTTTAAGACCATGAAAGTTTCTAATATAATCATAAGAGTAGTCGTCGAGCAAACCATGAGCCATTGAGCTCAGAAGAGCTGAGATGGAGCGGTAAGATAAAATGAATTGTCGACAAAGAACACCTCCAACAAGATTAGAGCCATTTAATATATCATAATCCTCAAGGGTGTTATGTAGTAAAGAGAGAGGAAAAACATGAGGAAATATATAAGAGCCGGCTAAAAATTTTACCATCTCACCACACCACAAGACACCCATTAAATTTGAAACAAATTGAGAAGCTATGGTCTCATGCGAGAGTGACATGGACTAAAATTATAACTAGTCATTCCCTAGGACCGTTCAAATTGCCTCCTCCACAGGCTTGCATTCTATGATGCAAGTTCGGCTAATTTTTCTGTGCAGAATGGTCTAGCATCGCAGAGCTCATCATATCTTAAAGGAACCACCACTCTAAATTAATTTTGCATTATGAATTTGACAAGAACCTAGGAAATTGTGAGGATAGAGGACCCAAAAATGGCATATAAAAAGACCATCGTGCATGTAGGAAGGAATATGGTGCAAGGAAATAAAATAATTCCATCAAAAGCTTACTGCACCAAAGGGTGGTACACAATAATCAAAGAAGGCCATTTTAATGTGCCACTGATATATCCATGCCAAATATCCCCAAGTGTAATCTTTGAAAATCACATCGTACTCCACCTCTACAACATTGAAGCAATGAAAAGAAATGAGGATCATAAGATCCGCAAGATGTAAGAGCCCAAGGAAGGATGGAAGCCCATGTACACCCAAAAACATCCAAAAATTATGTAAGAAACACATGTGACAAAGACATTTGTACAGGTCTCATGTACCAATAGCAATGTATCAATAAATGAGACGACAATGCAAATATCTTAGCAAATTTCAAATATAGAAATTTTGATAAATAAGCGAGTCTTTCCCAAGTAGAAAATAATTTTTTCTTGATTGGAAACAAACAAAGAGCAATTATCCTCCAAATTCTAATTTAAAAAAATGTTATACAATATAATTTAGAAAATTAGATTTGAATTATACAACTAATTTCTAACAATTAATTTTTTTTACAAATACCATTACTATAGTAAAATAAGGGATATAAGGTAGTGAATTTCCTACCAAAGACTAGTAGAATAGTTTTGGTAATGACCCAGTCAATTAAACATAAGAAGATATTCTTGTGATCTAGACTGTTAATGTTCGTGATGAACATTGAAGGTGTATTGGGATGCACCTATGCACTTTTATCAAGCTTTATCTTTCACAAAAAGAATTTGAGTTAAAAATTGGGTTCAAATAAGACACAAATCCTTGTAAAATACCTTTAGCTTCACATGGGAATATTTCTCTTGCAAAATACTCGTATATAATCGTAGGTTCAGTAAGAGTGAAAATTCCCACAAATTTCAAGTTAGATAAGGTTAAGGTCAACTTTTGTGGGCTGAATATGTGCAATTGCAATTGCATCATTACATCAGGTTGCCCTATCCTTACGGGGAACTTGACCGGGCATCAGATTCACATTTTTGTGGGGAAGTTAGAGCCATCTAAACCATATTAACGAAGGAAGTTGGAGATATTTGACCTACATTTGTGAGGAAGGTGGATTCATCCAATCCATATTTTCTAGAAATTCAGAGCAAGATAAACTGTACTTGTGGAGAATTTGGAGCCATATGATCTGCTAAAGGTGAAGTTGTAATAGGAAGTTTTGAAAGCTCAATTTACATAAGAAAATCCATAGTAAACACCCATATGTACTACTTCCACAGTGAAAACTTGCTAGGACAAATGTGACTTTTGATCCCACCAAGTGGTGTTGTGAGGTAAAAGTTCGCTAAGTTTGAGTGTGATGCTGATTTATTTTAACTTGGTTTAGTTTATTAGTAGTCTTTTCCTAGTATTTCAACATCAAAATCAACTTTATAAATGTCTATGATTATTTAGTAAATGGTCAAATCCTAAAGCTAAAATCTTTGTATTCCAAATAGGTGAAATATCATCATGGATGGGTAGAACTTGGAAATGGTAGATCATAACTAAAAATACACAAAGGGAGACTTGCATAACATGGAAGTGGTAAAGGACATCAAAAGGTTTACCTCTCATTGGAACCTTGAGAAAATGGGAGATGCATTTAGAAGGTGAATGAAACTCCACAAAGGGAAATTTGTGGGTTTTCAAAACTCTTGTAGATATTTGAAGCTTTGTAATGTAGACGACACAAATTGAATGTGGTTCTTTGATGTGCATTTAAAATTTTACATAAAATTTAGTTAGACATGGAATTGGATGAAAAAAGGTCAAATATCCATAATATATAGGCTTGCAAAAGTTAGGTTGGGAAGTGGAAAGGTCCAAAAGCATATCAAATATCCATAATATTTTTTAATTTTTTTTTATGGGCATAATGGTTATTGCAAAAATTGAGGCATGAAATGATTAAAGAGTTTTGACCATGTGATGACCAATACAAAATTTTAGCCATGCTATAGACAAGGTGTACTTAGTTCTATTAGACATGGATAAAGTGTTCTTGGCTCTAACTAACCCATAAAGGTTCACTTTGGTCTATCCAACACATAAAAGGTGCACTTGTGATGTGAAGTCCAAAAACATGTACTTAGCTCTATCTAATCCATAAAAGGTGCACTTGGATCTATCTGCCCCACAAAGGTGCACTTGGGTCTATCCAACTTTTAGAAGGTCTACTTGTGATGTGATGTTCCACAAAAAATTCACTTAGCTTTATTAGACACATAAAGTGTAATTAGGTCTATCTGACCCACAAAAGGTGCACTTTTTATGTGAAGTTCCAAAAAAAATGCACTTGGGTCTATCCAACCCACAAAGGTGTACTTGGGTCTATCCAACCCACAAAAGGTGCACTTTTGATGTGAAGTTCTACAAAAAATGTCGTTGGGTATATTTGAACCGTAAAGGTGCAATTTCCTTTGGTTTTGATGACCAAATTTTTTTTTACAGGTTCTTATGGGGTTGGTTTCCTCACATGATTCCAATGAGTGATTTTTTTTCTTGCAAATTCATATTGATGAGGTTTTTTGCAAGTGTTTGTGTTGTGGAACTTTGAGGTTCATCTAAATATTGTAGGATTTTTGTTGGTGTCTAACTTGGTTTCGATGTGGGGGATTTTTCTATATCTGGTTGGCTTGGGGTTTTCTATAGTTGTTTGTTGCAAAAAAAATATGATCATTAGGATGAGTTCTAAAGGAGTTGAAATAACATTGTGGAACTTCACTTCACATTGGAGCATGTGAAAGTTCTTGCCATAAGTGAACCTTAGTGGTAAGTGGAAATGGTGGATGACAACTAAAACTCTATAAAGGGAGCCCTGTGGTAAAGGATACGAAACATGGCCAAAAAATAACTGGGGAAACAACAAATAAGGTCCTAAGATAACAATTCACATCATTTGAAACTAACATAAATTTATGAGACAATCCATATACAAATCATCCCTCAATACGGATCACAACATTAGATCTGCATGAAAAATGATCATAATAAATAACCCTAAAAATGATCATGAAATAACCTAAATATTGGTATTAAAATCCAACAATAAATATTTCTAATTTTAATTGAAATTTAATGTAAAGTCCATAATATTAATCTAACTACTTACAATAATATCATAAAACCAAAAAAATTGACAATCAAGTGTTATTAAATCGTGATAGAACTTGATAATTTCATCGATCCAATTAGGAAAAATAGAAGTAGGTGAAAAAACCATAAAGGGTCTCTATTTTCTCTTCTCCTCAACTAAATGAGCCAAACATGATATTTCTTGGATTATTTTACCCAAACCCATCTCATTTTCAAATATACAATTCAGTTATATTTCGTAACAATTTACAAGCCATTGAAGACCCTTTAGTTAGTATCCTATTAAAGTGGCATGAAACATGTTGTGTTCTTGTATTTATGAGTTTTGAGGCATTGA
Source organism: Sequoia sempervirens (assembly GCA_007258455.2). NCBI lineage: Eukaryota > Viridiplantae > Streptophyta > Pinopsida > Cupressales > Cupressaceae > Sequoia > Sequoia sempervirens. Next base: position 404,631,445 of record VDFB02105785.1, read on the forward strand.
TTATGAGTTTACCAAGTCCATGTTATTACTAGAGTCCTTTGACAAACAAAGCCTCTCACATTCATTATCAAATTGGTTTGTGATTTCCTTTTTCCTACTGGAAGGAAGTTTTCAAGGCCTCTTCTTTTATAGCTCAACATATTTTGTGTCTTCTGCTATTAATTTTTCCTCAAAAGTAGAAGTTCAATCTCCCTGATTTGGCTACATAAAATGAGCACACATCTATCATTGGGCTAGTAAGAAATTAAGTCCCAATTGGTGTATTTTCTCTTCCATAATAGCTTGCTCTCACCTGAGGGCCTTTTTTCTCTCCTTTTTTTGGTTCTTAGCCTATTCTTTGTCAAACCTTCTATAATAAAGTATCATATCTCAAAATTATTTCTTGCACTCTTCATCAGTTTGAAAGAACTTGTGGATATATTCTTAACCTCCTTTTGGAAATATTATGTAAATCTCTTAGCAAAAAATATTTTTTGATGTAACATGTAATTTTTGTACTTCTTAGGGATGCACTTCTATCACAATTTTTTCTCAAACTTCTAATTCTCCAATCAATGTTCTCCCCATTTGAGCCTTTCTATAATATGCACTGCTACCTCTTAGATTACTAGCATTCAATAATATGAGAAGGGTTATTTGCTTGGTCCAAACCTTCAGTGCCAATATTAAGTTTTTGCATTTGATCTATTGTAGCCAACACAAACCTCTCCAGATTAATGGATTTTGTGTCACTAGTTCATGCCGCATTGCTAAGGCCTCAACATGAAACAACCATCTATTTGAGAATCTAAAAAAGTAGGAAAATTCATAATTATGCCAAAAAATCATAAGTTGGTGGGATTACAAAAAATACCATTTCCCATCTCTAATATTTGGTTGAAATTCCATCTTGAGAAATTGGACATGATTTCATTCTTATTGAATTACTAGTACATAGAACAACCACATTTTGTATTTTGTTTATATGCTCTATAAGCATAAATTGGTAATCTTCATCTTCTATTTCATACCCATTATATGTTATGGTCTTCTCATAATCACTATAATATTTTCTAGTATATGTTATAGTTTTCTTAGAGTTAGTGTCATCTTTACCGGTATATACATTATAGTCTTCTTGGAGTCAATATCATATTTACTAATATTTAGTATATTTTTCTTAGAGTTAGTATCATGTTTTCGTGTATATGTTTGAGTAGATGGATTGTAAGTAGATTGATCTATTCTAGACTACTAATTTCTCTCTCCAATGATTGGTGAATATGAAGTTGCCTATTACATCTCCTATTTAATTAATTCTCATGGACCTTTTCAAATTCTAGTAAAAAAAATTCTATAAATACGTGACATTGTAGGATTTTAGTAGATGAATTGTAAGTAGACTGATCTATTCTAGAATACTCCTTTCTCTCTCCAATGATTGTGAATATGATAGTTTCCTATCAATAGGTCACTTATTTAATTCATTCTCGTGGACCTTTTCAAATTCTAACAAAATAATCTTTAAATACGTGACATTGTAAGATTTGAATAGATGAATTATAAATAGACTGATCTATTCTAGACTACTCCTTTCTCTCTCTCCAATGATTACTATCAATAACATCACCTATTTAATTCATTCCCATGCGCCTTTTCAAATTCTAGCAAAAAAAGTCTATAAATACATGACATTGTAGGATTTGGAGTAGTTTGAGAAGATTATAGAACTTCAAGGGCTTTAGGAAACATATCTAGGATGATATTAAATCCCCACAATAGTTTCAAAGTAAATAGAGAATTGTAGAAGTATAGGACAAGTCCAGATGAACGTGAAAATCCCACAATTGGAATGGATGGAGATATGAAGTGGCATAAATTTGAAGATATAATGGGTACAACAGATAATTGACGGGGAATACGATATACCTCATATGGTATGGGATTGTCACAACTGAAAAATGACTTCAAAATGTGGCAATGATAAGAATTGTTGTGGGGATTCATGATTAACTAGGATGAAAGAGAAATGATGCTTTGAAGTTGGGGAGGAATGATGTCCATCGACATTGGACTAAAATCCCTTTACATTTTCCTTTAAACCCCATTGAGTTTAGATGACATGAGGATTTATGAAATTGTGCTTGTCTTTAGCCTATTAGGTTCAAATGGCACAAATGTCTCTGCAAAACCTTTACCCTCTTCCCTGCTTTCCACTCCACACCCAAAATATCTTTGGAACTTCACCTGACACCATAAGAGGACAAGCTAGGGAAGGATTTTACCATCACAAATATCTCCTAAGCCTACCATTCTAGAATGGAATAGTATTAGCATCTATTTCTCAAAACAATGATTCTATGGAAATGTTGTTTAGATATATTTCATTATCACAAATAAAAATAATCTCAATTAATTAAAAGTAAAAAAATAATAATTAGAGATTATAATTGAAATTTTTAAATGAAAACTTCAATTCTCATTTTGTGGGAAATTTTATAGTCAAACAACCCACATTTGTGGGGAAGTTGGAGCCATCTAACCCACTAAAGGTGTAGTTGCAATAGGAAGTTCCATAAAGCTCAATTTCCATAAAAAAATCCATAGTAAAAACTCTCGTGTGCTGCTTCTACTGTGAAAACCTGCTAGGGAAAACGTGACTTCCGATCTCGCCAGGTGCAATTGTGACATAAAAATATCCTAAGTTCAGATGCAATCTCAAAGTCCATAAAGGTTCAACTGATTATTAGTGTTCTCCTAAAATTTTAGTATCAAAATCAACTTTATCAATGGTTGTGATTACTTAGTAAATGGTCAAGTCTTAAAGATCAAATTTTAGTATTCCAAGAAGGTGAAATATCATCATAGATAGGTAGAACATGGAAATGGTATATATGACGGCTGAAACTCCACAAAGGAAGCCTTGCAAAAGATGGAAGTGGTAAAGGATATGCAGAAGTTTACCTCGCATCAGAACCATGTAGAAATGGGAGATGCATCTGGAAGTCGAATGAGACTTTGCAAAGGGAAATTTGTGGGAGTTTATAACTAGTGAATATTTGAAGGTTTATGGGCATATGACATGAAGTTAATGTGACGCTTTGGTGTCCATTCAAAATTTTACATAAAATTTAGTCAGACGTAGACTTGGATGAATAAAGGTCAAATCTTTGCAACATATAGGCTTGCGGAAATCAGGTAGGGAAGCAAATAGGTTTAGATGTATACCAAATATCCATAATAAAACTTTGCAAAATTTGATGGGTGTAATGGTTATTACAGAAATTAAAGGATGAAAGGCCTGTTGAGTTTTGACTCTGCAATGAATAATTTGAAATTTTAACCATGCTATAGGAAAGGTGCACTTGGTTCTATCAGACCTGCATAAAGTGCACTTGACTCTATCCAACCCATAAAGGTGCATTTGGGTCTGTCTGACCCACAAAAGGTGCACTTGTGATGTGAAGTTCGCAAAATTGTACTTACCTCTATTTGACTCGTAGAAGGTGCACTTGAATCTATCTGTCTCGCAAAGGTGTGCTTGGATCTATTCGTCTCACAAAGGTCCACTTGGGTCTATTTGAGCTGCTAAGTTGCACTTGGGTCTATCTGATACACAAAAGGTGCACTTGTGATGTAAAGTTTCACCAAAAAGCACTTAAATCTATTTGACTTGCATAAAGTGCACTTAGGTCTATTTGAACCACAAAAAGTCCACTTTCAATGTGAAGTTCCAAAAAAATTGCACTTGGGTCTATCCAACCCACAAAGGTGCACTTAGGTCTATCCAATCTACAAAAGGTGCATTTTTGATGTGAAGTTGTGCAAAAATTATAATAGGGTCTATCTGTCTTGTAAAGGAGCACTTTTCTTTGGTTCCAATGGCCAAAGTTTTTCCGTAGGTTCTTACGGGGTTGATTTTTACATGGTTCCAATGAGTGAGGTTTTTTTGTAGGTTTAGATGGATGAGGCTTTTCCACTAGTGTTGGTGTTGTGGAACTTTGGGGTCTATTTGAATGTTGTGGGTTTTTTGTTGGTGTCTACCCTAGTTTTGATGTGAGGGCTTTATCTGCATTTGGTTGGCTTGGTGCTATCTGTAGGTGTTGCAAATTTTTTTTGGTCATTAGGGCAAGTTCCAATGGAGTTGAAATGACATTGCAAAACTTCACATCACATTGGAACATGTGGAAGTTCCTATCAAAAAGTGAACCTTAGTGGTAAGTGGAAATAGTGAATGATGATTGGAACTCCGCAAAGGGAGCCTTGCAATAAACAATACAAAACATGGTTGGAAAACATTTAGGACAAAAAAAAATAAGGTCCTAAGATCACAATACTTCATTTGAAGCTAACACATATTTCTGAGATACTCTATATATACAAATCATCCCTTAATTTGGGTCTCAAATGTTCATAATAAATAACCATAAAAAAACATCATGAAATAACCTAGATATTGATATTGAAATCTACTAAGAAAGATCTCTAATTTTAACTAGCATTTAATGTGGATTCCATGATATTAATCCAACCATTGACAAGAATATTCATAAAACCTAAAAAAATTGAATTCAAGTGTTAACAAATTGTGGTAGAACTTGGTAATTTCATTGATCCAATTAGGCACAACAAAAGTAGGTGCAACAACTAGAAAAATTCCACATTTTCTCTTCTCTTTAACCAAATGAGCTAAGAATAATATTTCTTGGATCATTTTATCCAAACCCATGTCATTTTCCGTAATAGAATTCATTGACATTTCATAACAATTTACAAGTCATTGAAGACCCTTTAGTTGGTACTATTAAAGTGGCATGGAGCATATTGGTGAGGCATTGATGATGGGTTACCCAGGTCCATGTTATGCTAGAGCCCTTTGACACATGAAGCCTCTCACATTCATCATCAAATTGGTTTGTAATTTCCTTTTGCCTACTAGCAGCATCCAAGGTAGTTTTCAAGGCCTCTTCTTTCATAGCAGCATCTTCTCTGTCTTCTCCCTCTAATAATTTTTCCTCAGAAACAAAAGCTCCATCTCCCTGATTTGGCTGCATAAAATGAGCATACATCTATGATTAGTCTAGTAAGAAATTAAGTCCTCATTGGTGTCTTTTCTCTTCCATATCAGCTCTTTCTTAATTGAGAGTTTCTTTGTTCTCCTTTTTTTGGTTCTCAGCATGCTCATTATCAAAACTTCTATATAAAAGTATCATATCTCGAGCTAACTTCTTGGTTCTCGTGGCTGCACTTTTCATCAGTTTGAGAGACCTTGTGGATCTATTTTTAACCTCCTTTTGACAACATTCAACCTTCAACTATGAAAAAATATTTTTCATAATTATGTAAAATTATTTTAAAAATGTAAATGATAAACATTGTAATTGTTTTTTTATGAATAAGTGTCTGATTTAACATTTATAAATTAATATTACAAGATAGCGAAATCAGAATTTATGCAACTAAAAAAAAGATTAAAGTCAAGCTCTATCAAAATTTGAATTCACATCTAACTAATTATTTAAACAATAGAAAGTATAAGCGCTCCTAAAATCTTCATATTCTTTCTATTTTCTTTTTATCCACAATAAAACCAGAAAAAATATTGCTACCAATAAAAGACTACCATTTTACCAATTAAAAACATAGACATTAGGAAATAAGTCTCAAAGAAATGCGCAGTAGCCAATATGAATTATTTTAAAATATATGCAAGCCAATGTCAGGGTGAGAATTCAACATAGAACATTTGAATACCTAAAATAATAATAATTGCTTACCTTGTTTTTAATTAGATCATCAGACGAAAAGGAAATGAGAGAAAACATTCCAATGACATCAAAAATCTCTTATTGAACTTCTTACATACTCTCAGTATTTATAGACAATAAACCAGAATGTATAAAGACACGTATGGTGCTGCCGTGTAGAGTTTTACAGAAATATAAAGACATGTTAGAGAATACGTGTGTTTCATATGGTTGAATTGGCCGTCTGAGTTGGGCACACGTACAGGCATATAAGTCTGTCTTCAATTAAATTAATCTCATATTTTATGATAGCAATATTTTAATTTGGAATACTAAACTACTAATATAATTTATACGAAGTTTTTGTGCTTGCCAATATCAATAATGTTGAGCCATCCTGTAGGCTTGGATTATAAAGTTTGTGAATTTTATAAGCGTTTTGATAGGGATTCGATCTACCTTGTAAGATAGCTGATCTTAGAGGTCTATTTTGATTGCTGTTAAATAATATAAATTGTTACATTGGTTTTATATTTTGATGAGGATTTATGTCTAAAAAGTATTTGGTGTTAAATTATAATGTTTAGTGATTTAGTAGTTGTTTATTTTTAAACGATCAGTTATTTGAATTTTTTTAATCTTTTGTTAAGGATTCATATTTTTCACATATTTGGTCTTCAATTCTTATTATCTTATACAATAGATGATTTTCTAATTCATCATAAGACTTCAAGAGGGGCTTATCCCTTATTACTCACTCAAATATTGTCAATAAACATGAATTTCATTATCAAAAGTCTTAATTTGATGTATTGGGGAGGACTCACATTTTACAAGCATTTGGCCTCCAACTCTTGTCAAACAAATTGGTCAATAAGAGGCGGTTAATTATTTAAATTTAGACTCTTAAGTGAAAGGAAGTTGACAGTGTGGAAGATGCTCCCTACACCAATCTAAGAAGGAGAGAGTTGCAAAAAATTCTTAAGCACCTTAAGAGTTACTGATTTAGACGCACACACATATCATAATCAAATAAACAATAAAACAAAACACACAATTTACGTGGGGAAACCCTTTCGGGAGAAAAAACCCCACACTCCAAAATAATGCTCAATTATATTATTTAGCAACAAAAAACAAGTTACAATATGATTGTTGAGTTATGCTCTTGCAGGAGTCTTCACACTTCTCAATTCTAGAGTAATTCCAACAACATAACAGTTCTTCTACAAAAATAAATCTACAACTCCAAAATACAAGTTCTCTATATATAAGATCTTGCAATGGATTAATTAGATATTTCTAAAATCCAACACTCAAAAATGAAGATGCAACATGGGAAATATCAAAACCACTATCCATGCATAATGCTAAGTTTCCACTTCTCAACACATGCAATATTGCAACTACCAATTATCACTAATCGTGCACAGTAAAAAGTTAGAGTTTCCAAAATATAACTACACCTCCAAAAATTTCACATTCCATGCAAATTCAAAATGAAATAAAAATTTCCTTCATGCACAACTCCATTTATAATAGCAACTTTCCGCTTCCGACTCTTTCTTGAGTTGTCTTCAACAAATAAAGCTCATAAATAATAAAATAATATATGCTAAGAAAAAATAAATGTTGAGACACCTTTTTTTAACATTCTCCCACTTGTCGAACACCTTCGAAGAGCCAATTAAAAATAAGATTTAATTGCTAGAGGTTGTGACACCCATAGACTCCGAACACCATCTAAACTTATTAGTGTTTGTTGGCTTTGCCAATGTATTTGCAACATTCATCAAAGTATCAACCTTCTCCAACTTCACCTTTCTATCTTCCACCATATGACGAACAAAATAAACTTGAACATCAATGTGCTTTATTATGTCATGGAAAGTAGGATTCTTTACTAAGAAAATGACACTCTGATTGTCATAAGAGAGTAATTTGTCCTACATTAAAACCAATATCAAAACACAATCTCTTAAAAGAAAAATAGATTTCTTGCAAGCATGAGTAGTTTCCATGTACTCCACTTCTGTAGTGGAGAAAGCGACTACAACTTACTGCTTACTCATCCAACTGATAGCACCATAAAATATTGTGAACAAATAATCATTGGTGGATCTTCTACTATCAATATCACCTACCCAATTTGAATCCACATATCCATGAATACTCATTGAGTTCCAAGGTCCAGTAAGATAACCATGAAAACATAGGGAATACTCAGAAGTACCCCACAAATATGTGAACACTCTTTTCATTGCATTCCAATGTATTTATCCAGTATTAGACATAAATCGACTAAAGACTAACACTACTTGGGTAATGTTTGGCCTCGTAAAAACCATATAATACATAGGAGTTCCAAAAATACTTGCATATGGTACCCCGATCATGTCCTCCATCTCAGTAGGAGCTCTTGGACAATCCTCCATATAAAGCTTTGTCCCTTGCATTACATGAACAACTATCTATCTCCAAGTTGTCATGCTGTATCTCTTCAACATTGAATTCACATAATTGATTTGGCTTAACCAAATCTTTATGTTAGCTCTATCTCTTTTGGTCTCCATCTCTAAAATATACCTCATTACACCTAGATCCTTCATCTCAAACTATGTTGGAAACTGAGACTTCAAATCTAAAATCAAACTTTTACCATTCCCAAAAAAAACATATCATCTACGTATAATGAAATTATGAGAATGTGACCATTATCACATTTGTAATAAACACAATGGTTAGATTTAGATCTCAAAAATCCCAAAGAAAACACAAGTTTCAAATTTCTAGTACCACATCTTGGGAGATTGCTTAAAACCATAAAATGACTTTTTCAACTTGCAAACCAAATTTTCTTTACCTTTAACCACCAAATTCTCTGGCTATGATATACAATTTTTTTCCTCCAAGTCACCATGAAGGAATGTTGTCTTCACATCTATATATTCTACTTCTAATTCATACACTAGTACAACTGATAACAAGAATCAGATAGATATCATCTTTGCAACAAGAGAGAATATCTCACCATAATCAATTTCTTCCATTTGAGAATACCCCTTAGTAATGAACCATACCTTATGCTTCTAAATTCTACCATCTAGACCGAATTTTCTCTTGAACACCCATTTACATCCAACATGTTTCTATCCTTTAGGTTCAAAGGTAACATATTCCATGTATTTTTTCTTTAAATGCAACCATTTAGACTTCATCCAAGAATCTACATCACTCATACCCATAGCCTCTCTAATAATCTTATGCTTATTATCAGTGTTAGCAATCAAACCAAAAATGCAACTAGAATCCAACAATGAATAAATGAACCTTTCAGGTGAATATCTAAATCTATTAGGTTGTTGTGTATCTCTGTTAGACCTCCTGAATTACTAAGTTGAGGTTCTTCTTTTTCAAAAATTTTAGAGATTCTCAAACTCTCCTCATCATAAGGTTCAACAAGAGTACATAGTTCTTTCATTGGAGTAGGTGGAATCTGATCTACCTCCTATTTCTCCCCTTTCTTTGACTAGAGCTCAACTGTTGAAGGCTTCATGTCTCAAAAAATCACACTTCTCCTGTAGAGAACCTTCTAACCAATGTGACCAAGTCATTGGTGCCACAAAATTATCTTCTCCATAGGAAGCTTCATTTCCAAGGAATAAGCACCTTAGGTACCCAAAATGCATGAACATTAGATGTAGTTTCTACAAACTTCTCTGCTCGATTTGACAATGAGGATGAAGAATCTAAAGATTTTTTCTTTGGTTTTTTAGAAAAACTATTTCACTGAGTTGTGCATGCATCTAGCTTGAACAAGGTACTGATATAAATACCCTTATCCAACATCATATCTCCTCTTGTCATCTTACATCGTCCACTCAAGAAAATAACTTGGACACTCAAATCATTTAATTTACTCACTAAGAGTAGGTTCTATGCCAAACTTGGGATATGCAATACACCATCACTCCAATTCACTCTAGTATTAGAGAATCTAATCTTGACTCTACCATGGCCAAGAATATTTAGAGGAGATCCATAACCTAGATACACCTTTCCACCAAATTAAATTCTTAATGTACTTTGAGAACCAACCCCCATGTGGGGTCATGTGGAAAGAAGCACCTGAGTCTATTAACTACACAATAGTGATGCAACCACTTTTTCCATAGCGATGCAACCACCTCATCCATCTTGAAACTGGTGGTATTAATCCTAATGACTATTAATAGGTGATCCCACGAGTCTAGAAAAGAACATAATAGAAGAATGTAGTGATCCTATTCCTCAATCTTGTCATTGGCATAGCCTAGTTGTGTTATTATCATGTTAAAGGAATTTAGGCGATCTTTTATGTATCCTCCATATTCCATCTTTAGAGAATGCAATTTACTTTGTAGGAATAACTTGTTTACTAGGGATTTAGCTTGAAAAACATCTCTAACTTTCTTCCAAAGAGATTTTGTAGTTTTCTCTTCATGGAAATTCAAGAGCACAAAATCATCCAAACAGAGTCTTATGAAACCCTTGGCTTTATGATCCATCAAATCCCACTCTTCTTAGGTTGTACTATCTATTTTCTTACTAGATATTGCAGCCCCACACTCTAAAACACAACTCAATTATATTATTCAACAACAAAAAACAAGTTACAATATAATTGCAGATCTATGCTCTTGCAAGAGTCTTCACACTTCTTCTCAATTCTAGTATAATTTTGACAGTATAAATGGTACTCCAACAAAATAATAATCTATAACTCTGAAATACAAGTTCTCTATATATAGGATCTTACAATGCATTAAATATACATTTTTAAAATCCAACACTCAAGATTGAAGATGCACTGTGGGAAATAGAAAAATGACTATATATGTATAATGGTAAGTTTCCACTTCTCAACACATGCAATATTGCAACTTTCAATTATCACTAATGTTACACATGAAAAAGCTAAACTTGCCAAAATATAATTGCACCTCCAAAAATCTCACATTCCATGCAAATTCAACATGAAATAGAAATTTCTTTAATAGACAACTCCATTTATAATAGCAAATTTCCAATTGTGACTCTTTCTTGAATTATCTTCAACAAATAACTCTCATAAATAATACAATAATAAAATAATTAAACATGCTAAGAAAAAAAAAAGGTTGAGAGACCTTTTTTTCCCTAACACTAGGGAGGTAGGTCTTTCAAGACCCTTTTAACTATCATGAATTAACATGAAGTGTAATGAAATCTATCATTCAATGTTTTGGAAAGGATATTTACATTTCACATGTAATTGGTCTCAAACTCAAGTTAAATAAGTTACACAATAGGTGGCTATTAGCTTTTTTCTACTTAATAAGAGGTGCATGCCACTCAAGGTTCTTTTAATTATTCTCATGGGCACGTTGTATCATACCTAACATCCCGATTTGGTGTTTTCAAATAACTTATTTTTTTAGGCATGCATAGTCCCTACTTTTAGACACACATGATTACTTAGTGTTGTAGAGATGATCAATCATGGAGCTACTAACATAGAAAATAGTGCCATTGAATATACCATTAAGACACAAGTAGAAATATTGTATTTAACAAGCTTTGTGATTTGGGATATTGGCAAATCAAATAGTTTTCTTGATATATTTTAGGATCAGTCATGTATTATAAAATTTTGTCATATGTAGAGTGATGATTTAATCTATATTATTGATAACTATAATTTATAAATTTCTTGATCCATCAACAAAATTTTGTTTATTCTCAAGGGAGCCAAAAAACAAATAACAACTATGCTTGACTAAATATTCTGTCAACAAATATTTTAGTGTCAAAATGAATTTTGTATAAACTAAAGTATATTAGTTGTAGTTATAGATTATTATTTTCTTTCAAGTTAAATATTTCCAAGTTTTGGTTGATCATGTGAAATTTCTAGATTTTAGGAAAGAAAGGTTATGATTTAATTAAAGTTTTAAGTGATTTTTCTTCTCTACATCTCTAGACCAGATTTTTATACAAGGATGTTTGGAAAAGTGATATAACATAGCCTCCTTAATTGATAGTACATTAATTCCTAGCAAAAATATCTAGTGAAATGATTTTTCCTTCAATCCATAAAACTAATTTTGGGAGACAATATCCATATTCTAGAATGTTAGAATGATAACTTTCAATCATTGTAAGTTGGGATGTTTTATCTCTAATTCTATGAGGAAATATTTTTCCCAATCATGCAACTAGATAGGGATAGGAATAATGATTTGAAAGTAATTTTTAATAAAAAAAAAATGATAAAGTGATAATAATTTATTTATATCAAAGCCAACACAAAATAGTTTCTTATGGGTAAATTTTATTTATTCAAAGTAGAAATGATTAACCATAAAAAGAGTATTAATGACAAATATTAGAAAGGATTTATATAAGCATTTTCAAATATCATAATCATGTAAAACCATCCTATAATCCTTTCCCCATTTATTTTTGTGCTTAGTTTGAGGAAAATTATTGATGTACATTTATAAAGCTACAAATGATAAATTATTTGTACATGGTTACATTATGTACACCCCTATACTTGATTGTAATTAGCCCTATGATTATCACTTATCTTCTTATTTACACACAATCCCAATCCAATTGGCTTATCTATTTAATTTTTATCATAATAGTAATCCTAATTGATTAACTAGTTATAATTGATATTGAATCTAGTTGGCCTATTTTACCTACTTTGTGTCCATAGTTGTGAGGTCACCCTTGTAGATACAATCCTATTATTTCTAAATAATATAAAATAAAAATTTGTAGCTAGTTTTCCCACTTTTAAAGTTTGATCCCAAACTATGTGCAAAAATTTGCAATTTGGTGTTATGTTTTTTTTATATAAATAGGAATTTGCTTGCATTTATTTTACGTCAAATAGATATTTGTATATTTGATCAAATATAGATGTAATTATATGCTCTAACATCAAAGAATTAAAAAAGGAATCTTATATAATACATCAACCAAACTCATTCTAGTACATGCAAATCACCTAACAATCATTTCTAGAATTCATATCCATGTTTGAACCATGTTGTTTTCCAAGTTCTTATGAACACTTATAACTTGGAAAAGGTATGATCCCTTTAGAGAAATTGTATGATTTAAGATTTAATATTTATATGATAATGCTTAAAAATTATAGAGGGTATAGTTTAAAGAATTATAGCTTTATTTCTCCCATAAAAAGTAGGTTTGTGGATAATAATAATCCAAATATCACAACCTTGATCTAACACATGGAGAAACAATACTAGTATTATTATAATCCATTGACACTATTATCTATGAAATCTTTTAAAATTTTTTTACACACTTATAAGTCTCCATCAATTGGCATTGAATCTTTAGTTACAAAGCTAAGTAATCCTATCTTTATTTTTTATACTTTTTGAAATGGATGGAAAATAGGTGGGGTGTGTGTGTTTTAGAAGGGGGGTTCACCAATTTAAAATGTATACCTATTTCCCACTATTTCATTAGGAAATGAGATCCACACAAAGAATTGACTTACAACCCTTAGGTAGGTCAACTCAATGAGGGAATCTATTGATTTCCTTATGCTTGAGGATGGGGGTTTCAACTTGAACAACACTTTTTAGAGAAAAAACAAAAATAGAAAATCTATCAATTATGCCATTTTTCAAACTTGAAAGAGAAATTTAAAGGTAAATTATAATATAAACATAAAAAACTTCTATAGATTTGAGAAGGTTAGAACACTGTTTACTAGTCACCAAAAAGAAGTTTATGAAGGAAAAATGAGACTCATTAGCCCGTGGGAAAATGGGTCTTTGCTCAGGGTTTTCAGCCAACTTTTGGGAGCCTCTGATGTTGTGCAATATTGAAATGAGAGAGAAATGATATTTCTCTCATAACAAAAAACTATCGTTCACATCCAACTACAAAAATATTACATTGAATTGTCCTTAAAAATGCCAATGTTCCCATATAAAACAAGTTACGAGAATATAACTACCAAAACCAAATTCTTAATTATTAAATTAACAATATCTTGTTAATTTATTTATTTAACTATATGTAAGTACTAAATTTCTAAAAACCCCCCTTAGTACTAACATAGAGTAAAACTAGAAATTAGTACACATATTCTTTGTTACTTTGATGTGGAACTTATTCATCACTTAAAGTGTATTCTTGTCCTTCAATCACCAAAGTGTTATCCTGCAACTTTCCATCAAGAAGATCCCATGCTCTTTCTTTGCAATTCAATACTACATACCCTGTCTTTTTACAATAGAAACATGTGCCACTTGCATGTTTGAACTTTGTCATATGTTTGGATTTTTTGTAAGAGGTACTAGCTTTGTTTTGTTCATTCAATGCAACTTCTTCTTTTGAAACATGTTTGTTTCTTTCATCAAGCAATATGGATATAATAATTTCTATACTTGGATTGATTTTTTTTAAGGTGAATACCTTGTGAGACATACTGTTTGGAATATTATTTAAATTTATGGCTTTAGCACCATTTTCTTTTATTTCTTCATTTATACCAGCTAACTGATTAATCAATGAATGAAATTTACTGATATGAGACACTATATCTTCACCTTCTTCCATTTTCAAACCATACAACTTTTGATCTAAACAAAGTATTCAATGTTTCCTAGACATCCTTAGAAGATTTTTTTGAAAATCTACATGATGCAAATAAGGTTTAGATAAATTGAGACCAATAATAGCCAATGCTTTCTTATCTTTTACCTTCCATTTTTTAAGTTCATATGTATCTATTGGCTTTGACACTATACTGTCAATACTTTCCTAGAGATCTCTTTCAATTAACACTAACTATATCTGTATTTTCCAATTGTGAAAATCATTTCCATCAAAATCTTCATAAAGGTTTATTTTATCCATTTTGTGTTGAATAAAATGTATCATAAATTTTCAATAATAAAAGGGAAAAACTTGTAAAAAGATAAATTATTCTTTCTGTACCCTGACTGCCTCTTTTCAACACATAAATTTCACCTCTTTTCTGATAGTTTTCTTCAACATATTAGAGGAGAATTAGGCACATCAATGACTGACTATATACATCTTATCGCTTGCCATAACATTGAAACATTCTTGATTGCTTGTCATTAAAGCCTTACTATATACAATCGATATCCTTATGTTTGATATTGTTGGACTTCAATCCATGAATCTCCTTCCTCTAGCAATCCTAGCCAAGTTCATCATATCCTCTTTGAAATGGTTCATAGCCTCTTGAAATGGTTCACAACCTCTTTGAAATGGTTCATAGCCTCTTGAAATCTATGAACAACTATTAAATAAGGTCCCTCACAGATTGATACATATATGCCAGTCACTAAAATACAGAGGAAACAATTATAACGATTACTATGCTAAAAAAAGAACATGGTGAAGCATGATTTTCAACGCATATGCTTGCAATAGGTTGGGGTATATAAATTTTATTTTAATTTTTTTTTGGGATGATAATAATGGACATAATAGAATTTCAAATAATGGAAATTATAAACACAATGGAGAGATACAGAAGAAATGCAGATGAATGATGGAGTCAAATTTTTTTTACACATGGTCTACATTGCTCACCTATTGACAAATGCAAGAATGAAAGAAAAAAATAGTATTTGCACATGGTCCTCACTATAGTACCATTGTAAACACTGCTTTGAATGAAAAAAAATGAATGAAAGGAGATTAGAGAGAGGTCCAAGAAGAAACCTATACCATATTGAAATGAGAGAGAAACAAGATTTCTCTCGTAACAAAAAATTGTCATTCACATCCAACTACAAAACTATTACATTGAATTGTCTTTAAAAATGCCAATATTCCTATATAAAACAAGTTACGTGAATATAACTACCAAATCCAAATTCTTATTTATTAAATTAACAATAGCTTGTTAATTTATTTATTTAACTATATGTAAGTACTAAATTTCTAACATGTAAGGGGGAAATTGAGTGTTTAATAAGATCAAAATGAAAGAATTGAACTAATCTAATTCAAATAAAATGATGATGATTCATACCCATTACTCACGAAATGAAACTACAAGGAACAAACTCAAATGATGCAATAAAAATAAAGAATATAAAATGAATTTATAAAAGCATAGTGCTAGATCATCCTGTGTCAAAGTATATTCGTATTTAGATGTTGGATCGTTTGTTGTATCAATGTGAAGCCTCCATTTGTGTGTAGAAAAAGCTTCAAAGTCATGCAATGTCAATCAAAGATGTATGTGAAAACTTCAATAAGTTGGTTGTAAATTTTAGCATTACTTCGTTGTGCAAAAGATGTTGATTCTTTGATTGTTTTTGAGAACAAATGAGGTTGTTATATAGATTTTGTGTTTTGAAATGAATGCTCAAGATTGTGTAGTAGAATATCCTGATCAATGGTTCAAAACTGTTGAGAGGATTTAGATGGGAATAATTAATAGATTTTGATTAAATAATTGGTGTGATTGAAGAAATTAATTTGAGTGTTCAATGGAATTAGGGAAATAGATTGAATAATTTGTGGGATTGAAGAAATCATGTTGAGACTTCAGTGGGATTGAAGAATAGATGAATTAGTTAGGAAATAGATGGATATGTCAGCCAATCAAAGTGAGAAATCAGGGGATCATAATTTGCTCAATCAAGAAAGTGGGTGAGGATAATTAATTAATTGATTTAATTAATTAATCTTTTTGAGTTGAATGTGCAAATCATGTTTGAATTTTGCAAAAAAAATTGTATTTGTTTGTTTGAACTTTTTGATGATGTTTTAAATAATTATATTTAATTATTCATGTTTAGGGGAAAGTGATTTAATTAAACTATTGAGTATTAATAATTTAATTGACTTAGGGGAATAGGGTAAATCAATGACATAATTAAATAATTGATGTTATTTAATTAATTAGGAGGAATAAAGTTTGATTAGGACTTTATTAAATAAATGAAACTTATTTAATTAGTTAGAAATGATGAAAAAGTGAATTAATTAAATAATGTCATATTATTCAATTAATAGAGGAAATTAGCATTTTTGATGTAATTGATGTAAAATGCAATGATATTAAGTGATAATGATGTCGATGATGAGAAAATGTCATTTAAGGTGTGCAATAAGTGTTAGGTCATTTTTACATGTCTACATTTTGCCTCTCTTTGAGATAAAGTATTGGTTGCTTTGTTTCAAAGAATTCGATGTTTAAGATCAAGATTTGAAAATTTTATATGCCCCACTATGCCCTGGCGGTCAGCAAAATGATGGTAGGATGCTGGGCTACCCCCTTGAGAGGTTGGACAAAAATATCCATTTATAGGTCAAGCTCGCGATAATGTATTATTTCAGTTTGAATGTGTAGAGGAAGAAAAATTAAGCTTAAATAGGACTCTCGTTGATAGTTCAGATGTTCCTGGGAGCTCCTAATTTCAACCTAGGAATGTTTCCTAGGTAAAAAAATAGAGTTTTTAGGGTTAAAATAGGTAAATAGGGCTTAAACTACCTCATTTACATTATGAGCATATAGAAAAATTCTTTCCTTTGGATGTCGTGATTTGTCGATTATTAAGGAGCTATGGTGAGGATTTGAGGAGCCCCACATCATGGGGATGTAGTTCCCGAGTTCAGACGACCTGTAGGCATTGGTGCCTCGGTATGTAGTCTTTTCTTTCATGTTTTTGACTTTCTAGTTTTGTGTAATGAATGCATGAAGTTATTTTAGGAAAAAGTAGTAGAGTTATGTGTTTTTTTTATTTTGAGTTGTTTTTATCACTTTTCTATTTATAATTGAATCAAAATCAAATTCTATACTTGCACTTGCTCAAAATGTTCACCCTTGAGTTCAATTTTTGTCTTTGTTTTTGCATTTCATTGAATTGTTCACTTTTGACTTTTTCCATGTATAATAACTGTTTGTGTGAAAAAGTTTCGCTCTAGCTAAAATTGCTAGGTTTTGACATTTTTGCTTTTGATTTTATTTTCCACTTTTGACAAAAAAGTGCTCGCTTTTGGCTATCTTTAATGCTTTTGAAAAAAATGTCACTGCTTTTGATGAATAGTAACCGCTTTTTCTATGTAGAAACTTGAGTCAGTTTGTTTGCAATTTGAGGTTTGTGTCACATTTTCGTAGCAAATCCTTAACATCGTGGTTTGAATGGTTGTAGGTTATTCTCAATCTGCTTATGTTGAGGGAGCGACAACCTCGAGAGTAGTTTGATTTGATCAATGGATTCCATGAGCTAGAGAAAGATGTTATAGATGTTGTGGGGCTCAGACATATTTTCCACATGCTGACCATCTGATGGCACCGAGCAATGATGACTACTCTTGTGGAGAGGTGGAACTCAGAGACATCGTCTTTTCACTTACCTACTGGGGAGGCCACCATCACCCTAGAGGATGTGTGTAGGATTCTTTGTGTGCCTATAAATTGAGAGCTTGTGACTTATTCTGTATGACGGGGTACACGTGCTATGTGTTGAGTACTTGGAATTAGGCATCTTCAAGTTCAAGAGGTAGAGATAGACTTGTCTCCATTTGTGGGCAGTACCAATCTTGTTTCCTTAGTTCTTTGTGCTTTGGTTTTGGGGCTCATCCTTCCTGATCAGTGAGACATGTAGTTTCTTGTTGGTTGGGTTATATGCATCGAGTAGATGTTCAAGCATGGCACTAGATATGCATGGGGCCCATGTCTCCTCATGTATTTATATAGAGATATGCATGAGGTTGCTTATCGAGGAGGTAGATCCATTTCTACGAGTGTGAGTTTACTTCATGTATGGGTCTGGGAGCACATCCTAATTACTAGGCCTGATGGCATATTGGATCGGGATCCAAAGGATCCATATTCTTACAGATATGGTGACTTCCTTCACTACACTTGGCTCAGGAAGCTTCCTTACTAGTGCTAGGTGATAGATGACATGTTGGGTTTTTTTGGAGACCGTGGTTTGGATGCAAGGAATGACATAATGATCAGGAGCAACTGCTATATTGTAGATAGAATCAGTGGCTTATTGGTCACATTTGTTCTTTGTTAGTGCAATATCTGAACTTGATCGTGTTTGTCACCAATTTTGCAAGAGACAGGGTTAGTTTGCAGATGCTTATGAGGCTTTTTTTTGTAGGACTACTAGAGAGGTCCAGAGGTATGGGGGTTGTAGGCAGATCAAGATGCAGTTGTCGTGGAATTTAGAGTACTTGTCCCATTTGGGTGGGGGTGGCCAGTTGGATAGGTAGATCTTGGGACTACACTAGACTATGATCAGTGGTAGGCAAGGTAGATTCCTTTCCACTTTAGAGATCCTATAGGTGGTGTGGCTGTGGGGAGAGCAAGGATTATTGGTCACCATGGCACGAGTGACAATGCATTTAGATTGTTGTCAAGCAATTGGATAGAGATAGACAGGATGCTAGGTAGGGTGGATAGGACAATCTTATTTAGTAGGATTAGGCACAGGTTCCGGGTCCTCCTTCACCACCTGGAGATGGAGTAGTATAGTTAGCTTAGATGATAGCTACGAGAGATGTAAAGGTAGTGCAGAGATAGGCCATAAAGGCTCAGGTTGTCACCTTGATAGTGGAGAGGGATTGCTTTAGCATAGAGTGAGACATCGAGAGTGGGCGATGTCATTCTGTGGAGGGCCAAGTATAGGTGATTATAACTGAGAGGGATATCCTCATAGTAGAGCCTAATTCCATTAGAGAACAGTGAGCTCAGTATATGAGAAAGGCTACATATTATCAGACTCTATATGATTCCTTTGTACCTAGAGCTCAGCGGCGACCACACTTCAAAGAGCCTAGTACTGCTATAGGTGCCAAGTTAGGTGGGCACTCAGTTAGATGTTTTCCAGTCATGCCTCATCCATCCCCTCATCAAAGTGAGCATTAGTCGAGGTCCCCACCTCTGGTTGGGTAGTAGGATTATATATACTTGATCATTATGATGTTTATTGTTTCAAAGACGTCATTGTAGACATGATTTTGTACATATACATTCATTGACCCAACTGAGGCCTTGTATATATGTATATTTTTCTTGTATTATGATATCACACATGTTTCATTATGATGATGTTCCTGACATTCTCATTTTTGATGATGATATATATGAGATATACATGTTTTAATTTGGCTTCATTATGTGTCATGTGATGATTATGGATGATGATGTATGATTTATACATGCTTTTTGTACTTTTCCAATGTATGCATATGATGTGGATGGATGGATGATCGATATATCTATGTGATATATGATGTTTTATTATGTATATGATAAATGTTGATATATGATGGATGTTGATTATACATGATGCATGATGCTTTTATTGCTTTATTATCATCATGATATGTATTGATGAAATTGTGGATGTAGGATGGAAGTTGTTAGTTAGAAGAAATTTTTGATGATGGTAGTTATTGATGAGTTTCTTTTTCTTTGCATAGAGGCTTCACTTTTTTAACAATCCTTTTTAATGTAGCAAGCAAACACGATGCACTAGGGAATTAATAACCAAGGTGGCTTTATCAATTGCATGAACTTTGAATCAACATACAAAGAATATTCTTGCTCATACCAGACATACAAAAAACCTTGTTAGGATATATGGTTGAGTTGTGTTAAAAATTTTCGGACCAGTTAAACAAAGAGGTATGAAATATCTAACATGCAACCACTACACAAATTGTCCCAAAACAAATTCCATATAGAAAAAAAAGAAGTATTTTCCATGGTAGTATCACAAAAACATCTTACAAATAGAACTAACAAAAATCAACTATTAATACCACCATTCCTTCTTCTCTAAACCCTTATGGGAATCCTCAAGAGATCCTAGTAATGTGGTATTTATGATAAATCAAAAGATAAGACTATAAAAAGATAAACAAAGTTGTAGTATCACTTGCCATATCTATTTTGAGGTTTCAAGCTATTTATCCATTGTTGATCATATCTATTGTAGGAGCAGATCCGTTAAGACATATCTCAGGATGTTGGTGAATTTTCAGTAGATAGGTAGTTAACACTTTGGTATTTTTTTCACTTGTTAGTTGTCTAATCATTTTGATCTTTTCTTTGGAATTTTTGATTTTTGATCTTTTGTTATGTTTGGTTTTTGTGTTTGTCAAAGGTTGAATGTGATGATTATTTATTATGGATGAAAAGTTTATTGCAGTTGGTGATGATGGGGGCAAGACTTTGATTTTTTTTGAGTTTATATGATGTTGTTTTTGTTGTTTTTTAGGGGACTAGCCTAGGGCCTCAGGATCTCATCAAAGATAATCCTTGCCTATGTTGTACACGTAAAGGCTCGTAGTTCACTTGGTTTGATGTGAACATGTTTTTGGTCCTTTTCTATTTTTGAATATTTTACTAAGTTGAAAGAAAGCATGATAAATACTTAAGGGGACTGACCTACTTAAGGCCTTGAGGGATGATAAGCCTTTCCTATGTTGTACATGAAGAGACCATGTAGTTAGACTATTGTGACTCAAAGCATAACATGTTTTGGGATTTTGATGTTTTTGTGAATTTGTTTGTTTTTTTGTTTTTTTTTTTGTTTTTGACCATGATGGGATACACAAGGATCCAAATCCACTACTAGTTTTGGGTAGTTTCCCCTGGTTTGAAGCAAGATTACCTTTATTAGGAGAGACAAATGTTGATGGTACAAAAAGGTTCAATACTTAATCAATTATCAAGCCATGAATCATGTTATGGGAAAAATGGGTGGATGCTTTGATAGTGTTGATAGATAATGATGTGGGTCTTATTCAAACATAACACCTTTTTTCCAGGTTTTCACTACAATACCTATTCTACAAGTGCCACAAAGTGGTTTTCACTTAAAAAATGTTTTATTTCTCTTTACTATTTTTTTCCTTTTTTTAATTTTTTTTTCTTTTTAAACTTTTTTTTGATTTTTTTTGGATTTTTACCCTTTTGCCTAGGGTATTCTAACATTTTTCAATTATAAAACTTCTTGAGATGGCTACTGTTCAATGGTTCAGCTAAAGGTTCCCCTTCAAGAGTAACCAATTGATAAGCCACAAAGCCATAACTCGCTGTGATGGATAAAAACCTAACTAGTTGGGTTCAAACTTACCTTTGCCATCTTGATTCAAATGTACCTTCTGATTCTCTTTGAGTAGCAATTCACCAACCTGAAACTTTCTATTTTTGATCTTTTTATTTTACCTTCATTTGAGCTGATTTTGATAAACTTGAAGATGGTTTAACGTGCTCAAATTATTTTCATCTAGGAGTTCCAAATAATTTAATCTGGATACCCATTACTCTTCATTGCTGACCATGCCTTTTAGTGATATTCACAATGAGGGGATTTTGACTTCGATAGGTAAGATGACTTCAAATTTATAGACCAAGGAGAAAGGTGTGGCACCTGTAAGTGTTCAGATACTAGTTCAGTAAGCCTATAGGGTTGGGTTCAGTTGCAAATGGTAATCACAAGTGACATCATTAACATTCTTCTTTAGCATCTTCAGGATGGTTTTGTTAGATGCTTCAACTTGACCATTTCCTTGGGGGTAATAGGTCGTGGAGAATCTATGTTGGATAGATAACTTGGAACAAAGCTCCTGGACATCTTGATTTCTGAATGGGGTTCCATTGCCCATTATGATGGTTTGGGGAATTCCATATCTACAAATTAGATAATTCAAGATAAACTTGGATATCTATTTTTTGGTGATGTAGGTTAAAGGAATCACTTCTATCCATTTGGTGAAGTATTCAGTTGTGGTAATAATGAAATTATGCCTATTATATGAAGCAAGATAGATCTTACCTACTAAGTTCAATCCCCATTGTGAAAAAGGCCATGGTATTGTGATGGGTCTCAACTCTTGTGCTGGTGGATGAACAAGGTTACTATGTTGACACTACCAACATTTTTTGGAATATTGAATAGATTCTTGTTCCATGGAGGGCCAATGGTACCCTATTCTCAACAATTTTTGTACTAGGTTAGGTCCATTAGAGTGGGACCCACAAATGCCTTCATGTACCTATTGTAAGGTAGTTTTTGCTTCTTCTACATTAAGACATCAGAACACAACATCTAAACTTTGACAATATAAGATGCCTCCTAGGATTGTGAATTGAGAAGTCCTATGGGTAAAGGTGTTCTTTTGGGTTGTTGTCAAGTCGGGTGGTATGATAACATGCTAGATGTAATCAAATGTGTATTGGTACCATGGAAAATTAGGACCAAAAACAACACACACTAGTTTCGATTCTAGGATATCAAACACCAGTATGATCAATTGCTCTACAAGGAATTCATACTTAGGAATGTTCTACGGAATGTTGAGAAGTGAACCTATTGTTTACATGGTGTCAAATGCTCTAGCATGGTCTAGGATGGTATACCGATGTAGATGGTCTAGGATGAAAAATATCAAGGGGGTGGTCAAGCCCCCAGGATCCAAGATCCTATGTCAAACCAACATAAGCACAAAGGGACACAGACAAGGGGTATGATATGCAGAAAAATAAGATACACAAACATGTAATGCCAAAGACATAAAGATGAAAGAAATAAAAAGAAGGGGTGGATCAAGCCTCAACTTTTTTTCTTGCACATTGTGGATCAGATCTAAGTTGTTTGTCCAAAAATGCAAGCTCACTCTAAGGCAATGAAACTGCAGGCTATCCTCTGGGTGAGTATCCAAAAAGGGGTGGATCAAGCCTCAAATGTTTGTTCGACATGATGTGGATCAAGCCTTGGCTATTTTTCCAAAACACACACTCACTCTGAGGCAATGGAACTTTAGGCTGTTTGTTGGGTGAGTATCCAAAAAGGGTGGCTTAGTGAGAAATTCATGCCTCTATATCGACTTCTGACCATATAATGAGAAAGTCATGCCCACGTTTATGATTCTCATCATATGCTAACCATACTGAAGCTATATCTCCTGATAAATTTGACAAGGCTCCACATAATAATGAACTTCAAGCTTCATAAGGCAAGAAAAGCTTCGTATGCTTGAAACTCATTAACAAACAAGATGGCACCATAGGCACACTAAGTGTGTTATGCAAGGTGGCCATATAATAGATATTGTAAACAAAAAGTAGTGTAAATTATGTTCAAAGGGATTTTTCTTAGTTCATGTAAGGTATCTTCTTAGGGAACATTGTGCTTAATGTTTCCAAGAGAGGACAAGTCAAAGCAATATCACGCTCTCAGGGGATATCAATCCCAATGTCATCACCAAGAAAAGGATGCATCACAAAAAGAAATAAAATCACATAGTGAAACATGAGTGTCTATTTATGCCCCCACTTTAAAGTAGTTGCTAACACTATTGCTGTGAACACTTGCTTTAAAGTAGAAGAAGACATGATAGGTTGTTCAAAAAGAGCTATGCTAAGTCATATGTTCCTGAATGAAACTACATCATGTATAAGTATGTCACACACGATCCAAATTAAGGCATGTCATCCACATCCCAAAATTGCTCTTATATATACATGGAAGGCGGTCAACTAGCCAAAAGCAACACTGACAAGTATCATACAAGGAGAAGGCTACCTAACCCCTTGCCCCCACTTAGTGCAGGACAAGGATGAGCTGAAATGATTGATGAGAAACATAATATAATGAAAATCAATATCAGTTAGAGGAACTAGGGGCTTCGACACAAGGAAGAGCACCACACTCCTTAAGATGTTGAATTTGATTACTTAAAGCCTTACATTCATTAGTAAAATGACCATGAACAATATGATATGCACAAAATGAACTCTTGTAGTAAAAATTATTTTATGTTCTTGGAGGGAGGGATATCAAATGATATTGGAGGAGTATTGACAAGATACTATCTTGATCAAAAGTAGATGTGTTATTTTGTGACAAAGATATCTCTTGCTTAGTAAAAGATGTCATACTTAGAAAAAGCTCTTTAGATTGTGATATTTTGTACTCTCCTTTGCAGGAGCATGTAAAAGCTATCGAATTCAAATATTTAGTGTTTTTTGTGATGACATTTATGTTAATTGAAGACTTCTCTGTTTCTTTCATTTTTTTCAAAGGATAAAAACAAAGATCACTAGTGTCTATCAGTTTAGGATGCACTTATGTTAAAGTTGGCTTAGAGGAATCTTTTGTAATAGTGTTGACATTAAGTGAAGGCTTGCTTGTTTCTTTCAAAGAACAATAACCAAGACCACTACTTGTTCCTTGTGTGTTAGGCTCTATCTAGGGACACATATTCCTTGTTCTCTAGCACCACATCCTTTTCCACTATATCCAAGTTGTTTCATAAGTTCATAACCTTTTCCATAAAGAATTTTCATTTATTTCAGATTTGGTGGTTGTAGCTCATAATTAAGTTCCTTAAAGTTTTTTGTGTAATATGTTGCTTCTTCTAGAGTGGTTGAAGTGGATTCTTTCGAAGGGTCTTCTAAATTTTGTGTTGAAATTACTACTTTTTATTTTCCCTTTTTGGAGTCTTTG